>OY992773.1:15180448-15756215 GCA_963921325.1 Logfia minima | reverse complement strand
ACTCCAGCATTAGATAATAGCCGGTGAATTGCGTGACATCAAGTTAAGATTTAAATGGAGTATTAAAAACATTGATCAGTGTAAAACTTTCATTATTTCTAGATTTTTGTGATTGGCAATTTTTAATCCACATCTGTTGTAATGTGGTCAAATAACATTCAAATGAAACAATAGAACATAATAAGTAATGCAATGTCAATTTATGATGGAATATTGTTTAAGATACTGAACGTATTCGAACTGTCAGATAATATAATATGGGTAATTAGACACTGTATTTTCGAGTTAAAAACTAAGTAGAAAAGAAGAGAAGAGAAGAAGGAAGAAGAGAAGAAAAAGAAAACGAAAAAAATGAAAATTGTAGAGTCGTATTTTTAAGATGGAAAAAAAGAAAGAAATGAAAGAGATTCCTTCCCAATCATCTTAAATATAAGAGAAAAAGATGACAAGAAAAATACATTAAAACATACTATTCTCTTCCATTTCATTCTTTTCCCTTCCTTCTATTAAAACACTCAAAAATATTATTATATTTTTAAATTTTTTTCTCTATTTTTTTTTTCATGCAATCAATAACTCAAAAATGCAACGTAAAAAGATAAATAAATAGTTGATTTTGAGATCAACCCTTGATTTTATGATGAAAGACAATAATACCCCTTAAAGTCTCATGAGAAGCTAAAGTTATCCCGAACTTATGTAAAATTACTTGCAAACCCTTTAAGATCTCATGATAATTTAACACTTTAGATTGTTAATTTTGTCAATTGATTATATGTATAATTATTGGTTAATATCAATAAAAACATACATTTTGTCGAAAAGATTAAAATAAAATAAAAAACTTGATATCAACATTTATTTGACTGTTTATTTTCCTTAAAATAAATAAACAACTGAAAGTTTAAGCTTTTATAAGATAATATGTTAAAATATATAGGAGACGGTGATCTTTACATGGTTTTCTGTATTAGCTAGCACATGTAGCGCCTTGTAGCTTAGGATAATGACGTAGTGATGGTATAAATTGTCATATAGATGTAGGTGATGACGTTGATATATGTATCAATGGTCTTGTAAGTACTAATTTGTTGATTGAACGCATATTAGAAACTGTTTGATAAATAATGTTTTTTTTCTTTTCCTACCTAATTTGGTTTTGTAGTTTTCTTAGATGCGAGAAAGATTTTACATACCATTTGTCGCTAAGTATTCTATATACATTCTTAACAATTTAGGAACTACATAATTAAATTATAAATGAAGTTTAAGTAAAAGTACAGGGATCATTTGCGTTATTCATAAAAAATAAAATAAAATAAAATAGAAAAGTTTAGAGACACATGCACCTATACATACAATCAAGCCACAGAATACGCTTTCCCCCAAAAACGAAATCAAAAGAACGTTACACAAAATGGAAGACCCATTCACCACCACCGGAAAATCCTCCGGCACGGCGGCGAAGGCGAGCGACGGCAATGTACCACCGCCGTTGGAAACAATCAAATCAGATAAACACGTTTGGCTCATGAAATGTCCTCCGATTGTATCTCGTTCACTTACACAAATCGATTCATCTTCTGCTCCAATCGGCGCTAAAGTTATCGTCACCGTTGATCCTCTTCATCCTAATAACGACACTCAGGTACGTTGTAATTGCGTTTTATTTATTACACATTGTAATTATAATAAAATGTAAACCCTACATGTGTATACACTGTAATTATATTTTGTTTATTACACATTGTAATTATAATTATCTGTAAATGATCTGCATTGTTAGTGCTTGAATTATATTTGTGAATTTATTATGAAATAGTAAAAATTAAAGCGCAATAAACCTGATTGTAGAGATAAGGAGATATATTATGAATAATATATATTTGTGTACGCCAAACTTTTGTGTTTATAACTTTTATTGTTTGCTGAATTATTATTTTTTTGTTAAATTGCTCAAGTTGTTAATTAGTCTAAATCTACTTAAAATTTGTAAAATGCGTATTATCGAAATAAGACATCTTTGTAGTTTTGTAGATTATACCTTCAGAATGATTTGTAGTAATGACGGTTTCATATCAATTGGGTTCTTGTAACTTTGTTATGCAAGCTAAACTTCTAGTCGTTAGTTTGATGGCGGATAATTACCTTCTACGAGAATATTGTATTTTTGGTTTTTGTTTTCTTTAGGATAGAATTTGTTAATTACTCATAGAGCCATAGTGATAAAAATGGTTGTGATTGGTGTATTGACTGTACCGAGTGTTGGTTTTATCTTTCCCTAAACTGGCTATATGTTTGTTTGATGAAACTTGGTAATTGAAAGAAAAGGCAGTGAAGAGTAAAGGGAGTTTGTTTGTCATGTGGAATGGTTTCAAGATAGAAGATGCTGATTAAAGTGAAAAAGAATAGATCTTGTTTTCATTTTCTTATCATCATGTTTCTTTTATGTTTTTCTTTATCATACTTTTCTTGCATCTGTTCTTAGACTCCTGTGCTGTGAAGAAATGGGTTGGGATTTGGGACTATAGGTTTTGACATATTAGTTAGGCACACTTCTTTTATGATTTGTTACCAGAAATGAAGAACATTTGGGATTATTAGAAGATGTTTATCAACGCACAATGAAGATTCATTAAATGAGAAAAATTTACCCGGGTGGGATACAACATGAAAAAAAGCAAACAAAAGTGAAAGTGAAAAAGAGAAAGCAACACGGAATTAAGGAGAGCCATAACATTCTGTTGTCCTTGCTCTTTTATCCTAACATGATTTTATGGATTTTTATGTTGAGGAACTCTATCGTTTGCCATACATGATTATATAGATTTTTACGTTGTCATTGCTCAAAATGATAGGATTTCACTCCTTGCAGACAGTTACATCTCATGCAGTCTCCTAGGTTCCTAGCTAGTTGTTTCGTTGTATAAACAAGTACTTTTTGGATAAACATAAATAAATTATGTTCCTATTCCACTCTTACCTTATGCATTTTTTGGACTCCCTTTTTTCGCGATTACTTATCTGTATCTTTGAGTCATGATGATATATTCATGGAAACTTCAGTTATATGCTGCATGGTTAAGGAAAGTTTTGTAATTGGCTTCTGTACATCACTACATCGTATTCATTTTTCTACTTTTTTCTTATTTCAATAGAATCATAATGGTATTCTTTTGTTAATGTAGCTTTTATTTGTGTTTCTATGTTTTCCAATTTATGCAATCCTTAAATGAAATGATCAGTTTACTATGGAGTTGCTTGGCACTGAATCTGGGAAGGTACCCAAATGTTATTCTATGGACATGTCAACAGATTTCATTCCTATGTCTGTATTTTCTGAGTCCATGCAAGGTAAGTATTAGCATTCTGTAACCTCTCGTGTGGTGAGTCAAATATGTAAATTTGTTTTCTGTAATCTATATATTAAAATACAAAATTTTATGTGTAATTCTTGTTGACAGCAACCATTTGTTGACTCCTAAAATCACGAGTTACTTGTGGTGATTTTACTTGTTACCCAATACTTGTTTTCCAGACAACATTGATTATGTAACACTCCTCTACTTCAGGAAGGCTTTCCGTTGAAGGGAAAATATATCATAAATTTGACATGAAGCCTCATAATGAAAACATAGAAGAGTACGGGAAGCTCTGTCGTGAACGAACAAACAAGTATATGACTAAAACTCGACAAATACAGGTCTCTTCGCTTTTCTCAGATGACTATTATTCACTTGGAATTGATTGGTAACTAGAGGTGGCAAAATGGGTCAGTCGGGCCAACCCACAAACACCTTTTTCTATTATATCTTCTTGGATTTTATAAATAAGTAATGCATTATGAATCCACTTTTGGGTGACTTTAGACTGTACCCTTCGACCCTTTAGAGGCATGGTATAACTCAAGTTGACCTGTTTTACCTATAAATGGGTCTAAACTCTAAAGTGTCACCTTTACTTATAATAACAACTATCTTCATGTTCAGGTTATCGACAACGATAATGGAGCACATATGAGGCCAATGCCAGGATTGATAGCTTTGAGAAACCCATCACAGACTGTAATCGGCACTTCTTTTTCTAAATCTTCATTTATCATGTGACCTAGTGTTTCAGATTCTGTGTATCTATATGGTGTTTTTGACTTCCATTTAGTCTGCTCTTGTGTTCATGATTGGATTATCTTTATAAGAAACGTGTGGCATCCAATTTACAGGAAAGGAAGAAAGGTCCAGTAAAAGGATCAGACACAAAAAGAACCAGAAGGGATCGTGGAGAGATGGAAGACATTATGTTTAAACTCTTCGAGAGACAATCCAATTGGACCTTAAAGCAGCTTATTTCTGAGACAGACCAACCTGAAGTATGTTACTATTTCCTTCCATTTTTTCCAAAATAGATCAACAGTCAAAATGACTTTATTTAGCAGAGGAAATAACTTTGTAGTTTTCTTCACTGAGTGATTGGATTTTCAAACTACATTTTTTTTGCTTTCATGACTGGTCCTTTATTGCTTATATGAATACGTAAAAGGAGAACCCCACACTTTGCAAAAACGAGGCAGTGTTGGACAAACGAAATAAACCATGATTTATGGTTCTGCATTTTGATTTCCACAGTTTGTCCATAGCCATCTGTCCTATCTGATAATTCATTTTTGTTGATAATCATGTAAATAGGTAGTTTACAACAACGGAAGAACAAATACCGTCTTAGAGGTCAACCACTCTACTGGCAGACCTACAATGACATGCTTTTCTCTATTTTTATGAACTTCACACTACTTAAGAACTTGATAGTCCGTCATCACTCGTTTGATAACTGATCTTCTGCTGATCCCTTGAAAGTTTCATTTTGGCACCGTGCAGTGTCTAATATCTGTTGACATGAGTAAATACCAATTTTGGTTCCTATGAAAATTAAATTTTATTTCAAACACTTAATCCCATGTTTGAATAGGTCTTAAGATATTAGCTAATACTCTGGTTTTCTACATCATGCATATAAAGTTGATTCGAATTCCTTAAAACCGCAAAACAATTAAATTAGCTTAGGATGAACGATGTATGAATAATCACCAAAATATGTTTTGGTTTCAGCAATTCTTGAAAGATTTGCTCAAAGATCTGTGCATCTACAACAACAAAGGATCAAACCAAGGGACTTATGAACTGAAGCCGGAGTACAAGAGGTCAACAAAGGAACAAGAACCAACCTCAAAATAGTTAATTTAGACATTGATAGTTTCTGGGAATCACTAGTCTTTTTTAGAACATAAGTATGTTTATTCTCCCCTTCGCTTTAATGTAGTTACGTCATGAGCTAAATGATTAAAGGTTTTGGTTTGATTGTTCGTTATTTTGTTGCATACAGAACATCATCCTTCTTTTTTCATTTCTCTATGGTGTACTACGACTGTACAATATTGAAAATCTTACAATAAAAGGTCTAAATTAGTCATTCTTTTCATCATCGGCACATCTGATGGTCTATTGACACGTCTAGGATATTTGTGGAGCAGTTTGAGTAGAAGATGTCAAGGACCGTGAAACCAGGTTCAGTTTTGCAACATATTAGGATTTGAGTACAAGTTTGTTAGAGGAGAAGATGATCGGAGATCAAAAACCGGCATCATTAGATGAAATCTTACTATAGTAAAATGTAAATTGTAAGTTTGTAACATATCTATTACCTTTTCCAAAAGGGGGATGATTTTTCCACACGGAGTTTTACTCATTGCACAGGCCAAAGATATAATTGTAATTATACCCTTTATTATTTTCCCACGCTTCTGTACTTGTCTTTCTGATAAGAACCCTAAAACATCAAAACCATCCCTTACTTCACCCTCCACCCTTTTCCAGCGGGCGGAGGCCTTCTCTGTTTCCGGCAGCCTCACATCGCCGACATCGTACATAGTATGCCTAAACTCTAGTCAGTGTCTAACAAATAAGGATGGTATTGGGGAATGAAACCTCTAAATAAATTATTTATTTCCCATCCATTCATCTGACTTATTTGGAATTAATATGAGTAAATTGCAGATGTACTTAAAGATGGTTCATAGTTAAACATACTTTTGATATAGTAAACGAGCATTCCAACAAAGTTTTAGCAAATGGCAACATTTCTTTTCAATAAAAATGATAATCATTAAATGTTGCAAACATATCATAAGATGTATGTGGCCGCCGGAAATGAAAAAGGGTGCAAGAGACTGTTTTTCTGAGAAGAAGAAAGTTAAATAAGATGGGCAAAATAATTAAAGTAATCAGAGGGTATAATTGTTAATTAACAATAGTGAAACTGCTTGTGAAAAATCATGCCTGATTGATATATTTACCATTGTTTATGATAAATTCATCATTGTGCATCATTAACGTGTATAGTATAAGTTTTTAATCTATAAATTTGGTGGATCTATCAAAAATAATAATGAATATATCATCGCACTTTTCAAAAATGATGAGTTTATTTGCACATTTTTAAAATTTCTAATTAGACACTTGGTGATCAAATCAATTCGTCAATCAATATATCAATCAATGTTTTTCTTTTACTTTATATTTATTTCATCTTTTAGTCTATTTAAATATAAGAAATGCTATACTCACTCAAATTTTACAAATAAAATTTCACAAAATGATATGAAAAGTGAAGTTTACCAATCACATTAATTATTTTTTCTCTCTCTTCATTTTATTGGAACAAGTCATTTTGTAGACAAAATTTTGTAAACATTATAGAATAGAAAATTTTTATAATAAAAAACTAAAATTCTAATAAAAAATTGAAGATTTTTATAAAAACAAACATTTTATCTAAAATGATGTAAAATCTCCTTTTTATGAAAATACTTTTTTTTTTTACAAAAAATATATATATTTTTAAATGAATTTTTCAACACACACGAGATTTATTAAAAGATTAAATTTTAATAAAAATGAATTTTCAAAAAACAAAGTTATTTCTTTTAATAAATACATTTTTAATAACAAAGTATTTTAATAAGAGAAAATATGGTTTTAGAAAATAAAATCTGTAAAAAATTACATTTACAAAAAGTGAAAAAATTGACGATTTGAAATGTGAAAGGTGTACCTAGAGTTTAGAGGTTAGGATGTGCAAATCGTAGGTCACTTAAATATTACGTATAATTGTTCAGAAAAAGTTTATTGTTCTTGCTTCAAATCATCAACATCTTTTAATAAAAATAAAGGAAGTTCAACAAAGATCTTGATTCTGTTTCATGTTTTGAACCAATTAATCGATATAGATAAATATAGATAATCTCTTGCTTTAAATATAAAACGAAAACTAACACGTTTTTTCTTTTCTTATCACGTTGAACAATTAAGGTGAGGTAGTAAAAACATTTATAATGGTCATTGAATATACATATAACGTATGCTTCTAGAAACATAAACAATAAAGAAAAGATCATGTCAAAAACGCCATTAAATATTGCAACTTTATTAATATAAAATTGTCAAAGGAAGGCAGGCAAGAGGATGAATAAGAATGGGTCTTGTCTTTTTTGTAACAAGTATATACACATTACATATTCCATGCATCTTAAATTTTCAGCAGCCACACAGGTTTGACCGAATTTAGTCAGAACAAGTACTTGATTGTCAAAGTCAACTACGTGTGTTAATCACACTGTCGTGTTGAGGGTTTCTTATGTCGTTTTCAGACTGTGGAAACCATATTACCCATATTTCCCTCATTTATATTCAATACAAGTTCTTTCCTTTGATACTTTCACATTAACCATTTTTTAATTCTTTAATTCTGTTTTTGATCAGATTTTAAGCTCAAATTCCATCTGTTGGCAATCATTATCTCTCAAAGGTATGATTAAGTTACACACTTTTCATGTTTAATTTATAAATTCTGGTTGTGGGGTTCGTCTGAATTTATGTTTTAGATCGAATTGTTGATCGGTTTTTGTTGAAAATGTGAATTAAGTAAATTTATAAGATGGACTGATATGCTAAATAATAGGATACTGATTAAAGTTTGAGCTTTTTTTTTATTGTTCCTAGAGTACTTATTTTTTTTTATTGTTAGTTTAATATATTCAGTGGAAATGCATATATTTCTATGTTTGTTTTTATGTTTTGGTTTTGTGAATTGATGACTTTATATGTTGTTGGGTTTTGACTTTTGGATTAAATTTGTAATAGGAATTTGAGGAATTTGGAGATTAGATAAATTTAATAGCTTTTTGAAGCTATATTGTGTTCTGTAGTTTTGGAGGTCAAATTTCTATTTTCCAAATTAGTAAATTATGATATGCTATTTTGCATTATGATCACCATTTGTTTTCTTTTTATAGCAGATTGTATCTTAGAATGTAATTATAAGTTATTTTGTAGAAAGTTAAGCATATCATATCGATTTAGAAACTTAAAACAGTTCTAAACAGTTCTTTATTGACCACCTATAAGGTCAGAACTTGATCACAAGCAGTCAAATTCATAACACTCAACTTTACATAATAGAGGGAGAAATACTATAGACATTTTAGATCTTCATGATTCCATTGGATTAAGTAGGTTCTTGATATGTGATTTTGGATCAACTCTTCATTTTCTGATTTTGTTATCATGTGAAAGTTTGTTTGATTCCTCCAACAATCAAAAAGGGACGATATTTATCTATTTTCTTCTTTTTTGCAGATCAACTTCCGATAAAAAAAAGATGAACTTTTTATGTACTAGGAACATGACCGAGGAATCATCAACTTCCCAACCAAATATTGTTAGTTGCCCATTTTTGCGTAACATTAACGAACCAACTAATTTCTCGTTTTCATCATCAGTGGCTATCCCATTGCCAGTAAGTTACCTTCCATTTGTTTCTCCAGTTAACTTTAATGTTTATGTCATCTTTAAAACTATTGACAAACATTTCGTCTATCAGCAGTCAACATAGTAAAACAAATACCATAAAAGCACTTCAATATTCAAAAATTGCGAAAAAACCAGTTGAAATGTCTAAAATACATCCTCATGGTTTCTTTTCTGGTGATCAGGTACGGGGAACCAAAGGTCCTATATTTGAGGACGGTCCCAATTTTGATACGGCGTTCAGGGTCTTCCATGGGCAAAATGGTGTGGTTCCACTTTCTGAGCCATCATCACATGGTCCTCAGAAGGTGAGGTCCGAACCACCTCCACAGCAGTTCAACCCTTTAGCCATGAAAGCAGCTACTATAAGTCTCTCAGGTTTTGGTGGAGCTTTTGGTTTCGATATGTTCAGTGAGATGTTCAAGAATCAACAAAGAAAACACAAACCATCCAAGAAACAGTCTTCACAGGTACATGTTCAATTTGGTATGAAAGGAAGTGAGTCATCTCAAAATGGAAAGCAAATGTTCAATTATCAGTTAAATGTCTATTATTATATAGCAGGATATATGGATCCTCTGAATCAGAACCAATATTAAAAAAAACTTATTATCACTACGATGTATATACAAGGGGCTGTTCGGATTTGGGTTTGAAACTAATTCCGATTATTTAAGGGTAAAGTAATTATCAGAAAAAAAAAAAAAAAAATTACCTAAGCACTTTTTAACTTAGTTTGAGAGGCTTTTACTCTAATCCGAGTATAGTATATCCTTTTTTAGACAAATATCTTTTTATCTTATCATATAAATATACTTGCCAAGTAAGCAAACAACTTATGTACAAGTTCAAACAATAAAAACACATCCAACACTATCTAATACAACCCTTTTGTTACAGTTGATTGATTATGTGATTTTCATTATTCGAGATTACATAATCACTTTTAAACCACAGGTTAGAACACCCCGCAAGTCAAATCTACTTGAAAACTTCCTCTAAAACAAAACATTGCAATTTTCTTTAACATCTGTAAGTGAAAAGTGATCTAACTCGCCTTCTTTTAAATAATTTTACAGAAAAAAGACTCTAATCATGAAGCAATGGGTGAAGAGTGGCTACAAAATGGCAAATGCCCAATGGCCAAATCCTACAGATCAGTCACTAATGTCCTACCAATTATGGCCAATGCACTTAAACTCCCATCAGGCATAAACTACAGGTGTCCACCAGCTATCGTAGCTGCTAGAGCCGCTCTAGCCAAAACTGCCTTTGCAAAGAACCTCAGACCCCAACCATTGCCTGCAAAAGTACTCGTGATCGGGGTCATGGGTATGGCCGCTAATGTGCCATTAGGAATATGGAGAGAACACACTGAAAAATTCTCACCTTCTTGGTTTGCAGCGGTTCATGCAGCCGTTCCATTTATTGCCATGCTTAGAAAGTCGGTTTTGATGCCGAAATCAGCCATGGCTTTTACCATAGCAGCTTCTGTTTTGGGTCAGGTGATTGGGTCAAGGGCAGAACGGTATCGCCTAAAAACAATGGTTGGCGGGTCCCAACAAGTAGGTGTTACTGGTGGACATTGTGGCGAGGTAGTCGAATGGGAATCTGCGACAATGCAGGTTGCTAGACCTGTTTCTTAGAGAATTTTTGCTTATATTAAGCATGAGTTGTATTATTTATGACTACTGTATGTATACAGTCATTATAGGTGGGCATTTTTTAAAGTTATATTATAATTTATAAGTTTGTCAGCTGAATATAGAGTTTCCTTGAAAATGTAATTTAAATAAGGAAGTTGGTAGAAATGATCATTTCTATGGGCATTGGTATTAGTTTGAGTTGTATGAAAGATAATAAACTGAGTCTTTGAATTGAAGTTTTATTGTGACTGATTTTAATTTACTTCGATGCGACTTAGTTTTACATTTTTAGAGAAGAATAGAACTGTAGAGTACTAAAGTACCTAAATCATTTATTGTTGGAATCACCTAAAAGTTAAGGCATACTGTAATCATTTTACATGACGACAACAAAGTTTCTATTAGACCATCTGCAATGCAATGTTCATATGGGTGTCCATGACATGGAGCAGCGGATTCAGGAATATTTTTCGATGAGGGCAAACAGATTAGTTATAGAGATGAGTTTTCAAAGATATAAAAATCTGAAATAGTAATTTGTATAAACTTGAGAGCAGACCACATTTTATCTTTTCAAACATTAGTGTAATCTAAACTTTTATTTTTCATCAAGTTAGTATTCAACAATCGAAAACAATATTCAAAATAAAAGTATAAGAATGTTGTTTTAGTTCTCCCCTAAGTACATTAAATTAAATTAGTTAATATGGTTAAACTCAAGTCCAAAATACAATTCTTTATAAAGTTATGGACACTCATAGTTATTCTATAACATAAAACATATTAAAATGTTAATTTTTTTGATCAAATTAACAAGTACTAGTTCAAAATATTACCACATATTTCACAACAAAATAATATTTATTTTTTTAGTTCACTGTTATTGTTTAATAGAAAATGTGGCTTAAAATGGTAAATTATATAATGTTAAGGGTTAAGTTGGTTATTTCTATTATAATTATAAATTATAAATTATTATAAATAAGGCATTAAAAGAAACATCTAATGGAAAAGTACAAGTGGGGTCTATCTACTAGTCTTCCTCAACATTTTTCATCGGTCTTTCACCTGTAAGTTTCAGAAACTCAAAAGGACTATCATCGAAACCAAAATTAACTCTATATTTTCATTGTGACTTCAATGATCAAGTGTAAACCGTCTAAAATATATGTTCTACAAGAGAGGTGGGGGCTAGTTAGCAACTTCACATTTAATTACACTAAACTCACACACACACACACACACATATATATATATATATATATACATTATAAACATCTAATTCGTCGGGTGCACCTGACCTCGTTTGTCCTGAGGTGGCTCCGCTCGTGGTGACATGTATGATGAGTTGCTTATAAAAATTTGTAGTGCGGTCCAATAATGAATTTGGTAAATTTATAGGACTAAACATCGTAAGTTTATAAAACCTAAAATTTATTAAAAAGCTGATGTGATCTGGTAATGCTATGAACTTGAGGAAGTCCAACACATTATTGATGCTCTTTAAACTTCTACAATCAAATCGAAAACAAAGGTTTGTCTCAAAACAATGGTCGGACGGTAGTATTAGGGGTGTAAATGAGTTAAGCTACTCGAGTTTGACTTGTTAAAAGCTCGATCTAAGTTGAGCTTAAACGAGCTGGAACCCAAGCTTGAACATTGTTTGTGGCTCATTTAGTAAACGATTTCTAGCTTCTTATATCGAGCTCAAACAAGCTCGCGAGTCTAAACGAGCTTTTCAAATATATATATATATATATATATATACATTAATTACTTTTTATATAATAATATAATATATAATTACATAACAATAGTTATTATATACATAATTGATGTGTGACATAGTGTGGAGGAACGGACCGTTATGTTTTTAGAGGCCTATGACAAGGTGACTAAAGGGGCTGCACAAAAATGACTATAACTTGGGCTACGAGGCTCCACAGCAGTTCAACCCTTTAGCCATGAAAGCAGCTACCTACTATAATTCTCTCAGGTTTTGGTAGAGCTTTGGTTTCGATATGTTCAGTGAGATGTTCAAGAATCAACAAAGAAAAACTAAACCATCCATGAAACATTATTCACAAGTACATGTTCAATTTTGTATACTAGGCTCAAAACGAGCCGTGGTCAAGGTCGAGCTTAGTGAATTTTAAACGAGTCTAGGATCGAGCTTGGGCTCGGCTTGACTCATTTACACCTCTAATTCGTAAACAAGTTTAGTCGCCAGTCATAAGCGGAGCAAGGAAGTTTTAATTGATGGGACAAAATTTCTATTTTCCTCTAACTTTTTACTATTTAAAAGGGGTAAAATTTTTAAAATGTCATTAAATACTCATAAATTTTTTGTTTCACATAAATTAGGATTTAGTGAGGGAGCAATCGTCTCCTTTGTCCTTTTCTAGAGCCGTCCCCTTTGCCCTTTCTAGATCCCCATAGTAACCGCCTAAAATTGCTTTAGCGAATCCTAATTTAACAAGAATATATTAGAATTATACAAAATGAAAAAATTGTAACTTTTTCCCAACAACGTAACAAATAATTTTACTTGAGTTTGTTGGGTTATATATATAGACAAGGATTACTTTATAAACAAGAATTCCCATATAATAGATATTATTAACTTTGACGTGGTTCAAACACTAAACTAAATCTTAAACTCGTGTATTGCACATACCGCATACATATTGATCGTAAAGACATGTGATGTAGTATTTTGACACTTATTATTGATAAACTATATAATTATGGATGTATATAGAGATTGCAAATATATGACTTAGTTTCTGATACTTATAAATAGAATAAATAAATCATATGATTTGTATATATGGATTGCAACATTAAATAATTTCATGTTACACCAATACAAATAAAGGTCACACCAATGTTAGTGACGATGTTTTTTTAACTCGTTGTGTTGCGGCGTAGTTTTTAAAAGGTTATATTTTTTAGACTTTGACATGAAATAGGAAATTATTAGGCTAAAATTTGGTTTATTTATTTACTTTACCATGATTATTTTTTGTGAACATCTATTTTTTAATTACGCTCATTAACCTAATGGACAAAAGTTTTGTTTTAATGTGATTCAAATTTTATGTTATTGATTATATTTTATTATCTTAGTACTAGTACTATTTTATGTTAGAGGTAAATAATTTACGCGTTTCAAAAATATGTTTGTGTATTCACCTTCATGAAAAAACAAAAATATATATGAAATAATTAATGTATATATATATGATCCAGGGGAAGTGCAATCTACACGATTAATTTTCTTATTTTTTAAAAATTCTGGCGCATGATAAAGAGATACTCCCGTTCATTGTTTTTACAAGGATGAGGTTGCTATTGTCATTTTACCTTATATTTTAAGTGTAATTTAATTTACATTTATTAATTAAGTAAATACAAACATGTTGCAATATCTATATCCTAATTTTCATAAGCTAATTCCTGTTACTCTCCTTCGCAACTAATCGATTCATTTTTATAATCCAAATTCAATTTTGTTATCAAATCTAGGTCAGTGATTCGTTAATTCTTTTGTTTTTCATTTTAATTTCCTTTTCAATTGTTAGTAATTTTGATTTTCATCGATTTAACTTGTTTTGCTTCTATTTTGATTAATTTTAATTTGAATGTACATAAGTTTTTGATTCAATTGTTCCTTTGATTAGGTCGTTCGTATATATATTTATTGTTCTCTTATTTATGTTTTAACTTCTGTAATTATGTTTCTGCAACTACATGATGAATTCTAGTTTCAATATTTCATTAGAATCGATTTCAGGTTTTCTTAATTCTACTAGTAAGTTATTATAAAAGTAAATTTTTATTGTTTCAGCTTATTTGTTCATGATTATTATCTTAGATAATAATAATATTACCTCTGATAAAAATGTTGTATATTATAATAGTTTTTGGGTATTTAATTAATTTGTGAATGTTTATAATAACGTTTTTGTACCTTCTTTGATGTTGTCTAGTTCCAATGATCCTTTAGATTTGAATTCATATGTTCCTGCTTCTATTGGTAAGTTGTTATTATGCTAATAAGTTTTATTCATGTTATGTCTTGATTATTTGCTTTTAAATGAGACTTAAATATCATCTAAAGGCATATCGTTCCTTGTACTTTGACAATATGTTTATATGTTAAATTATTTGACTCTGCTCGTTGACTCGATCTTTTAGAGTGATTAAATATTTTGCATCAGATTTAGTTTTATTAACTAACTCAGAATTTCTCAGTTTTAAAATTGTGTTTTCTTCTTTTAAAGCATTTAGCTGAGCCGTCATCATATTAGATGATTCAATCAAATTCTCAGCCTGCTCTGCAAAGTTAGTACATAAAACACAAACATTAACTACAGAATCTAAGTTTAGAATAACTTTATGCTTCTCAGCATTCAAGTTAGCCATATATGCAATGAAGTCCTTTGTACTCATAGTATCAGTTGACTCCAATCTTATAACCCTGGTCTCTGAAGCAGGTAACTTTCTCTTAGTCTTTTTCTCAATAGCATCCTTTTGATCTGCCTCATCAATTGTGGTCACGAATGCCTGAGGCTCTTCACAAGTGTACTCCAATCATATGAAGCGTCATGTGTTTGAGTAACCAAAGCTCTGGAATGTGTACTATTCCCTGAGTATTGATCACTAGTAGACGTCCCTTGATATGAGTTAACCCTACTCTCTTTGATCTGTTCACTACCGTCGAATCTTTTCTCCAAAGCTAACCATAACTCTCTAGAAAAGTGGTAACGTTTGAATGTATGCTTAATTTCTTCAGGAAGACACTTGATGATAGCAGACAACGCATTGTTTTCTGCACCATACATCTTTTTGTCTGCCTCCTTCATCATTGAATACGAATATCCTACGTTTCCCTTCGAATTCATAAGAAGGTATATCATACCCTTCATTGATACAAATCCACATGTTGATGTCATTGAATTTTGCAAATGATTCAAATCTATCTCTCCACCAGAAGTAATCTTCAGCCCTTAGAAGCTTTGGTGGTGAAGCAGTCTAACCTACTTCATGATCCATTTGTATCAGCTTGTTCACATTTGAGATCGTAAATAGAGAGTATACGAACTTGGTGAAGTCAACTAAAGTCAAGTTCACTCACAACACAGATTTCCCTCCAAAAATTCGCGAAAAATTTTCGGAGTAAAATTTAAATTTTCTCTAACCAAGGTTAAACAATGGTAAGCCTAAATTCAAATTTTGGCAAAATAAAATTTTCCCTGAAATTTCCCGCCAAATAACTCTTTTTTTATCGAACTTGTGAAAGGTTAAGTTCGTACGAACTTAGAAATTTTCTAACATATAAGTTCGTACGAACTTAGGATGTTTGAACAATAACTAAGTTCGAAGGGTTCAAAAAGCTGTAAGTTCGAATGGTATTACAGGTAAGTTCGTACGAACTTTCTAAGTTCGTACAAAAAGCTGTTGAAAAACTCAGATATGAAATTTTCAGATCTGGGTTCGTTTCAACCTGCAACTTCGAATACCTTGAATACTAAGTGATAATACACAACTTTAGAAGCTAAAAACAACAATCTAACTTCCAAATCTTTTGTAATCTCTCGTTTCTTTACCCCAAACCAAATCGAACGAATTCGAAGGCTCTGATATCAATTCTAGGATCCCGTAGGTTCGGATCTACGAGGTAATCTTGTTTATATGAGTGCGGAATCCTCACATAAACATAAACGATAACAAACGACTAATACAAATGTGTAAATATCACTTTTATTGAATGCAAACAAGTATTACATTCGAACTAAGATACAAACTCAGAGTATTCGAACTTACAACTCTGAAAAAACCTCTCTTTAAAACTTTCGGACTTGTGTATATATAGGCACCTAAGTTCGTACGAACTTAGGCAGCTTCTAAGTTCGTACGAACTTACTAAGTTCGTACGAACTTACTAAGTTCGTACCTACTCTAAGTTCGTACGAATCTACCAAATACACATACAAAACTTAAGTTAATAATTACAATGATTACAAAATGACTTCTAAAACTAACTATTACAAACTAGAAGCTATTGTCACACAATATGCACCAACACATCAATTTAAGGTATTTATGATATGTTATATTTGTATTTTTATTATTTTTATGATTATAGTTACTTTGTTATTAAATTTACTTAATTTTGTTTTCTATGAATTTCAAGTTGGTCCTCTATTGTATTCGAATCTTGGTTTTCGTAAGCGGATGAATATGATATTTTAGAATCAAGAAATGACACTAGAAAAATTTGAAAAGCGTTGGAAGTCTATAATTGATGATTTTTCACTACATGACAAGTGGTGGTTTAAGGATATGTATGTAATAAAAGAAATGTGGATGCCATGTTACTTTGTGGAATAACCAATAAAAATTGTTTTTTAACATTTATCACGATGATGTTAAATCATAACTTTAGTTAGTAAATATTTTAAATTTAACATGCATGAGACTAAATGTTATCTAACATTAGTTAACATTCACCACTGTGTATTTTAAGAACTTTGGATTACATATTTATCGATTGTCGTTATAACCTTTATATAAAATTGTTTTTTTAACATTCATCATCTGAATATTTCCTTAACATTCACCACAATGAATGTTAAATCATAACTGTATTTGATAATTTTATTAAAATCTTAACATTCATCATGTGAATGTTAACTAACATTCATCACAAAGAATGTGAACTGATGAATGTTAACTAACATTAACCACGATAGATGTTAACGAGTTTAGATCAAATTTTTTCACCTCGATGAATGTAAACTAACATTCACCTTGATGAATTTTTAACTATTTTGTACTATGATGAATATAAAACAGAACATTCTATAACATATAAGATTCATCTGAGATAATATTTTTAGTTTACATTCATCTGTTTGAATGTTAACTAACATTCACCACGATGAATGTTAACGAGTTGGGACCACGATGAATGATAACCTTCATATAAAAATGTTATTCTAACATTCATCACGATGAATGTTAAATCATAAGCTTAGTTTATATATGTTTTTAGTCAAACTGAATGTTAACTAACATTCATCATGATGAATGTTATATCATAACTATAGTTGATATATTTTTAAAATTTTTGACATTCATCGGGTGAATGTTAACTAACATTCACCACGATTGTCATTATAACATTCATATAAAAATGTTATTCTAACATTTTCAGTCTTTAAGAGTCTAACTTAACTCTTAATCTGTTAGAGCAACTTAATAAATAATTGATCATTTTTCACAATTATATTTAGAAACTAAAGATTTAACATCACTGTATAAAAACTTAACAATTATCAAGTTTGTAAAAGCAATACAAAGTTTTGTTTTATATTTTCAGCATAAATGAATCTAAATACATTGAAAACAAGTTCTTGAAATGTTTATAACACGATATACTTGTTTCTTCACGCATTGTTTCCTTTCGTGTCTCACAATAATGAAGATTAAAACATTCAATGTCATTCAAAACTTCTGATCTCACCAGGTTCATTTCACGAAGTATTATCTTCTAGCATACTTTCTCCTAAGCATTTCAATCTGATGGTTCTGCTCATTTCCGCCATCTTCTAATCCACAATTCTAGTATTTTTCATCCTTGTATGTTTCCATGAGTCTCATCATGAACAGTCCATACCCAAAATGATGTTCATTTGTCCTCCACTTCAATATCTTCCTCTTTTGGTACACTTAACTTTATTAGGTCTGCTTTTCGTGTCCTACCTCTTTCAGGTATCTGTCAAGCAACTGTCTCTGCATTTTAAATATTACATTAGTTATTTTAAAAGATAAAATTAAGTGTTATTGGCTAACTTTTAATCAACTTTCTTTCTTACTATGCAGTTTGGTATACTGCCATACTTGATGTGAAGTTGAATTACCACCTTGCTAGTCAATTATTTCTATCTTGGTTTTGCTCGAGTGATGGTAAAAACATCTCTCTACAGCAGATGTTGCAACCGCAACAGTAGAGAGATGTTTTTCGGCAATGAAGCGTTTAAGTCAGATTTACGCAATCGAATTGGTGACGAGTTTTTGAACGCTTGTGTAATTTGTGTAGTAGAAAAGGATGCACTTGCTAACGTTGAGGATGAAGATGTAGTCCAACGTTTTCATAAGATGCGTGATAGCACGTGAAAGTTTAGGACGTAGTTTATTTTAAGTTTTAAACGTGATCAACTTTTGGTGTTGTTTTTCTATTTTTATGCACTTATTTTAGGTACTTAAATGGTTGTATTTATGCAGTTTTTTTTACTTCATTTGCTGCAATATTAATATCGATTACATACAGTTTTACTGCTATATGGTTGATGTTTGTTGTTTATTGTTTACTTACAGTTTTACAAACTGGTTTAGTGATAATTTTTACGCCTCCAACAACACAAATTCCTAGGTCCGCCACTGGTGATGAGGAGTCGCTAATAGTAATATCAACATTATCATCCATCTTTAACCAAACTTCAGCAACTTGTTCCTAACAGAAAATGTGATTTTAGCAAATATACAACACATAAATGACATAAAGGAATCATTGATAAGCATGCGATGAGGAGAAAAAGATAATAAAAAAGAATTCCTAATTATAGATCGATTAGGTTAACATGATTGAAGCCATTATCAAGCCACATGAAATCGCGGAGAAAAAGAAGAAGAAAGGATCAGATTGCGATATTAAATGTGATATACAACTGGTAATGAATTTGACTTTGATTACGGTGGGAGGGATAAAAAGGTCATACAAATTGTTATTTAGTATTTAACTAGAGTTTTATTTGTTAAAATTGTTTAATTATAATTAAAGTATACTAATTGAGAAATAAAATTAAACTATTAAATATAAATCTATTAAAATTTATAAATATTAACATAGATATATAAATTTGAAAATCACTATTAACATGTAAAATATATATAATTGTCGTCCTGTCGCACGAGTTTGCAACTAGTTAAAACAGACAAGGATTTTAAGGGATATTATGTATTGTGTAATTTTAAGATTGCTGGTCGTGAAGCGCGTGAATTTCATTCTACTTTTTATATAAAGCGTTTGAGCAGAAACTTAAAAAAAATAACGTTAAAAATATATAAACATACAGAAGCAGACCTACCAACCAATTTAGTTCTCCGTATCATTTACCTCGTAAAAACGCATAGCATTGGAGCATGCCCTAACGTGTGACTTAATAATAATAACAATAATAATGTCTACAAACAGGACCGATAGTCCATCTCCGGCAACGTTTGGTGAGCCTTGGCCGGAATTTAACGCCGGTCTTACTTACCGAGATCTTCTCCGATCACCTGATTCCGGTTCTTCTCTTTCTCTCTCTATCTAAACATCTATATACACTCTATTCTCTTTATGTACACGAAAAATGTATGATATTAAACTTAAGTTTTGATTAATTCTGCAGGTTTGAGGTTAATTGACTTCTATTCTCGCAACTATCAAAGTTCAGCTCCTTTGTTAGGGTAATAACCTTCAATTCATAACAATTGGAGTTAAAATATACTATAATCACAACTTAGTAAATGCTGTTAAATAAATCCTTCATTTTTAGGGTTTTAACTTTAGTATATTAATATTTTTAGCTACTTAGTTACTGCTTTGATGAACATGTATTTGAAACACAGAATGTATATATATAAGCCAAATATATAATTACTTACACACAAGAAGATGAATGATAAAGAACACTTACTTTATAATAAAAACAGAAAGAATTATCAGTTTTTGTAGTTTGAACCATATCAATAAAAAATCTAGGATCTTTTATACTATTATTATATCCCTATTGAATTGTTTTGATTTGTGTATCTAATCCCTGTGCAAATATGTGAAGTTGTGCATCTACGGTTTTTCAACTTACATGAAAATCTGCAACAGTGCATCTATGTATACTTGTGTTATGAAAATGCCAACATTGTAATTTTTTCTACTTATATGATTCACATTTAAAAGATTAAAACATTCTTATTTTGATGGTGTTCTCACATGAACCTTACCGTATGTCCCTATAGAGTATATTTGCTGTGTGTGTGTGTGTTGCTTCTTCATAGTACTAAATTTTTTAATAGTTGGTTGCAGAGGATTGAAAATGGCCAGGTTGGTATCTGGAAATTGGTATTACAGTTTGACTGTTGATTGAGTATGAAAGAAGATAGCTGTTTTTAAGAGTGAAGGTTTCTGTTGATTGCAGATAACAGTTGATGGTAAAGTTATTGTTGATCCAAACACTGTTCTCAGGTAATCTTATCAACGATGCAAATATTATTTAATCTTTTTATACAACTGAAAATTTTCATTATTATTTGAGACTGTTTGTATATGTAAGGACTGGTACAGAACTAGTATATCACAGACTTCCATGGAGAGAACCATATGCGCCGTACATGCTCGAGGTTTTGTTTGAAGATGATCATTTGGTACGTAATCGATACTAAGCAATGTTGGTTTAGCTTTTTCCGTTATTAATTTTTGATAACTAGCCGCTTCATTTGTTGTGCTCAGATTGCTGTAAATAAACCATCTGGTCTACAAGTTTTACCAGGGGGATTATTTCAGCAGCGAACTGTCTTGACACAGCTTCAATGGCGTGTAAAGAATCAAGGATCCTCATTGGCAGGTGAAGAATTATCTCCAGTTCCAGTTCATCGGCTCGGAAGAGGCACATCAGGTAACGTACTTTTTAATGCTCATTGTACCGTAAACATAGCATAGACATGTCACATGAAGCTAAATAATTATTTCTTTTATGTACATGATATATGGTCATTTATCTTGTTTTCATCACCCTGACAGGAATATTACTTTGTGCAAAGACAAGGCTTGCGAAAACTCGGCTTGCAGCTCTTTTTGCTGACAAAACATCAGAAGTTGTGGGCAACAGGTTAAAGAAGAAATGATTCTGTTTCATACCGCTCACAATTTTTGCATATTTATACATTGCTGATATTTTATTTGATATGTATGTGGGCAGAAAAACCGATACCGAGGTCAATAAGGTCGTGAAAATGTCAAAGGTATACAGGGCACTAGCATGTGGAATTATAAATGAGGATGAGGTGAATCTTTTGCACATGACTTGTTTCGTTTATATCTTTGTTTGTCTTATGCATAATTTGTCGATTTGATTTTGTATGTAACATTGTTTTTATCTTAGATAAAGTTTACCACCTCTATTGAATCATATCTTTTCCATCATAAACACATCATGTTACAGATTGTCATTGATCAGCCAATTGGAACATCGAAATATCCTGGAGTTGCTAAAGGATTATATGTTGCTTCTCCTTCAGGTTTCTCACTTTATAAGTGCATAGTTGTTGATCATAATACTTGGTTACTATATTTGAATATTATATTTACTGTAACAGTATTTCCAAGATTATCGAGGTCAAGCATTTGGTAGAAAACCAACCTTTTGGCTGAATTTTATGTTTTATGGCTACTTGTGATCAGTGTGATCTTTACCCTTTTTATGTCTCTTTCCATACAGGGAAACCAGCATTGAGCAAGGTTCACGTCCTGAAGAGAGATGTACAGAATAACCTCACAGTTGTTCAGGTGACATGACTTTTTAAATAGAGACTTGTGTGCTATGTGCTTGTTTGTCTGGATTTGATTGTTAATCCAATATATTAATAGTATCAGGTGGTATGATTTATTATTTATCAAATGCCTAGAAATATGTAGATTGCCAAATATTTAGAAATCCTAACTATCATAATGATATGATGTGATATGAACTTGCAAAATTTGATAATTAAAAATCTAAATAAAAGTAGCAGATCAGGACATCAAAGCTCACATATTTGGCTTTAAATATGAAAATAAGGGTTTCTCTTTCACCAGATGAGTTCGATGCTCTAGAAGTTGCTGTTATAGATCAACTGACTGCTGATATAGTCCTTAATGTGTTCTTTATCGTCACTTGCAATCTTTTTATACTTAATATTTTGTGGCGATGTGAGCAGGTGGAGATTCAATCTGGTAGGCCTCACCAAATCCGGATTCATCTTTCATTCATAGGACATCCTTTAATTGGTAAACCTTTATTTGCTAGACACGTTATTATGTCTCTATTTCTATTGTATGCCCCTCTTTCTTTCTTAACGATAATGATACGAGCATGAACATATAGGAAATTTTAGAGAAGTTAAGACCCAAATCAAGGTGCTTAACGATATCCTTATATTGGCAGGCGATCCACTTTATGTCAGTTGTGGGAAACCACAGTTATCTGCTACCGAAACTGTAGATGGGACATTTGCTGAAGATGGGTAAGGCACATATCCTAGCATCAAGTTTTACTTGAACCTTCTCAAGGGTTATGCATCCCTATTCTGTGATTTAATATGATAATGCTATCCGGTTCCAACAATTCATTTCAGAACTTTTACAAGTATGTGCCTTTGTCAACTCATGTAAATTTAACTTTATGGAATTTTTATAAAATCAGACTCATTCTGCAGGCTGGTTTTTCAATATGACTTGCTTCCGTGATAAAATATGATAAGCAATGCTTGTAATGCAGAAATAGTAACATCTAAGTTGTGACAGAGAAATGAAAGTCATATACAAACACATTGCATTTAGGGTGTGGACGTTTGCTATTTTTGTCAATTCACCATGAAGTTTTATTTTTTGGAGTTCCAGAGTTATAAAGTTACTTGGTCTATTAGCATTATGTAACAATTGCTCTTTTATTTTGTTAGAGGGTATAACAGGCCTGCAAATCCTGTTCCCGGAGACTGTGGGTACTACTTGCATGCTCATCAGTTAGTTCTTTGTCATCCAATGACAAATGAGGTTTGCCTAGAACTATACTATAGCTATTACATGCTTTCTATGATTTAGTCTCCGTGTTCCACTTTTTCAAATCTTGAGTTATTTAAACTACCAACATACTTGTGAAATTTAAAATGAAACAAACTTATAATTGACAGAAAACAGCAATCACATTTTCAATATTCTGTGTGAGTGTTCTTTTGCTTAATTCTCTCTCAACTGAAGTGCCTTTCTTTTGCTATTTCTGTTAACTTAAGTTTTCCTTTTGTGATTATGATTAGGACCCTATTCACTTTCATTTCCTTACTGTACATCTTGTAAAGTGCTGGACATCATTTTCCCTATTTTTATTTACCTATTTTTAAATCTGAGATATGCTAAATTTGGAGCTCCCAAAAGGTGAAAATAACTGGAAGGTTTGACTTTATATTTGTTCATATAATAATTACGTAATTGCAAGACTAATATTTACTTCTATGTAACGATATTGCAGACTAGTTGTCAAGTTAAGTGTAAGTTATTGATGCTCAGAAGTCAAAAGTGGATCTAATTTAAGGACTGATTATTATGAAAATACATTATAACTGTAACATGGTTAATACTCATATCAGAAATCATGGTCAAGGATAATCTAGTCAACTTTAGTATATCAAAAAGCTTATCTCAATTTTGTAGTATAACATGACTTGTGTGAATATTTATATATACAGATCCTTTTTCCTTGCAGGTGTGTAAAATAACAGCAGCACTACCACCAGCCTTCTTAAGTCATGAATCAAGAGAATGAACAAGTACACTAACTGTAGAGAAGATATTAAAGCAGGTCGCATTGCTCTGGTCCCTATCAGTTATCAAGTGAATACATTTTGTAATAGAACTTGGTTATTTAGGCACCATATCTTAGAAAGTTAGTAGTCCTGTTTTTAGCAAAATTGAATTGATATGTTTTTTTGATGATTATTGTGTGTTTTATTTTTTAATTTTATTTTTACAATTTAGAGCATGCTGGGTCTAGATTTCAACCCATTTTAAAGCATGCTTGGAGATGAGTTCAGGTGACATCATTTTGCTGCAGTTTTAAGTATGAAACAAGAGACTTTGATTGATTGCATCACATACAGTTCAATTCGATGTATATCTAGATGCTGAATAATTGCTGATCTATGTTTGATTTCATAAGCAACAGCCTTACTTCAATTAATAACTCAATGGATCCCCTCAATCTTCACTCTAACGTGTTTGTACAGATGACATTTGGACGGTTATAAAACAAATGATAAGGTTATTAAAATGTTAAGATGCAAATTATGAATTCTATGTACATGAAAAATCATACTAAGAGTTCAGTTCTGATTTTCTATTTTTTGCTTAAAAACGAAAAAGAGATAATAATGTTTGCATGTCACGAAAATGTATGATCAGCATATTTACTATTTACGTCCTGATGAAAATTGCAGTATAAGACATCTATCTCTAAGTTCATCAAGTATGAAAAAAACGAAACTCTTAATTGGACTTCTACGTACGCCAAGTTCATCCTAATTGATAATTTCGTAAAGATTCTTTCTGTTTTTTCTCTAGTTTCTTGCTAGTAGCTAATGAAATTCATTTTGTCGGAATAAAAGAAACATATCAGTGATATATACACCAAACTATTTAATATATACATCACACGATATGTATCGTTGTATTTTATATATTGATATTGATATTGTGATGCATTAGTTAAACTTAAAATCTTTGTTATATCAAAATTCTCATGTTTTATTTTATTTTTGCATCTTAAAAATATATTAGTGTAAACGTTGACTAATTTGTGTACCTTACTTAGACGTAATTCAGGATTAACGTAAGTTTTTGGTATATTTACTTACGCATTTGCATGCGTAATCTGGTAACCCACTAGGCACTAGCTACTTTCTGTACTTTATGGTCAATACTAAAAAATAAAGGCTATATAATACTATAATAGCTATTTTGCTAATGATCACTTAATAGAATAGAACGGATCAAGTCTTTGCACGTTATAGCTTGGAATGGGGCGGGTTAAATGGTACCCAGTATCTTCCAATTCAAGCAAATTACACTAAAATTCAACATTGCTTTTACTTTATTTTTCGATCTGATAAAGTTTTAACATATACCTAAAATCACAGCACATTGTATAACCTACAGTACGTATTTTAATAAATCCTCTTGTCTATTTAACCATTACGCTAATTAAGAGAAATGGGCAATGATTAATTATATCATATCATTCTTTAAATTCTCTTTCTCGAGATCCAATACTAACTTCATGTAGTTACGGGATTTGGTTATTTATTTGACTTTTTAATTGACCAAAATGAATTACTGACTACTCACAACATAACACATGAAAAAATATATAAAATAAACATAAAATTTGCATCCACTTCTAATTATTAGTATCACTTAAAGGTGGCAACTTCTACATGCTCTTTTTTGCTATATGTATCATTTTAGCAAAGTTGTGTACACAACTTATTTCTATATGATATGATGTATCAGTGATCATATTAACATCTATAGCTTTAACTTGTAATAATTTAAATGGGTACATTGATAGCAATTCAACAAGTTTAACAGATAAACAAAAACATGATATATTATTAAATCATATGTAAAATTTATTTTAAAGCAAACTCTCACATTGTTACTTAGGTTACACTCAAGTTATACTTAATTTCATAAAACATATAATTAAGCTCACATGATCCCGAACGCATGCCAGATCGAGGCTTTTAATTTGAGCAGTGATGAGAGGCCAATTTTGTTTCCTCATACTTGTCTTGGCCTTGATCACCATTCTCAGCCCCACCACAGCGGGTACGGCTGCTGCCGACCGAGTTCATCGGTACCAACGCTACAACGACAAGATTCACAACTTGCCTGGACAACCCCCAAATGTGACGTTTAATCAATATTCAGGATATGTTACAGTAGATAAGAAACAAGGACGAGCTCTTTTCTATTGGTTGATTGAGGCAAGTAATGGCCCTGCGTCATCAAAACCTCTTGTACTCTGGCTCAATGGTGGGCCAGGGTGCTCCTCGATTGCCTATGGAGCATTCGAGGAAGTGGGACCCTTTCGAGTGGGTCCTGATGGGAAAACTCTTTCCTTGAGTCCGTATGCTTGGAACAAAGGCAATTTCTGCTCTAACTATATATTGCACTGTATTCTGAAAAACACAATTTTTAATAAAGTTTGTCTTTTGCCACTGTTTTATTTTTCTGTATGTGCATTTTCTAGTAGTACAAAATCTGATTATGGTTTTGATGCAGAGGCGAATATGCTTTTTATCGATTCACCGGCTGGAGTTGGTTTTTCATATACTAACACTTCGTTTGACCAAATCACTGGCGATCAAAGAACAGGTTCTTAGCTTTCCTTGATCGATTTTTCAAAAGATTGAAGTGTATAATGCACAAAAACTTCATATTTATGATGTATATTTGGTTAACGCTGTGTGAATTTGGAATTTTTCAGCGAAAGATGCTTATGCATTTCTTACCAATTGGTTTCTAAGATTTCCACAATATAAGCACAGGCCATTTTACATCGCAGGGGAAAGTTATGCAGGTTAGTTTCACACACATACATTATATTCGTATACGATATGGAGTACTCATGTCTCTGGTATAGCTTCAAAAATAAACAAAACTATCAGAAATTTTTCATGTTTTATATATGGTATATGCAATTTCAGGACACTATGTTCCTCAACTATCTCAAATCATAGTACGATATAACAAAGGTGTCAAGAATCCTGAAATCAACTTCAAAGGTTTCTTGGTAAGCAAGCAAGTTACTCATCGTCTTTGATTAACACTTACTAATTCATCACATGCCTTAAGGAACAATTAATATCTGATTTTCCAAATTGTTTTGATCAGTTGGGAAACCCATTACTCGACGATTACTATGACAATATCGGGACATTTGAGTTCTGGTGGAACCACGGGTTAATTTCAGACACAACGTATCAGATATTAAATGAATCATGCCCATACGACTCTTTCTTGTTCCCAAGTGGAGATTGTTACAAATATATACTAAGAGCATACTCTGAATTTGGTGACATCAACTTTTATGGCATTTACGACCCTCCTTGTCATGAATTGGGCACCAGGCTACCTTCGGTACAATTCCTTTTCTTGCAACGCAAGTTACCTATATTGTCTTCTGGAAAATGATAAACGAGCCTAAAAATAGGCCTAATATTATATGTCAATCATCTCTATGAATTTTAAAATAGGCCTAAATGATAAACTTGCAAATAATATTTTAGTTGATTGATGTATGAGATTAGGCCAGTCTTTTTAACCAATTTATAATCTCATATATCGTTTCTCTTTATCTTTTTAATTTAAATTGGTTTATTTATATTTTTTTACTTTGATTTCAGCCATGGATGTTTAGAGGGAGCGATAATTGTATTATAAAGTACACAAAATTGTACATGAATCGACCCGATGTACAAAAGGCTATTCATGCTAACATTACACGATTGCCTTATTCTTGGATCACGTGCAGGTGATATATTCAAAGCAAACATAAAATTCAATCATATATTCAATAAACATGTAGTAATATCTTAACCTACAATATGCATGTGCAACTAATCAAATATGTTTATTGTTCCATTATAACAGTGATATCGTTAGGGGAAGTTGGACAGATTCGCCCACGACAATGCTTCCAATTTTCAAAGAACTTATCAAGGCGGGCATTCGAATATGGGTGTTTAGGTACTTAATTTTGTCATCCAATGATGAACTTAAAGTAATGAATAGAAACGAGCTAAGTTTGTATATGACTATATGTTTGAATTTGGCCTAATTCTTTTATGATTATAAAAACAGTGGCGACACAGATGCTGTACTGCCGTTGACCGGTACTCGTTACTCGATCAGAGCTCTGAAATTGAAAACCCTTATTGACTGGCATGCTTGGTATGACAAGAAGAAGGTATACAAATAATTTCTGTTGTATATAATTTTAATCATTGGTTAAATGTTTAATGCCTTTCGTACCCTCAACAAAGTAAAAAAAGTACTCCAATCATCCCAAAATATATGTTTACATATTTATTTTTTTGTCTCAAAATAGTAATTCAAAACCTGTAAAACTAAAACATTAATTTACCATTATACCCTTATATTCTATACTCTCATCATCAAACTCTATTAATTGGACATAGCTAAACACGTGTGTATTTCGAAGTGCATATATATGACATGTATTGAAAAATGCATCGAAGGCAAATGACTAACACCGTAGTGTCATTTCTTTTGGGTGTGACGGATGATGTGCTAAAACTTAATTAAATTGAAAGTTTACATATATTTTATATATACATGTATTGATGAAAAGAGAAAGTGAATCATAATGATTGAAAAGTGTTTGTGGTTTGTAACCATGTATGCTCATAATTCTCTTAGCAAATGACCGTTAATTAGATTCATTAGTTAAGCTACGACACATGACATATATGCGGAGGGTGAATTTGGTCGTTTAATTAAATTCATTAGTTAAGCTACGACACATGACATGTATGCGGAGGGTAAATTGATCATTTTAATCAGTTAATTTTTAAAAAATTTAAATTAGTTTTATGAGTTTTTATACATTTTTTATTAATAATTCACTAAAATAAGTAAGGCATGCATGTCATGTATCATAACTTGACGAATCTAACTAATTATCTTTTACCGAAGAAACCATAAGTGTGGATAGTTGCAAATTATAGGGACAATCAATGTTATTTTTAAGTAAAAGTGATCATTTTGACAAATATCTATATATATATATATAATATATTTATTTTGCTTTGGTAGTAAATCATTATCTATACAATTGCAACAATGCATAGCATGGTGATCATGTATTGTCTACTAATTGGCTGTGGCATTAATGCAAACTGAAAATCATGCAAATAACCACATATATATACATGTTGATAGAATTATTATTTTGACCAAGATCCTTTTTTTTATTACTAATTATCAATTATCATTCGTTTAGTGCCTAGAATACCCTAGTTAATAAGGGTAAATAAGCATTAACACTTAACTAAATTGAAAGTTTATATATGAATGAAAAAAGGAAGTGAATGATGACTGAAAAGTGGTTGTTTGAATGTATAGGTTGGTGGGTGGAGCCAAGTGTATGAGGGAATGACATATTTGACAGTGAAGGGGGCTGGTCATGAAGTTCCAATGGATCGTCCAAGACTTGCTCTTACAGTTTTTGCTCATTTCTTAAAGAGCATTACTTTACCATCATCTTCCCATTAATTTTTATTTCAATAATATATATCATTATATTAACTTTATTTGCTAATTAATTATCTGAATTTTGTATCTACATTTAATTTGTTTTAATTCGTACACTCACATAGGAAACCATTCATGTGTATTATGGTTGATTGTTTGCATTGGAACACTTTCATATATTAACAACAAGCTAGCTAGCTCATAGATATATTTTATGAGTTTAAAGACTAATTTGTACTTCAAAACATGAACTTTTTTCTCTCAAACAAGTATAACACATTTAAAGCAAAAAATGTTTGAGTTCAATTTAAATCCTAATCCGATTATAAAGATTACTCTTATTGTATAATGGACTGACGCTTATTTTGATGTTTATTTTAAACAATCATAAACGGCAGTACATTTGCAATAAGAATATAGTAAATAAATCGTTCTTATTATATTCTTGTGAATGGATGGACGGATGGATGCATCACTTTTTATACGATCGATCGAGCATATCTCTAGATCTTTATTTCTTTTATTGTTATCTTTATTGTTGAGAAGTACATGGACGAGGTTTAAAGACATATTCCATGATTCTTAAAATTTCAATATTCAGATAATGAGTTGCAAGTGTCCTATTATCTAATTATCATGGTGGTTAAGCTACCAACCTCTTCAATTAATCGCTAAGATTTCGAGATTGATCATTTTTGACAATTTTTAATTTTGACGATCTTTTTGATGAATTTATCATATCGTGTTGCTCATAAATTATTTAGAGTAATTTAATTTATAGTTATTTATAGCTAGTGAGCATATATTAACTGCTATACCTTGATTAAATGACTAAAATGAAAGCAACTAATTGTAATTAATCTTAACCCATTAAGCACAAAGCTATCATATTTCTTTGTATGCCAAATTTATATTACGATATTCATTAAAAATTATTTAAACAAAGCCGTCTATTAATTAATTAATAATTAATTATGAAATTTGAATAAAGATGTATGGGAAACAAATAATTTGATTCCCGGTAAAAGCGAAACTAGTGGAGCCGTAGAGCATCAAGAAAGGCACGCATATTGATCACAAGATAAGAGTAATATACTCCACATTCCATATTGTATGTACTTCCATAATCTACCGACTTCTTTATCTTTATGTTAATATTCGTAAAACCTTAATCAAAGATATTTGTCAAATCAAAACGAACAGGTCAAATTGATCGACATAGGTATGGGTTGAATTGGAACCGAAATTATTGGGTACAAACTCATATCCCACATCGAACACAAAAAAGAAGCAAACCTTATATATAACTTTATAGGCTACTCTCTTTATCGTCAATTATTAAGAGAAAAAGAACAATTATTCGATCGGAATCTTGATCGTCAAATTAAATTGGGCCTCAATATATTTGTTTCCATATATACTATTTTCATTTTCATATACAGTAACTAATATAATCCAAGTAAAAACTTAGAACGTACTTTTAAAGAATAAGCAATCTAGACAGAGACATATGATAGTTTTTTTTCATAACATTAACATATATTAAAGACTATCTTTGTCCATCTTCATACGATGAGATGCATGTATAAAATCCTCCATCAATATTTGATACGATTCCAAGCTAGCCTATGTTGTGAAACATGAAAGATTAATTTGTAGTCGGGGAATACGAATACTTCCCTCAATATCTTAAGGAGATCAAATGGATTAAGCCACGTACACCACATTATATAATGCTTTTATTTTATATACCTTTTTGTGTCTACCTTTATTGTAACTTGTAGGATTAAAATATGTTCACAGAATACACGCCACATCTAACCCCTTTAAAACCATTCATTTAATTAGGGTACAAATTTCATAACATATGTATTTCATTTCACATATACCATTTTTAACAAGATTTCGTGCATTTCTTTTAAGTATATTTACTGTTGTATATATTGTAACAAAATGAGGTACTTAGTGACTAAGCTTATATTCCTTTATACATTATGATTCTCTATTAATTTTTGTAGGTCCATTTCATATAAATAATTAGAGAATATATTGCATTTCAAACCTTCCTATCATGAAATTCCCTCACACCTTATTATATTAATGATCCAAGTATATATCCAAGTATAAAGATTGAGTTCATTTATCTTTCTACAACCAAAACACAAACAATGCACCCCTACTAATTCAATAACACTAGCACTTAACCAAACAGAGTAAAACAAACATGTCAAGGTTTAGCAACACCGTAATAGGACTACTAAATCTCTTCACACTCTTAGCATCAATACCGATAATTGGTGGAGCCTTATGGATAGAAAGAAACAGTCCCACATGTGAAAGCTTCCTCCAAACACCGCTTCTTGTGATCGGATTCATAATCTTGATCGTTTCTTTAGTTGGTTTCATCGGTGCATGCTTCCACTTGGCCTGGGCTCTATGGTTGTACCTCGTAGTGATGTTGCTCCTGATCGCAGCGTTACTAGGCTTCACGATTTTTGGGTTCATTGTGACTGGAGCTGGTGGTGGAGAGGGAGTTTCAGGCAGGTTATATAACGAGTATCACTTGGAGGATTATTCACCATGGCTTAGGAAAAGAGTTGAAAATCCAAAGTATTGGTTGACCATAAGAAGTTGTATTTTGGGGTCAAAGACTTGTGGGGATATTGTTATGTGGTCACCTGTTGACTATTTGACTAAAGATATGTCTCCAATTCAGGTAAAGTTTTTACTTTTTATTTTTTTGACTGATCAGGTTTGAGTTTAATACAAGATTTTCAACAAAGAAATGATGCATCTGCAAGCTGTACACATCTTACGTATAATTGTATTTTAGATCGTGCGATGTTTAAAAATATTACATATTTGGTACTATTATGGTTGTATAGATTGATTGTAATTTATGGGTTATGGTATTATGGAAACACTATTGTTTAAAAAGTAAAAAAGGAGAACAATGTTATGGATTTTACTTTTAATTTTTTTTTCAGAAAATTTAAATAATTCAATGAATTGAAATAAATTCATTAAAAATAAAAATAAATATTACAAATTTTTAAATAAGTACATAACTTATTTTAAATTAAATGTAGTTTAATTTTAACGAGTTTAACCCAATTTAAAGATAATTTAAAATTGAATCATTTCAAAAAACTGAGCTCATTAAAGAAAAATGAACCCATTTAAAAGAATGACCCATTTAATAACCTAATTATTTTTTCTTCTTCTAGATGCTGCACACAGAACACACACATCATCATCATCTTCTTCCACACAAAATACACGTACACAAACACACAAGCTATTATATTAAAACAAGAAAAAGAAAAAAAAAGCAGGCAAAATAACAAGAAAAAGGAAAAGAAAATAGTGGTCGAGCAACGTCTCAGTGGGATGTCGTTGCCGAAACGTCGTTTTGAAGTGACGGAACGCCGAACGACATTCCGCACGGTGAACGGTGACGTTCGACCTCGCTCTATGTGCTCTAAAGAGGAACTTTCTGTATGCTACAATGAATTTCTTAAATTCCTCCCTATATCTGTACTATAAATTTTAGATTGAAATATAAGTGATTTACAAAGGTTAGATTGTTTTGTTGACAATAACTACAAGCATTTGTATTTGATGCTATTTTTTGTTATAAATTTTGTACAGTCTGGATGTTGCAAGCCACCAAGTGTATGCAACTACGAGATGGATATGATGGCTCAAGATTTAGACTGCTACAAATGGAACAACGACCCAAGCATGTTATGCTACGAGTGTGAGTCGTGCAAAGCAGGGGTGTTGGAGGATGTGAGGAGGGATTGGCGAAAGCTCTCAGTTCTTAACGTCATTATGACACTACTTCTAATTGGCATATATTGCATTGGTTGTTGTGCCTTTCGAAACACACAAAGAGCCGAGAGCGACTACCCATATGGTGAAAACCGAATGTCTAAAGTTCGACCTCGATGGGATTTCTATTGGTATGCATCTCATCGTTACCAATCGATATCTAACTTTATAGAAACATGCAAGAAATGAGAAGTTATTTGACATCAAATATTAAATTACTTCACACTTCAAACTAGGGGTGAGCATGATACAATTCGGTTCAGTTCAATTTTTTGACTAAAACTCAAAATCGAACTGAAAGTTCAGTTTTTGAATTTTTAAAAACCATAACCGTTTGGTTATTTCAGTTTCGGTTTTATTCAGTTTTTTCGGTTCGGTTTTGCAATTTTTCCAATTAAGCTTATTTGTCAAATACTTTTATAAATATACATTATATATACTTATATTTATATATATTATCCACATATATTCTATATATATATTAGAAAGTAGTTCAAAATTTTACTTTAAAGAGTTAAAAATTTTACCCGTTCTTATTTTTAAGGTGTTCTTATTGGTTTTTTTATAGGTTTTTAGAGCAAAAATCAAAACTGAACTGTTAAGTTCGGTTTTTATAAAGTCAAAAACTAAAACCGTCAATTTTTAAATTGATTCGATTTTTTGATTTTGATTTTTTGAATTTTTTAGTTTTTCAGTTTTTACTTCAGTTTTTACTCACCCCACTTCAAAGTACAATTTGGTCTATGAAAATAGTTCTTGATAAAGAATCTAACTTTCAAAAGAAACCAATTTTACAGAACGGTAAATTTGTCAATTAGAGATTTGTGAAAAACCAAAAGGGTGTGTCTTTTTTAACACATAGGTAACTTTTTTCAACTCAAAGAAGTGACTTTTATATATATTTCTTTAAATCTTTGCAGGTGGAGATGGTGGCATGAGAGAAGACACCAGCTTTATTAAAAAGTAAATTTAGAAAATGTATTCTATTTGTTTTCTTTCTTTGTACCATGACCGACTCTTTTTCCATCACGGTATCTTGCAAGTAACGCAAATTCTGTATAAGTAACTCATCTTTTTACTGATTTCTTTACTAATAAGACAGATGAACAAATGATAACAAATTTTAAAAGAAGTAATAGCAAAAAGATAAAAAGAAATGGTTATTTTATTGGTTGAATGCCCATCTTCTAATATAAACAACATTTCCATAGTAATATATTCCATAGATTTATAATTATTTCATGGAAGGTACAAACAACATTTGTAAGAAAAAGGAAAAAATTCAAGCACATAAACAAAGTTGGCTTCACAAATTGATATTCAATTCGTTATAGAGTTGATTTATTCTCGAAACCAGTAAACACCACTTTGTTATGTACCTTCATCAGGTTCAACGTAAATGCAATCCTTTGTTTCCCTTCAGAAAGCCTCTAGGATCTGTATTGTTGTATTTGTAGAAGTCACCTAGTATGGGTTTGATAGCCTTAGTTGCCTCTACAGTATGATAATGTGGGATACTTGATATCAAATGGCGAACCACATCAGCACAAGTTATATCATGAAAAATATTGTTAACAAATTCCATAATCTCTATCGACTGTCGATAATGCACCTCTTAGCCAATCCCACTTTGTTGAATCATAGTGAGTGAGTGAAGGACGACAATGATGAAGAAAAGTGAAAAAGATGAAATGCGCGTTCATAACCAATAAAGGTGCACCATAGATGCAAAATAACCATGTTGCACTTGTGTTTGTTGTGATTTTGTGAAGTGTACAAAAAGCTGCAAGGATTCCAAAATCAGATAACCAAATTTGTATGCGCTCCCTATCATTGAATATAGGACTTTGTGGGTAAAAACGACTTGCAAATCTGTCATACTTTCTTCCATGAATGTTGAATGTAAAGTACATTAGAAAGCTAAGAAGTAACCGAACAAAAGTCATGAACAAATTGCCTAATGGGTTGTTGAGGATTTCAGAATAGAAAGTATCGGTCTTTCTTTTGGGGATCCATACCTCATCATACTCCATCGAGTTCCTGTGTGCATGGTGACTACGATGAACAAAAAGTAGGGGGTCAAGAACGATGAATGGATAACAAAACCAATTGCATCATCAAGCCACTGATAATCTCTAAATCTATGATGCCCCAAATCGTGACCTATGCTCCATATGCCCATAAAACTACTACCTTGACAAAACCAATAAACTAGCCATGCTATATAATAAGGGGTTTTGATAAAGCCGTAAAAGTGGAATGTAGGTTGATGCGATTTGATAAAATGTAAAGAATATGGCTATATCAGCAAAAAGGTAATATAAAGAACGTGAGAGATCTCGTGAATACAATGTAACTGTATTGCTTTCATGAGATCACTAATCTCAAATGGAGGAACACATTCTAAGTTTGCTCTATCCATTTTGTAAATTTATGAGTACGTAAGAATCCAATGGTACTCAAAATTAATTAAACATCACTATAAGAAAAATAGGCTAATACGATGAAGATTTTTGCCACGACAAAATGTTGTCACGAAATGTAACAAAACGATAAAAAAATTTGCTTTTCACTTTGACGTTGACTTTTTCTTTTTGCGATGACCGACATTATAGATGGAATTTTCTTTTTCTTTTTGACTTTATTCTTTGGCTCCAAAAAGAATCTATATTTTTTCTAATTTTTTAGTTTTGGCTCCAAAAAGAAAACTTTTTCTGTGTGGCTGTTTGCTATGACATATGTCATCACAAACAGTATTTTTTAATTTAAAATTTTTTTGTTTGGCTCAAAAAGTTAAAATTTCTTGCGTGGCCTATTGCGATGACACCATGATAGCAAAAGGATTTTTTTAAGAAAAAATATTAATTAAATATTACATACTTAGTTGTTATATAAAATATATAATTGACTTTGTTTTAATTATATTTTAACTTTAAGGTTACTTTTCATCAACATATAAAATGTCTAAGGTATTTTATGTGATTGGTAAATATTAAACAAAATTACGGAACAAAAACTGTTTGGGTACTTTATTTAAAGACTTCAAGTGGAGATGAAGTAATTAGATGTTAGGTGGTAGGTTTCATTGCAATCTATAACGTAAGGCGTTTCTTGCTGCTACTTTTGCATATCCCTCTCCACACATCCTCTGCATGCTACTACTTTTGCAGTCTATACTATAAGGCGTTTCATCACCGTAATTGTTTACTGAACCCTAAGCCATTTCAACTATGGGTTAAGGCGTCAACCTTATTTGAACATTTGTATGATTAGGAAAGACCCTAAGGCATTTCAAATGTAGGTTAAAGCGTCAACCTTATTTGAACATTCGAATGATCGGGAGAAACCCTAAAAATATACCAAGAATGTCTCTTGTTGTTCTACAAAGAAATATGTCAACGACAAATGATCAGAATCATTAATTTTGTTAATCCATTAACAAACAAGTTTTTACAAACAAATTAAACATTAATTAAATTTATAATTTTGTATTAATTAAACTCTAATTAAATTTATAATTTTGTTTTAGTTAAACACTGATCAAGTCTATAATTTTTTTACCAAGTAACTTGAGACTAATTTAAATTTAATTAATTTAGAATTGTAATTTTTTAAATTTATATAAATTTTTTCTAATAATATACTTTTTATTATAATTTTTATACATTTTATTGTAATATTTATACATTGAATTTAATTTTTATTCATTTTATTTTAATTTCTAATGTCCTCACAGTAGATCATTAGCGACGACATTGTCGGCGCAAAATCATTTCACGAAAAAATTAAAATTCCCGCCTTAAAAAGATTTTCCTAGTTTATTTTTTGGTGTCGTCACGACCACCTCTTTTCATCACCACTAAAGAGAAGTAAAACCCTAAATTTGTTAATTAATTATTTAAGTTGCTAGTTAAAGTTAATGAATTTAGTTATTTGTTAGTTAATTAGTGAATTTGTTAATGATTTGTTAAAGATGATTATGGATTTGTTAGTTAATTTGTGAATTTGTTAATGATTTGATAAAGATGGTTAATAGTTTGTTAGTTGGTTAAAGATGGTTATGGATTTGTTAGTTGATTAGTGAATTTGTTAATGATTTGCTAAAGATGGTTAATAGTTTGTTAAAGATGGTCATGGATTTGTTAGTTAATTAGTGAATTTGTTAATGATTTGTTAAAGATGATTAATAGTTTGTTAGTTTGTTAAGTGTTAGACTTGTTAATTTGTAAGAATATTGGGGTTTTTTAATTAGTGGTTTAAAGTGTTATTTGTTAAGTATATAAAGTTTAAAGTATATTGTATAGAATTGAAGTATGTATAAGTATATAGTTAAAGTATTGAATTGAATGTATATAATTGTATGAGTTTGTTAGAATGTTGAATTATATTGTTGTTTATAATTTTATTGATTTGCAGATGACACGTGTTTCAAGCGGTCATGGTTGCGATAATGGTGGTGATCACCTGGTGGATCCTAATTGGCATCCACCGATTTGTAGCGGATCTACAAGTAAGAAATTCTGGAATATTATGTTTATTTGAATTTTACTACTTATATTTATAACTTTGTTCATGTTGACTTGATTACTTGTATTTTTAATTTTTTCACTTTTAATTTTGCATATTCTACTAACAAACGTGGTGTTACCACGAACCAGTAGCTACGGAAGTTGTGGGAAGCTAACAACAACATATCTCTCCATATAGAGTTTGACACCGACGACCAAGAGACGGCCTGACCAATTGGGCCTAATGCGTCCTGGTTCTCTAATCTAGTCGGGAGCATCGTGGATACGGTCCCACAGTGTAATGCATCATGGGACCAGGTTCCGGAGACTACCAAATCCGCCATTTTTCCAGAGATTGAGGTTGAACTTGTTTAATATCTTACTGTAAAAGTGTAGATATAAACACATCATAACTATTTTATTTTAAAATGGAAATGTACTTTGATATGCGTCGTCAAGAGAGAGGGCAGTTTTCAAATCTCATCCGATTAGGGGTTGACAAGAACATGAGTGAGCGATACAGAGATCGAAAATATAGATTTAAGACTAAGTGGTTCACGAAGCGGAGGGGGGGGGGTATGAGTATCCATGAGAAATTAGAAAATTTCCACCACCAAACATTGAGAGAGCCAACTGGGCCAAACACGTAGAGCTATATACCTCCAAGCCCTACATGAAAACAATGGTCAGTAAGCAAGGCCAACCGGAGCCAGCAAAAGTACACAAGTGCTAATGGAACCAAATCCTATGTTGCTCGACAATATGAAAAAGTAAGTTGTTTTATCCCTTGTTGTTTTTAAACATATATTTATAATGTCGTGAGATTGTTATTATATATTCATGTTTTTGTTTTTACACGGAGACTCTACCCCTGGTGAATATGGAAATCTCAATGAGCACTGGGACAAAATGCATCAGAATTGACATACTCACGAGTGGGTTAATAATATTGTCATAGATCAATATGTAATAAATGAGTCACTGCTAATAATAAAGAATTATTAGAAAAATAAATAATCGTATAGATTTGTTAAAGTATATTGATCACTACTAATAATTCTTGTTTTGTAACTTTTAGACGTCACTGGTGGTGAAGAGGACAACAAAAGCGGGGAATTTCAATCCTCTGAGTGAGGAGGCTATAATGAAGAAAGAGTTAGGGCCCCACCACGGAAATAACTATGGACAGGGTAGAAAGGTGTCAAGTAGTGCATGAAGTTCAAGTTCAAGTATTGGGTCACAAGCACCGAGATTGTATACCCAACAAGAATTCCATCAAATGTTCCAGACTCAACAAATCATGTTGCAGTCTTAAGTTGAATATATGACTTCTATACATGTTGCCTTGACACAGGCGAACATACTGGTTCCAGAGCCTCCTAGCTTTCGATACGCTCATTATCTGGGTCATTTTGAAGAAGAAGAATAAGAAGATCATGATGAAGAAGACGACGACGGAGAAGATTTGGACGAGGATGAGTAAGTTGGTTTGTGGCTTGATGTTGTCGTTCTAAACATTTATATTTGTGTTTATAACATTTGATTGATTTGTATGTCCGTTAGAACAATTTAATACTCAAAATGGTTATATAATTTTTTTGCGTATTTGTGTTTTCAATCTGAAAAGTGCAGAAATTTGATAAGTATACTTTAAAACGGATGAAATCTGCAGCGAATGAACACATGGTAGAACCTGAAAAAACCGCCAAGACAATAAAAATCTGCCAAGATTGTAGTAGCCTTTTGCGACGACGCGTCTCACAAAACACATTACGACGAAAAATGACCATTAATTTGCATGTACCATTTGCGGCGACAAGTCTCCGCTAAAAGTCTATAGCGACATACTTTTTTGCGGCTACAGTTGTCATTGCAAATGATTTTAATATCCCTTTTTCTTTTTGTCAAGAAATTTATATGTGAAGCCTGGTTGTCATCGCAGTCTGTTGTCGCAATTAACCAACATATGCGGGCCTGCAACGACGACTTTTTGACCTTTTGTGAAGACTTCTGTTCGTCACATAATCCCATTATTCAAGTAGTGCATGTTTGTTGAACTGTATAACTGAAATTAATCATGACAAATCGGTAATCGTGGTTTCACGGCAAAACAACATGAAATAAGATATATGAGTTATTGGTGTGGGTTAACTACCAATCTTTTGGACCGAAGAAAAGAAAAATATCATAGTTTTGGAGATGACTTTTATTGACTGACATTTTAATGATACTTTTTTTTTTCTTTTCAAATCAAGTAATGATGCTAGAATTTTTTTTTATTTTTTATCATTAAGGGCGTGCTTGGTTCATTCTATGTAACGCGAATGGGAATGGGAATATGAATACTAATGGAATGGAATAATCATTATCATTATCTTTGATAGTGGTTGGTTTAGTTAACTCTAGTGTGAAAGGGAAAAAAGAAAAACAAATTGAAAAAAATACTCTTTTCGAAAAATACTCTGATTTCGTATTTTAGACCGTAAATCAATTTGATTTCAATGATTTTTAAACAAAAAGGTACAACTTATTTGTTTATTATTAATATTACAATAATAATAAAATAAAAAAGTTGACTCAGATATATATTAAGAATATAATAAAAATCAGTAGCTTCATGAAATGTAAAAGGAAATGTCTCGTAGAAATCAAGCAGGACATGGATTTATGCTTTTGTTTTTATATGCAACCTAATTAAGCAATGAACGAAACATAGAACTAATGATACGAGTTAATTGTTTTCAATTATTAATTTAATTTGTTCTATTAAAAGAAAAGATAATCAAGCATTTAAAGATGACAAAATTATTCGGAGGAATGTTCCGAATTCTGTTTAGTGATAGCAGAAAAGTGAAAAAAGGAATAAATTTGAAGATTAATTACAAGGAGTTCATGGGAGTTACAAGTAATGATTCTCATAACCTCTAAATTAGTGGGAAATGCTTCAATACCCCATACTCTATAATGATTAATTGCATTATACTTAACCAAACACCATAAAAATTTTTTATTATCATTCCTTATCCTCTAAAACCTCCAACCAAACACCCCCTAACTGTTGTTTGGATATATAGTCCGTTAAAGAGTATATGTCTATTCACAACAAGTGATGTTTTAATAAATAGTCTACTCTTTTACCTAAATAAATGATAAAAAAGTAGCATTTTAGATGTAAGTTATAAATAATAAAAAGGTCAGCATTTCACTAATCTCTTTATATCTCTTTTATACTATTAAAAGAAAATGCTAATTAGGTAATATTATTGACCTGCTTTTTTTTTTTTTATAAAAGAATACTGACCATTAGATACTTCTCAATCTTTAAATCTTAACCATTAAATCAAATTAGTCAAAATGCTTACCTGATAATTGTCACTCTCCGAATTTATTAAGCAAATTAGAGCTATGTTTCACCCTAAATTCAAATTCAAATCCGGCTCAAGATTTCAATGCTAAAGAAGTTCCTGATTTCTCTCAATTTAATCAATGTATTCTCAGTTTCATTCATTTTCTCAAATTCTCTTCGCCGCTGCTCTTCAATTTGTGTTCAAGTTTTGTTTGCGTATGACGGATTGGTGGTCACGTTCATCTAATTCAGGTATTGCGATTTTCGTTTATTTTGATTTAACCAGAAATTAGGGTTTATATGATCGTTATTCAGGTATTGCGATAACGAACATTTATCTTAATTTTATCATTTTATTATCTCTTTGATTCGAATCACATTTTGCAACTTTCAGCCTTTGATTTTTCAGCCGGATCGATCAATGGCAATGCCGAGGTATTCATGCTATTTTAATTGAAATTTTATATGCTTACCAACTGTTTGATGAAATGATAAAAGCAATTAAAGTGGTTTTAACTCATGAAATGATATACACATTATTTGCTATTTGTACCAATTTCGAATTTGTAGAATAGCAATGAAATAGCTTTATAGGCTATATAGATCGCTAATAGTTTGTTAATGTGTCTATTTTATTTCAATGCAGAGACATAGAGGTGTGGCTGATCCCCTCGAAGTTGTTGCAGGAGAGATACCGATAATCCATTTTATTATACTTAGATTAGTTCGTGGTATGTTATATAGTAATATATAAACCAATAAGTATATGATATTACATGATATATATATATATATAATACGATTTTTTGTTTCCTGGGTTTGGTTTAATATTTACTTACTGGTCGTTCATTATTCTTCTCTTATGGTATTAATAGGTTAATTTTATAGCTAATGCTTTGTACTAAACTCTTTATTTGGTCATCTTTTTAGCAATGGTTCTGTAAGTGATTAACAACTAATACATATATACATAAGTTAGGATTTAAATTATTTGAGTGAACAAAGCTGAACATATTTCTTTATGTTTGTGATTGAAGTATAGATCCTCATTGCTACATCAAACCGTGCCCCAGACAATTTTTATGAACGTGGATTGCAAAGAGATTTTTTTTTTTACCATTCATTGCCACAGTAAAGTTAAGATTGATTTTTTTATGTGTAGGGGTGGCAAAGTGAGTAGATTGGTTGGGCTGGGAATATGTCAGGATGGGTACAATTTTAGATGGCTTAGACGGGCTTGGTTGGGTTTAATTCATTTACGCTTTAAACCCAATTGACCCTTCCTTTTTTAGCCAACTTTTTTCGTCTTACCCACTTTACCCATCAGGGATTAAACACAAATGGGTTGAAATGCACCACTACTTTGTTCTAATTGTCTTTCTTTTCTTCTTTTTTTTTCCTTTCTTTTTATAATTAACATGAATATGTTTTGTGGATGCAGAAAAGATGTGTATTACATGAAATTGGTTCATCCACAGATTATAGAACAAGGACCTCGGTGAAATGCAGTTTTCTGTTCTTTTTTTTTTTTGTCTCCAACTTGCAGTCTGAATATATTAGACGTGTCAGAGTAGTAGTACATTGAAGACCTTGATTTGCTTTCTTTGCAGGCCATCTGTTAATTCTGATGAGGACTGCTCTTCTGATGACTATCAAAGTTTAAGAAGTAGATGAAAGTGGAATCAAGGTATTTAGCATTTTAGCGTGAATGTATGGACCTGTAAGATTTTCATTACGTATTTCTTTATTTATTTCGTTTAAATACTCAATTAGATGGGCTTTTAAGATGTAAAATCATTATGCAGGGGAGCTTTCTTATTGAATGAATATGATAAGAAGTAAATGCATTTAGTATCTATCATTTAGTTCTTTGGGTTTGTCTGACCACTTCAATTGCCATTAGTATACTTTGGTTCATGTATAAAAGCTTAAGCTATTAATTACTAATTATCTAAATCGTATGACTTTGTTATATAATAGTAAACATATTAAATGTATATGTGGTCCTTACTTCCTTTAATCTTGCAAATAAGACTTTTTACTTATCTATCGAGTTATTTATTTCAGGTGGCAGTACTCCTTTTATATCAATTTTTCTACTGATCTTCATTGTGTATCTCTGAATTATTTATTTTTCCGATGATGATCAAAAATAAACTCTCTTATTGGGATGCATTGATCAAGGCTGATCCAATCGCTGTTGTATTGTACAAACTACGACGTGTCGAATACACTTCCTAAGGCTGATGGTACACAGGTCTGTCTTTCCTCTTATGCTATTTGAATATTAACAAACTTATTATAAATAATAAATTCTATGATATTGATTATCTTTTACCTTCCTCTTAGGCTCACACTGATAAATATGTTAAAAGATCATAATTTTATGATTTTTAACTTTCTTCCTCTTGATCAAGGAGGTGTTGATCAAGCAATTATGCAACTTCCTGAGGCCTGATGTTAAAAGATTATAAAGGTGACAAAGTGGGTGGGTTGGGTAATAGGTCAAAATAGGCTAGCTTAACCAGTTTGACTCGTGAGAGATGAAATATAGCCCAAATCGACCTATTTATAGGTAAATGGGTTTAAATTTATGAACTTAAATGTTAGCTATTGATATTTTCTTTTCCTGGTAGATAAAGCAATGAAGCAATCAATCACCTAACTGGACCAGGAGAGTAAAAGTTTTAAAGCAGTAGATCCATTGGAGTTGGTTTGGAGCCGATCCTTCACAAATCAACACCAATGATTGCACTGTTTTCAGCTCGAGGGCCAAACATAAAAGATTACGGTTTCATGATGCTGATCTATTGCAACCTTATATTTTAGCACCTGGTTTTTGATTTGGGCATCTTGGTCCCTACATGGAACAGATGAGGCTAATTACACAGGTAAAAACTCCATTGATTATTTTGGATTCACATTGCAAGCAAGCCATCATTTGCCAAGTAGTGGAAGCAAGATGGGCGGGGTTACATAACAGGTCAAATTGGGTAATTTTTGGTATGTGTCAAAATGGGTTTGGGTTCGGTTACCTTGGAACATATGTTAATCTAACCATTGATTCAAAAAAGTCAAAAACATATGCTGATGTTATTTGCTCACTGGAATTTACAGGAGAATATGACTCACATACTGATGACAACCCCATGTTCGTTTAATGATAGTAAAACTTAAAGAATCTTTGCGATTGCAAGTAAGTTCATAGTTAAAGGTGTAATTTTGAACATAACAATAAGTTAATGTTAGGAGCTCTTCTGTTTTCTTTAACTTTATAAGTGTCATCTTTTATTCTGTACATGTAATGACCTTATTTACAGTTTGAGTGTGAATTATACCTTTAACTACAGATCAAGGCTATATTTGTTAGGTAAATTAGCTTTTACAGGTCAATGGTTACCTATAAATGTCCGTTTTGAAATTGATTTTTACAAGTCATGATTCATAAGTAAATAGCTGATACATGTCAATTAGCTTTTAAATTGCAGTTGCTGATATTCTTTATGGTTGGCTTTTAAAGATATTGTTGTCGATCTATATAGTATATCGTAACATATGTTATCCAGGTCAATGGGTAGCTACTTAAAACGAGTTCATGTTAGAACTGCCAATTGTTATTATTAGTATGAATTTAAATATACTTTCTAACATACCACTATTTTAGATGGCTCTTTGTGATAAAGATGACGTAAAAAGCCTATCATGCTTTCAGGTAGTTTCATATGCAATAATATCTTGCTCAGTTTATGTAATTAGTGGTTAGCTAAGGCCATTCATTTATTTACAAATGACAGAATGAAACTCTAATAACAATAAAGGCTACTCATGGGACAAACCTTGATTAACTGATCCTGATGAGGTTAGTACAGAAATATGTGATTATTTGTTTATGTATGTGGTTAAGCTTATGTTTGCTTGGTTGATAAAAATACTTTCATGAATCATGTATGATTAGTCTGTGAGGTAACCCATAGATGATTCGTGCTAATTCAAGGTTTTCTTGTGGCAACATAATTTTAGTTAAATATAATAGAATAACTAATAATGTAAGGTATATGCTGAGTGCAGAACAAGGATCATAGCAACTGATGGATATCTGTAATGGACCATTTGGGTTGGAAGAAAGCTCATGTATTTGGTTATTCAATGGGTAAGTAATGTTGAAATCAGCTTCCTAATTTTCTACTTGTGGTTTAAAAATCATTTATTTAAGTGTTGGCTACTCACCACGTAAAGCTATATTATACAGGTGGTATGATTGCTTGCAAACTGGCTGCTACTTAATAAGATAGGGTTTTGCATATTGAGGCTATGAATGTTTCCCTAAGGTACGCTTTATTATCAACTGATGCTACTTATAGGCTTTATTGTTTTTTGATATTGATGACTAACTTCCATAAACGAACTAAGCAGTTATACAAACTTTATGCAGATTGATTTTCAAACATTATCCATTGCAATGCGTTTCTTTAGGGCCATAACTCCATAGGAAAGAGTAGTTGTTGATCTAGACACTCACTACACGCAGGTAGATGATGTTATATATCCGTTGCACATGACCTTTATAACTTTGACGAATGTTCCTTTTGAACTTATTCTTACAATTCATATCCATTTATCTGTAGGAATATCTTGCTGAATATGTTGGACTATTAGTTTTTTTTTTATGTTCAAGTAGTGTAATTGATGTGAAATTTGGAAATTTTTATGTTCAAGTAATGAAGGGAAATTATGTGTGAGATAAAAGACTAATAGTTCTGTGCAAAATTGTCTGACCGATTCCATGCATCTATTGTGTCCTTTTTGTTTTCTTTCTTTCTTTCGTTAATAAATAGAAATAGAAATAGAATAGAATGGAACCAATATATTCTTAATCTAAAAAGACAATTTAAACCTAACCCTGCAAATTGACCTGTTTTTAAGAATGTATTTTAAATTATTACATATGAATGGTTACATTTAAGATAGTAACTTAATATCTATTCTGAATTTTTAACATTTTTTATTCACTTGCTATGATGTGTTTGAAGCTGCGAAAATCTGAGCAGGATATTCAAGGGTTATCATTTGTCTTCGCTTATGTTGTAACAGTGTTGCAGGAGAAGGTTACGGATGCTTAAAAAGGCCATGGAAGAACTCGACATGGTTATTTACACAATTGCAAGATACTACAGGAAGTAGAATGCAAGGTTACGTTCTATTCGATTGTTTCGTCTTATTTATTTTTCATGCGTGTGTATATTACAATACCACCAAAGATTCCAACTTATCTCAGAAAATTTTGATTTAAAGGTAACAGATTTGGTCCAATTCCTAATTAGGTTACCGTCTCTCTTCATACCCATAGAACTTCTAAAGTCTTAATTAAAGATAACATTTACAAGTTATGTGGTCAAACTACTGAAACATCATAATGACAAAAATAAGAAAAATAAGAAGGAATTTTTGAAGGTACATATTAATGTAAACCATTTGTTCGCTTCAATTGCTCATATTAATGTTTTCAATAGATTCAGGTTAAGGTATTGATGATTAAAAAGGATCAATTTTTTTTAGTATTATTGCAATGAGTTGAATGGCTCTAACCCATTTTATAGCATTATCTTGATCGACCGGCCCATTTTGCCCCTTTATTAGTCTTTATTCATGATTAGTTAAAGCACTTACAACCTGGATCAAAATATCTGCCTAGAGGTGTATATTTTTAAATAATGCAATTATACGTTATAATATATATACTTTAAAATATCTGCTCACTATCTTATCTGTTTGTACTTCTTCCCAGGTGTGCAAGAAGCTGAACCAAATTGAGCTTTCTGAATGTGAGATTTACACCTCTTTTGAGCGTTGCCCTTTGTGCATCTGTGATATTCATCTTTCAAGAATTAAAGTTCTGTTTTGGGAAAGTGCAACCCATGATCTTTACTTTTATTCAATATTTGTTTTAATATTAGTGTTTTGCTTGCAGTTGTGTTCGATGATTTTACTGCTTACTTTATAAAAAGGTCCATTGAGGTTATATGTGATCTCATATGGGTTAACCGAGCAAAATAGCCACCCTTTAGCTAAAAAGAGAACAGGTCGTACATGTCAAATATTTCCTAAAGTGTAATCTCAATGTACAAAATCTGCTAACTGGCTTTATTAAACTATACATATATGTATAATGTCTGTAACCATCAATCAGTGATTGAGCAAAAAGTAAGCGGGACAAGATGTCCTTTAACAAAATCATAATAATGTTGAAGTAAATAAGGGCAGATATATACTGCCATCAGACATCACAATCCATGTTTATACAACTTACCATAGATTAAGCAAATTTACAGTAGCATTCTCCTAACCAAAACAAACATCTTCAAAATTTTCCGATGTATGTGAAAATATTGAATTACGGTATACAAACAACTAAACAACTTATGCATATTTTATGTTCAAATTTCAAACACTAAGTCATGTTTTTGCAACACCGACATCAAAATGAATATTATAATTCTGTTACAACAAATTTTATCTTTACAAAGGACCATGATATAGTCATTATTCTGACACCAACCTCAATTAAATCCGAGTAAACAATCAAAACTACGTTTTCATGTTAGCCGTGCAAATGTAATACATGGCTACACTATACGACTTTAATCCATACATACGTCGATTGTAGAAAGGTTTTAGTGTACAAGTCCGTAAATTTGCGATCCTAAGCTAAGCTAGATTAGATTAATAAGATTAAAAGAAGAAAATCAAACACAAAGGGTGAATATGATCAATTGAACTATTTACTTGACTTTAGCTATTCGACTTCATCAACTAATTAACTACCACACTTTAACCATCAAACTTCCTATATTTCTCATGCTAAATGGCTGCTTTACAGCACACAAAACAAAATTTAATAGTTACACATTTTATCAATTTTTGATCTTAACTGTTAATAACAATAGCATCTTCTGATTAATGTGTAAGAAAAATACGTAATCAGTATTCTCATTGACAAATTCGGTAAAGAAGTAGACGTCTTTATAGCTGCCTTTAAGTAAACGCAAACATCTATTTAGTTAAATGTAGCCTTTTAAACGTATTGAAATAAATAATAATCAAATTGTAATACCAATCAATTATGTTATTATCCATCACACAAACATTGTGTATGAAAATAATATTATGTAAATTTTATGTGGCAGTCCCGCGTTTTCACGGATTAGAATCCAGTATTACAACAAACGAAAAAGCGAAGACACCACACAAATAATTTATCAGAAACACATAGTTTCATTTATAGCTCTTTACATAGCTAAGACAAGTTCAAGATTACCACTTCGTAACCTCCATAATAAATAAATTCTTATTTGTTTCCACAACAATGGTGAATTAATAAATATGTTGACTATGTCAATAAATCAAGAAATAAAAAATTTAAAAGATTATAATACAAAATTCAAATAGCTTCTCTTATAATGCAAGAAACTGAAAGTCAAACTTGAATGGCTTCGAGCAATCCAACATAGTCACTTCGTGCCATCGTTACACTTTCTTTTACAATTTACACACGTAGACGAGAGCAATTCGGTATTATCACTGCGTAACCTTTGATATAAATAAATTATTACTGTCACAATCTACGGTGAATTGGTGATTATGTTGACAATTATAATAAGGCAAAAAATTAATATATAGTTACAAAAAATAACAGAATATTCCTGCAAAGTTATAAAAGATTAGATTAAACTATAAATGCAATTATCATAAAGCTTGTAGGAAATATATTTTTTTCAAAAGTGAAACAATGAGATGACCTGCACAACTTAAATTCTATCTGTACCCAATACCATGTTCATATTTACAAGATAAAAGTCAAATGATTATGCTTGAATCGGTTCTTGAGTTGTGCATTCTGATTTGCAGATGGGGCATACTTTCTTCATTAGCAACCACTTCTTAATGCAATCCGTATGATACTCATGCCCACATATTTCCATTCTTCCAACATTTTCACCGTTTGTGTACTCTTCCTGTTAGTATCATTCAAGTTATTCGGTTATAAGTTACAAATCTCAGTAAAAGATTTTTATTAACAAAGAACAAAGGACATCGCATAGCAACCACATAAAAATGACCATCACCGTAAGTTCTACTTGTTAATTAATTTTTAACACATAACCCTACACTCGTTAGGCTATTCCAGATTTGTGATAATATAAAGGAACCAAAATTCAATAAGCAATAACCGTCTTTTTATATGGAAGGTAAAGAGTTGCACCATTACACCTATTACATCCACCTACGTCTCGATCGAAACTTGAACCAACAACCTCTCGGTTGATGGACCACCCAATTACCGCTACGCCAGATAACCGTTGGTATGCAAAGTACTGTTCGTTTAAACTTAGATTTTTTTAAGCAATTAGTTTGTCAAATATAATTGCCAAGATTTTATTGATCTTCTTTATTATAATTAAATAATATTTAGAAAGTTTTATGCAATTATAATTCCTCTTTGGGCGAATTTCATCCCATTTGCTTTCAGCTAATTTATTGTTATATAGCCCATTTTGGCAATTCAGAGATAAAACATAACCGAAACTCACCCATTTAATACATAAGTGGGTCAATATTGCCACCCCCAAGTGCAACATAGACTCATAATCACGCCACCAACAAAACTGTGCAGGGCATTCCGAAAAAGGTGTGAAGCACTTACAAGGCAGATTGGACAAGTAGTTTCCTCATGGTTCTGGTCCATAGAGTAGTAAATTTGTTCCTTTACGCACTTGGACATCCCATCCTCGGACAAACCAGTGTTCACGTGCCCTATCCTTTCCTCGAGAGCAAGTAGTTCCTGTTAAATTTGTCAAGAATATAGCTTAAGAAAAACAATGAAAAAGGAGCAAGGATGAAAATAATATAGGACGACAATTTAATTGAAGCATTTTAACTTTCAACCTCTATTATTCTCCATAACTGGAGGGTTGGATAACGGGTCAACAGGGGTTGGGACGTTGAGTTGAATTGGGTAAATTTTGGTAAGTGGTAGGTAGATTTGACCGAAAAATCTTTTGTACAAAACAAAATTGAATTTTTAGATGTTTCAATATGAATACAAAAACTTTACTATCTCAACGATAGTACATCAAAAGGTTTAAAAATATTTTGCATTATTATTACACCGACTTTCAATGCGTTGGTGTTTATACTGTTCCCAATCAACGCAATCATACCTAAATGGGTCAAAATTACCACCTCTAATGGTATGAAAATAAATTAAGATATGATACGTGAATGATTGTAAGATGACCTCAGAAAATAGAAAATGGAAGAAAAATGGTGTGAATGAGTAGCAATTAAACCTCGTAGCTCATGTCATCGATGTCGAGCCTCATATCTTGATACTGATCCAACAAATTACTGGAATTGTGATAGAAAGATGACTGCAGGGAGAAAATTCAATTCAAGGGTTAACTAGCTCATAAAGAATATCACAGATAAAATGTACTACATCAAAAAACTCCAAAACAAAATGAAAGACGCATGTTTATGTGGGACAAAAATGGTTGGAAGTTATCAGTAACATTCAAGTGACAGACCTCATATCCCAATACCTCATGGGAGTCCATGGCATTGACAACAGGTTGGAGTCTCTCAGCAGCTATCCTTGGACCTCTGTCCCATCCTCTTGTTGGAGAATACCTCGAATAAGTGGAGGAGATATTTTCGGGTTGAAACTGTAGCTCATTAGTTCTTGAACCACCACCAAACTTATAATTACAGTAACTTAAACCATTTCTGTAGACAGGTGTTACTCTTGAAGAATGGTGATTGTGTCCATCTCTAATAGACTGAAAATGGGGAACATGAGGATGTTGCGAAGATGAAACAAGAGTTCTTCGGTGAAATTGATCGCGTTGGTAGGCATCGCTATCAACAGAACTCCCTCCAGCATAAAATTGACTGTCATCATGTCTTGGACCATTGATACCTGCACTTCCACAAGACACTCCAATCATGGGAAAATTCTAAAGTAAAGGTGGCAATTTTAACCAATTTACAACTACTCAGTTAAAAGTACAGTAAAAGTAAAGACATTTTACCTAAAGGTGGGGTTCTTCCTTGAGATGAAGCAGCATAAGGAACAGAATTCCACTCTCGGCTCGCCACATCAGCACTTAGATTGACAGGGTGGACAGGCACCGAGTAGTTCGCAGAGTGTGTTATTGGTTGGTAATTGTGAGAAGTGTAGTTTGGCACATGAGTTCTTGGCATCCAAGGTTCCAACTCAGATCTGCTTCTAACATTCCTCATAGAATCTTGACTGTCAATCAAGACACCAGATCCTCTATAGGGAGGCAGACTGTGACCATCTACAGCAGGTTTTCCAATTAGCATCTGAGAACTAGATGAACTCCCTGCCCCATAAAAGTTGCTCGAGCTACCTTCAGATATACTGAGGTTCTTTCTCTTATATAATCCTCCATTGCCTAAAGTGCCACCTACACTTGAAATATTATAATGGCTCTGATTGTTCTGCCTAACAGAACCAACTGGTGTGAAAGATATGTTTCGACTGGTTGATGAATGTGAATAGGGATCCAAAGGAGGCCTTGGAAAAGGTGGTGGGTGGTGTTGTACTTCCATTCTAACCCATGCTGAATGACGCTCGTTTGGCCTTCCCCATAAATCCCGATTATAATCTGAATATACTCCACCTCTTACCATGTGATCCATTGGAATGACAAAAGGACCATTATCAGCGGCAACACCCCTCACTGAAAAAAGTCAATCATAAAAAACTCAGGTACAGATATCAAAACAAAATAACTCATAACAAGGAAATCTGTTAACCAAAAGGTCAACACTTGAAGATATTTTTTCAATTGATCTCTAATGGGTCAAATGGGTCATAATATAAAATGGGCTAAAATTGAAACACGTCTCAAATGGGTTTTAAGTCGCACAAAACATATTTTTAATGCACAAAAACCCTCTAAAACAGTATATTTTAAAAAACTTACATAAATTATTATAATAATGAATTCTTGTACTCATATTTAAAACACTACTAAGTTATAACAGAACTTAAAATGTTGGACAAAAAGACTTACTGGACCAGTTTAGACAAGTTTAGACCTCTACCAACCGTTATCCAATCTACCCATTTTGCCACCTTTACAAGTTACTAGTAGAAAATCAGCAACACTTGCATCAACTAAATGAACATTAAGATTTACTTCAGCACTCCTTACAATTTGAATACAAGAATGTATGTAAAAAAGATAAGTTACCCATGGGACCGCAAGACTGTTCTGCAGGAATATGATTGTTAAAACGTTGATCAGACCCTGATATCATAAATTGATTGGACACCTGTCTATGCCCCATCCTTTGTGACAGAAGTTGATCTCAATCGGTCGTTGAGTAAAAGTGGACGTCACACTGTCCTGTAGATACATGACAAGAGTATGGTTAAGTTCAGATGAAAAATGGTAGACAATATTTGACTTACAAGCATTTCCATCAAGCAGTGTCACAAAAAGAGGTTAGAAGATGCAGAAAGTAACATTTGCGTCCAAAATGGGACCACCCAGCAACAGTACAAATTAACCACTGATGTGAAGTGCTCTTGAATGAATAATGCTCAAACCAATCATTTCCGAAATGGATTTATAACAATGTAACTTTCCCATCCATGCCTCGATTTCACAATCAGATTTCAGTAGATATGTAAGTTGTGGCTGGCTTATAAATGCTTGTCATGCGCCGTAACACTACTCAGCCTACCAATATTTTTCCATTATTACTATTAAGGTTGGTCAGGTACAAATAACTGATAAGCCCAAAAACAGTCTGTGTTAGTGGCAACGACCACTGGCAACTATGCAAGGATATCCTTACAGGTTTGAGTACTCTAGGCCTAAAATTGAACTTCCACTTTTCCCTTAAATCAACAAGATGATAGTCCAAAATGCAAATTGTAGGGCTAAATTAGGAGTTCCATCTTTTCTTAAATCATCTTGAAAGCAATTAGACTTACCTGCCGTGAAGTTGAAAAACAGGTAGCTGATTTTAGCATCAATACATCTGTATGGAAATTTAGGTAAAGAAGATGGTTTATGGAAATACTCATCACTTTCGAAATTGATATTCTAATCGAGCACTGCAAAACCATTTTTCAGGTTCAAAGGGTCTTCGGTTTACTAGTACATTTACCCACACACAACTTCACAGTGATAAATTTCAATGACTCCATTGTGTGATATGAAGGACAAGCCACCATACATACCAATCCTAATACTATAAAAGAAAACATAGCACATGAAGAATACAAATTAGTTTATACTGAAATGCTTAAGTTTATTCTGATAAAATGCAAGTCTTTTTCTGATGATAGAAAACTTGTGACCTCATGCAAGCCAAATAGGTCACATAACCACCCATCATCCAATGCTGGCAGCAGCTCTGAGCCTCAGGCCCCAGGGTGGAAGGAAGCCTGATTTCATATGTCCTTGTTTCTATATGTGTAACATTGGTTGCCATTCAGCAATTAATCTTGTCATGCCAACATACAGAAAAAACCGGAAGAAATGAACTCTTTAAGGAACTTTCACCAGAACAGATTAATCTAACATCAGTGAAAAAGCCGCTAACCGATCAGATCCCTATATGAAAACAAGGAACAACAGAAAATAATATTCGAATGCCACTAGAACCATAATACCAAAAATATGCAAGATCTGGTATATCCTTCCATTGTGTGTGTGTGTGTGTGTGTATGTTCGCCAGTTCGTATTTTTGGTTCTCCCGAAGGCTTAACCTGCCTTTCGAAACAAGATAATGTTTTAAACACTGAAACACTTCGAAAAGTAACGTTTAGAAGGAATACTGGGTTGCACAACAGTGAAAGGCTACGGCCTCTATCAGAATATATGCAACAATCCCTTCTTGGATGTCCCAAGACATACACAACATATCCCTTTCCTCAAAACTTTCAATTTTATACCATCAAATAGCCAACTAGTAACCATATTAATTTAAACTACGACACTGCCACTTCCATTAAATTACTGTCCTGTGACTTTTGTCAAACATTATATTTATTCTGTCCCAGAGGGGTTAGATAAAAAAAATGGTGTCCTAATGTTATTATAAATATGAGAGACCATATGCCCACGAGATTACCATGCATGCAAACTTAAATGAAGGCATCAATGGACAGCATACCTAAAGCAGTGCCAATATTGGCAGGAATAATCAACTCGTATCTACGGACACCGGAAGCCCAGCACTCCCAGGACTAGAACAAGAGGTAACATCACACTACAGGTGGCAACTCCGGTAGATACAACTGATTGTACAAGTATTGTAAGTACAAGATATAAATATTTAGAACTAGTGACTACATTATAACTGCTAATCGTCTAATCAATAGCAGCTTATCCACTACACATGGAACTGCTACTTGTATATACATAAGAAACTTGTACAGTATTGATGGTTACTAGAACTTTTACAATTACAAATAATTTGTCATACCCAATCAACTTAACTAAACACTTTAAGTTAATGCGATCGTGTGACCTTCTGATAATTCATAAGTAAATCTTCGACAGCTGGGTAGCAGTCACATATAAATGTCATTTCACGCCTTAGAGTCAGAGATCATTAGATCTATACACACTAAGAAACCCACAACCCAGTACTCATAACCAACACCCACCAGGTGCAGCGGCATTCTATTTCAAATTTTGCAAAAGTCAACAATGACAGCATTTCAAGAGTTAGATAACCCGAAATTTTTGAATCCGGCTGCTAATTATGTTCTTCAATAGCACTACATCAAAACAACATCTACTTTGGACCTCTGCATGCCACTCTTAATCCATTAAAACACTAAGTCACATTACCACTGACCTCCCAAGTTCCAACCTTCAAGGCTTGTGGTGTAATAGCATCTCAGACCTCCAACCAACACATGACGAAAAGCCCAACATTATCATCACTAGCTCACTATTTCATAGCAGAAAACCCAGAATCTTTATAGACGTCGTTTAATGGTAAAATTTCAGGATCCAACCCCAGTAAAAGGTACCACACTCGCTACAAAATGTCAGTTCTTGCCCACGATAGAACCAATTTTAAGGTTACGTAAATAATTTTCACCCACTACTGGATGTAGAAATTCAGGCCCAATATGAAATATAGTGATGAGAATAATCATCTCCCCTCACATGCTTGGTAGTGAAAGCAAGACTATAGTTGTAAATAATATTCGCATACCCCATGTGGTATCCTAAGGGACAGAAATGGCATTCACTACCTGTTCAACTATTCAATAGGGGTTGGCACCTTAAAGTAATGTTTTTAGCACAACAACTGGATTACATGCTAAACTTCCATCCTTTTAGGTACCATCGTCACGTCACAACTTGTGACCCAACGGGAATAAGACCTACATTGTAGGTCAAAAAGGGGATGCCCATTCTTTAGGTGTTCACTACAGGTACAAAACTGCAGCTATCAAAATGATGATAGGAACAGAGTACTCAAAATGAGAAGTTCTTTTTCTTGGATAGGTAAAAAGTTCCCTGCAATGGAATGCCATATATAATTCAGACAAGGATAGAATAAAGGAAAAATAGCTGTACCAGATGAATATCCTAATAATGGCTAGATGCTAACCAGAAAGGACTAATAGCTCTGTACAGTTATTAGGTGTACAAATGACCAACTATGATGCTAAATTACTTGAAGCAATAAAACCTAACCACCAATCTTTACGGATGCATTTGTGCTTGTGTGTGAGAGAAAACCAAACATGGATTTCAATAATAGCACCACTCACCAGCCAGTCCTGATAATAGACCTGTACTATGTGGAAGGAGTTGAGCGTTCTATATGTATTATGAGCAATCGTCACATATCATCAACACACTGATCCTGCAGTAATACCTTAAAAGATAACAAGTTGACAAGATGGTACCAACTTCCGCAGGAACTAAATTCAAAATTCCTACGAATATACAACGCAATTACGTTTGCACATTCAAATTTTCTTACTGAAGGTTTAGAACATACAACAACTGGCCAATTTTTTTCTTTGGAACGGCAAGAAAAGAAATTGGCTAACCTCATTTTACAAATCCTTTAAGTTTAGTAATATTAGCTAACTTCAGTTGAAAGGAGATATTTACCTATCCTTTTAAGTTTAGTACTATTAGCTAACTTCATTTTACATATCTAGTTTTGACACAACCAATGATTGCACTACAAACAAGAACACATACAAATATACCAAAATGGCCATCCCTGCAAATCTGCAAAAACAAAAATATCTTTCACCCTTGTAAAGTGTGCTTGAAAACACAACTATCAATTGCATGTGCACGTTGAAAGACTTCCCGGAATGATCCACACATAGCAAAATACTAATGTGCTTCAAAGTAAACCTAATATAAAACTGAAAAAATAAGAGCAGATGAAGCAGGCCCATACTCGATATAATGAAGATCAACATACAAAACCTAAACGTACACAAACACGCTTACAATATTCACGGATCTCCGAGGTTTTTTGTTGCATGTATGAAAATCAACATACATCCAACCCAAGCACACTAAACAACCAATCACATAAGCTTCTAGTCAACATAAACACTTATTGAAACGCAACACTTACATCTTCAAAATTTTAAATAATCAAACCTACAAAATCAAATTAACGAAGTTGAACCAAAACGTCTAACAAATAGATTATATTATTTTCAAACATGATATACATTCATATGAACAAAATTAAGTAACATAAACCCTAGCAAAACTTCTCAACAAACAATTAATGGAAATAGTGACGATGTATTATTAGATTATAAACCGATTAAACGAAAAAATATATAGATATTGAGATATACAAAAAGACACACGAAACGAGAAGCGAAAATTACGATCTGAAAAGGGTGTCGATGATGATCGGAAAAAGGAGCATACCGTCGGGAAAAGGCGGATTGCCGGCAAGTCGGTGATCGGAGACGATAGATTAGATAGAATGGAGTAACTTTTTTGTTTTTGTTTTTGTGTTTGGTTTACTTTTTGAAGAGGACACCGTTTGCGTGGGGTTGCATTCGTTTATGAAGCGACAGAGTTCGGTGATGACTTAGTAATTTTATCCATTCACCATGACCTATTTATCACGAATATTTAATTAATGACATGAATAAAAACAGTGTTAAAGCATAATACCATCAAGAAATCTTGATGTTTTTAAGGTACATTGGCATGTATTCGCATTCGGCTGTATCACTGATCATAACATTATTTTTATTTTACTTTATAGTAGTGCTTTTGTAAATGTTCATTGTTCTCATTGCCTACCATTCAATAAGATCGTTTAACTAAAAACATAATAATCTAATGAAAGAACCTATGTTCACTCGTAATGATTTTATTTTATTAATTACAAATTTATGATACATTATGTTGATTATGTTATCAGTTATATACATCATCATTATTATTATATTATGCTTATTGCCACTGTGATTTAGCTCAAACGTTAAGTTTTTACCGATCACTGAGAGTGATTTATGCGTTATATATTTAATATTGAAATTAATTAAATCAAATTTAAATACTCATCGTTATATTATGAAAATGATAGTAGTTACTGAAGTGAAGTTTTAATAATATTTAAGTGTTTGATTAGTTAGATGTGGTTATAATATTGTTTATAAAAGACCCTTTGTTTTCATATATTTATTTTAGTTTTTATTATAAAATAACCATTAATTGAGTTTTTTTTATGATGATTTAAAGATTAAGATGTAATTATAATTAAAAATTCTAATTTTATAGGTGTGTCATGACTATTCTGATTTGATAAAAACAGTCATCTATCCTTGCATGACATTTCTTTATGTTTGTTAAGTATGTCATTTTTAACACCTGCATTTTATAATTAACCATTTTAGTGTATGTATTCTTTTAAATAACTCTTTTTCATATACAAATTTATATGAATTTATTTACAATATAGAATTTAACCCGTAAAGCTTGCATGTTAATATTGATCTCGATGAACAAGTGAAGGTATTAACAGTGTAGGTAATAAAAAATATTATAACCCTTATTTATGAAATCAAGAATAGTATTACTACTTTTAATTTTAAGTTACGAATGAGTGAAAACACAAAAATTTATATCTATACAAATATGAAATATATATCTAAAATCAATAAAATTTTGATATGTTCATTTAGATGAATTATAAATGACTCCGGTATAGAAAACTTTCATGCTTAATCCCGCGTAGCCGCGAGACAATCTTTATATATAATTAAAAGAGGATACGATGTCATAATCTATGTCTTTCATTGTTTTTCACTCTTTAAGATCCAACGATCTTAATTTCTTTCGTATAAGTATACTTTTGACCCCTTGAATATTTGATGTATTTATTTAAATTAAAAAATTAGACCAAATTTTTCATTCATTTATAAAAATTAAAGAGTTTATAAACTATATAAGAAAATCGGTCATAATATTTTATTCATTTCATTCAAATTAAATTTTTCCCGCATTATAGCGGGTCTATAAACTATATAAAAATCGGTCACAATATTTTATTCATTTTCGTCCGGTTTTATCGCAGGTCTATAAACTGTATAAAAAATCGACCAAATATTTTATTCATTGATAAAAATGAAATTCTCCCTACGTTATCACGAGTCTATAATCTATATAAAAGATGGCCACAATATTTTATTAACTTAAAAAAATTAAATTTGTCCGCATGCGATGGAGGAATTTGTGTCCCTCATTGTTTTTCATCCTTTACGATCCAACGATCTTATTTTCTTTCGTATAAGTACACTTTTGGCCCCTTAAATATTTGATGTATTTATTTAAATTAGACCAAATTTTTTATTCATTTATAAAAATTAAAGAGTTTATAAACTATATAAGAAAATCGACCACAATATTTTATTCATTTCATTCAAATTAAATTTGTCCCGCATTATAAAAACCGGTCAAAATATTCTATTCATTTATAAAAATGAAATTTGTCTGGCTTTATCGCAGGTCTGTAAACTGTATAAAAAATCGACCAAATATTTTATTCACTGCTTTTCACCATTTGTGATCTAACGATCTTAAATTTTATTTGTATAATTACACTTTTGGTCCCTTTAATATTGATGTATTTGTTTAACTTAAAAAAATAATCACAATATTAAAAAATCGACTAAATATTTTATGCATCTATAAAAGTTAAATTCATCGTGCCTTATTGCGGGTCTATAAACTATATAAAAAATTGACCAAATAAAATTTAAATTCGACCCGCGTTGTCGCGGGTTTATGACTTAGTAAACTAGTGTATAATTAAAGTAGAATACCATGAAGAAATCTGGACCATTGAGTGGATTCTTTTGATGGTGATTCAAAGGTGAAGATTTAATTATAATTCAAAATTTTAGTTTTATAGGTATATATATGACTATTCATATTTGACAAAAACAATCATCCTCCCTTGCATGTGTTTGTTAAATATGTCATTTTGAGCACCTGCATTTTATAATAACCCTTTAATTTATGTATTCTTTCTAAATAACTCATTTTCGTATACAAAGAATATGAAATATATCTAAAATCAATAAAAGTTTGATATATTCAGTTACCTATTACTAAACCAATATTATGAACCTAAAAAGTGCTTTTGGTTCTCATAATTTGTAAGAATTTAATCAACTTGAGATTTCTTTCGTTAGTTTTTTTAATTGAATTATGGAATTATAATCTATCAAATTCCTTGGGTTCAAATATACTTAATGGTAGGATATGATAATAATTGGAACTCTAAACGCATACCAGAATATATCTGGGAGCGCAAGGATAGAATATCCTCAACTTTTTTAAATCACGTCTGTCATTAGTGACATTACTTAAATTTCGGGACGAAATTTCTTTAACGAGGGAAGAATGTGACAACCCTCAAAATACGGTTAATTCCGTACATTTTAATTTTGTGCATTTAGGCTAATTCCCTATTAAATTAAAGTGAATTCGTTTCTATCAAATAAAGTCTAGCAATAAGCCCAAATTTGCATATGAGATGCACAATAATTTAATGCGAGATGCATTGGTGATTTTTAAGAATTATACGAAACAATCGGTAGAAACCGAGATTTTCGAACGTTGTGATCGTTTTCTTAAAATAACGTAAATCTATTTAATAATAAATAGTAGTTATTAATGATATGATAATTATGCCGAGAAATAAGCATATCAACTTTTAAAACTCAGTAAACGTTCACGTGAACTAAGAAACGTGTAATGACGGGATAAGTTGTGAATTTAATCGAACAAGGTATCGATAAGTAATTGAACATTATTATAATTAATAGTAGTTGATTACTATTATTATACAAGTTATTTTATAACATTTCAAATAATCAAATCAAAGATTATACGAATTCAATTAACGCGGAAACGTAGAGTTTCCATGAGTAACAACAAACGAAGTATCGGTAGACGATTTGAATATTATTTCAATCAATTAACAACATTATAATATCCTAATAACCTTAATCTATCCTAATTAACCTTAAACTACCTTAATTAATCCTAATTAAACCTAATCACACAATTAACGCATAACTAATCGAGATTTAACGATTAACGACCTAAATATCTAGCCTAAGTGTGATTAACCCTCAAAAGGGCCCCCCCTTGCTTCCTCCTCCCTCCTAGAAATCAGCCAAGAAAGGGGCCCTAGGGACCCCTTTGGCTCACTCCTTGTGATCCCTAAAACAAGAAAATGGCTAAGCCATGCCTTCCTTGCCCCCTTTTCACCTCACTTCTACACACACAAGTTACAAACTCTCCCTCTCTTTTTCTGCCCCCTAAACCACGAAATTCAGCAGCCTTTCCACCACCATTTCAACCCCAAACCACCACCATAACCCCACCATACATCCACCACTCCACCACCCTAAACCGCCATGAACCACCACCTCTAAACACTCATTTTACACTCTTTTAACTCACAAATACATACACAACTCAACACCATCTAAATTCCATGGTAAAATAAACTAAACATATGGGTTTGAAGCTAGGAAGTCAACTACAACAAAGTTCAAACCGTTATCTTGCTCAAAATCGCCTTTTTAGGCTTTGTAAGGAAACTCTAACTAGAAACTCTTTGATTCTTTTATAAAATGCTTATATGATAGTTATAATATGTTTAGATGTTCACTCATGCTAGATATAACCTTAAAAACACGTAATTGTATGGATTATAACAAAGATTTGCTAAAAAGAAACCAAAGTAAACTCCAAAACAGGAAGTGTAAATTCGGACAGAAACTTTGGTCCACTTTGGTGTTAAATAAATCGGTCAAAACTTAACCAAATCTAGCGTTTCTTGAGTCTAAAATTAAGCACAAAGAGTTACCTTTCCAACCCAACCGGTTTCATGAATTTTAGATAAGTATAAGTACTCCAAAACGAATTTATAAGAAAGAGTGTCTGATCTGCCTTCTGAGAACAGATTATGACCTCACTTATAAAAATCATAACTTCTAAAAGAAAGATCCAAATTACTTGATTCTTTTTCCTAAAGGTCACATATTGTGTTAGCTTTCCAATTTGTATGATTACACCTCGTGAAGATAAGTATAACTGCGTGTACAAACAGATCTTTGACCAACTGTCCAGAAAGGGTACTGTTGGACCTTTGTGTAATATTAAATAGGTTTGAACCCCTTAAACGTGACCAAAAATTATGAATCTTATGTTTCTGGAAAGCTAAGACATAGGGGAACTTGTAGTAAAAATTTCATAAAAATATAAGCTTGTTTGACTAGTCAAAACCGTAGCCAAAGATGGACTAAATTTCGAACAGAAACTGTGAAAAATGGACAATGTAAACTAAAAAGGATAAAAAGGATAAAAATCATATATTAAGGACTTTTGATATAAAAATTAGTATATTTCATGTATTTAGGTATAAAATAGGTATTAGAACAAAATCCTAGGTTATTAAACTTTAAACCACCAAAGTTATGTGTTAAAAATGAGATAAATGAGACTAGGAGGACTAAATTGCAAAACCCGTAAATTTGAGGACTTATGTATAAAAATCAATAGGTTTAAATGTATTATAGATAAATTAAATGAATTAAAATGTTAAGACCAAGACTTAGATATTAAATGCGGATTAAAACCGAAACCGTGAACTAAAAACGTTAAAATAGGAAATTTAAGGAATAAAAGTATAAAATCCCTAAGTTATGGACTTAGTTTACGAAATCAATACAATTGAAATGTAATTAAGTATAATTCATGACTTAAAATATTAGATACGAGATTTGCACGATTAATACCCGAAAGTTAGGTTAAAAACGGGGTTAAAACGACTTATACGATATTATAACGTCAAAGTATTATAACGGTGTTAATAATATATATATATACATATACCTATATGAGTATGTTTATATATATATATAGAATAAATGACATAATGATAAGTATATAAAACTAAGATTTCCGAATTAAAGACGAATCCCGAACCTTGAACCAAATGTAACAACAATATATATATATGGATATGTGAATTATATATATATGAGAAATCACAATTCGCGTTAATTATATATAATGCGTATAAAGAGGTATTATAACGTTGACTTAAACAAGTTATAATGTTTTGAAAGCAAATAGGGATCACAACGTGTCGTTTTCTTTTAAAATAAAGTTCCATGATATTCGATCCCGTCGATGGCATATTTAAACCTAGTTGAGTGAACAACTGGCATAGACTGACTATTGAGTCGTTTACATATATTAATTTGAACTCTTGCGTTTAGGACGCTAAGAGACTTGATTTGGACATATATATATAAAACTGCTTTGCTAGCATGCTCGGACTAAGGTGAAATCACAGCCCCACTTTTACTGTTTTAATGCTTTCAACTTGGGGTGAAAAACATATAATTGTTTTAAATACATCGTTTTAAATAAAATACAAGTTTCGGGATTTCATAAATAAGACTACAAGTCAATTAATCCCATTGTTCAAATTTAAAAATATGGCATCCTAATTTATTGTGGCAGGTACGGTCCCAATATGCATGTGTCTTACGGCATAGCTAATTCCCCCTGAAAAACATATTTATAAAAGGTCAACATAACGTTAAGTGAATTCACAGGTTTAATGACTCAATCATAAACCATCATTTAGTAATCATTTCATCAATAGATCAAAAATGGCATCAACGGCCTATTGTGCGATTAATCTCAATTTAAAACAATAAAACCTCTGACTACGAATCCCCCGAAGGTTAGCTAAACCGTCGAGTTAATATGCCGAACTAAGCCTATAACCAAACCACAACACAAATGAATCGTTTGTCTTGGACCGGTTAAGTATACTTCGTCCCCAAAATCGTGCGAACAAGGTCGCTAGTTAGCGCTACTAACTAAAATAAACGTGGGATGAGCCTGTCAAACCCGATAGTACTATCTGTATACTCAGTGGTTAGCGTCATCTAACTAATGGTTATAGTATTGCATGCTAGGACTTCGGCACTACAACTTATCCAACTTAGTGGCTCATAAGGATACAATGTCAGGTTTTAATAATCGCATACATTCAGTTATATGTTTTTCACCCCACGTTGAAAGCATTAAAACAGCAAAAGTGGGGCTGTGAACTCACTGAGTCCGAGCGTGCAAAGCAGTTTTATATATAAATGTCCAATCAAGTCTCTTAGCGCCCTAAACGCAAGAGTTCAAATTAATAAATGTAGACGACTTTAACTAGTCAGTCTATGCCAGTTGTTCACTCAACTAGTTTAAATATGCCATCGATGGGCTCGAATACCATGGAACTTTATTTTAACAGAAAACGACACGTTGTGATCCCTATTAGCTTTCAAAAACATTATAACTTGTTTAAGTCAACGTTATAATACCTCTTTATACGCATTATATATAGATAACGCGAATTGTGATTTCTCACATATATATAATTCACATATCCATATATATATTGTTGTTACATTTGGTTCAAGGTTCGGGATTCGTCTTTAATTCGGAAATCTTACGTTTATATACTTATCATTATGTCATTTATTCTACATATATATATATAAACATACTCATATAGGTATATGTATATATATATATTATTAACATCGTTATAATACTTTGACGTTATAATATCGTCTAAGTCATTTTAACCCCGTTTTTTAAGCTAACTTTCGGGTTTTAATCGTACAAATCTCGTATCTAATATTTTAAGTCATGAATTATACTTAATTACATTTCAATTCATTGATTTCGTAAACTAAGTCCATAACTTAGGGATTTTATACTTTTATTCTCTAAATTTCCTATTTTAACGTTTTTAGTTCACGGTTTCGGTTTTAATCCGCATTTAATATCTAAGTCTTGGTCTTAACATTTTAATTCATTTAATTTATCTATAATACATTTAAACCTACTGATTTTTATACATAAGTCCTCAAATTTACGGGTTTTGCAATTTAGTCCTCCTAGTCTAATTTATCTCATTTTTAACACATAACTTTGGTGGTTTAAAGTTTAATAACCTAGGATTTTGTTCTAATACTTATTTTATACCTAAAATACATGAAATATACTAATTTTTTATATCAAAAGTCCTGATTTTTATCCTTTTTATCCTTTTTAGTTTACATTGTCCATTTTTCACAGTTTCTGTCCGAAATTTAGTCCATCTTTGGCTACGGTTTTGACTAGTCAAACAAGCTTATATTTTTATGAACTTTTTACTACATGTTCCCCTATGTCTTAGCTTTCCAGAAACATAAGATTCATAATTTTTGGTCACGTTTAAGGGGTCCAAATATATTTATTACTACCCAAAAATCCAACAGTATCTTTTCTGGACAGTTGGTCATAGATCTGTTTGTACACGTAGTTATACTTATCTTCACGAGGTGAAATCATACAACTTGGAAAGCTAACACAATATGTGACCTTTAGGAAAAAGAATCAAGTCATTTGGATCTTTCTTTTAGAAGTTATGATTTTTCTAAGTAAGGTCATAATCTGTCCTCAGAAGGCAGATCAGACACTCTTTCTTATAAATTCGTTTTGGAGTACTTATACTTATCCAAAATTCATGAAACTAGTTGGGTTGGAAAGGTAACTCCTTGAACTTAATTTTAGACTAAAGAAACACTAGATTTGATTAATTTTTGACTAAGTTATTAAACTCTAAAGTTGACTAAACTTTCTGTCCGAATTTTATAACACTTGTTTTGGTTCTTTTTGACAATTCTTTGTGATAGTTCATACAAATACGACTTTTTAAGTTTATTTCTAGCATGAGTGAACATCTAAACATATTATAATTATCATATAATCATTTAAATGAAAGAATCAAAGAGTTTATAGTTAAAGTTTCCTTACAAAGCCTAAAAAGGCGATTTTGAGCAAGATGAAGGTTTGAATGTTGTGTTGTTGACTTCCTAGCTCCAAATCCGTAAGTTTATGTTCGATTTACCCCTAGTATGGAATGGAATTGGAATGAGCTAGTGATTGTGAGTAAAATGAGAGTAAGATGAGTGTTTTTGGAGTGGTGGTTGAGTGGTGGTGTAATGGTGGACTTGTGGTGGTTGTTTGGTGGTTGTTCTTGAGCAAAATAGGGGGGGGGGGGGGGGAAGGGCTGCTGATTTCGTGGGTTTTGAGAGGGAGAGAAAAGAGAGTGAGTTTCTTGCTTGGAATGTGAGAAATGAGTGGAAATGGATGCAAGGCTTGGAGACAATGGAGTATGGCTTTGCATGCTTGAATCAAGGAGGCCAAAGGGGTCCCTAGGGCCCCTTTTTGGTCAGATTTTTGGAGAGGGAAACAAGGGGGGGCCCCTTTGTAGGTTAATTACACACTTAGTCTAGATATTTAGGTCGTTAATTGCTAATCCCGATTAGTTAAACGTTAATTGTACGTTTAGGTTTAATTAGGGTTAATTAAGGTAGTTTAAGGTGAATTAGGATAGATTAAGCTTATCAAGATATTATAATGTTGTTAATTGATTGAAATAGTATTCAAGTCGTTTACCGATACTTCGTTTGTTGTTATTCGCGAAATCTCTACGTTTTCGTGTTTATCGAATCCGTATAATCTTTTGATTTGATTATTTGAAATGTTATAAAATAACTCGTATAATATTATTAATTAACTACTATTAATTATAGTAATGTTCAATTACTTATCGATACCTTGTTCGATTAAATTCACAACTTATCCCGTCATTACACGTTTCTTAGTTCACGTGAACGTTTATTGATTTCTAAAGTTCGTTATGCTTTTAAATTAGCATAATTATCATATCATTAATAACTACTATTTATTATTAAATAGATTTACGTTATTTTAAGAAAAACGATCACAACGTTCGGGAATTTCGGTCTCTACCGATTGTTTCGTATAATTCTTGAAAATCACTAATGCATCTCGCATTAAATTATTGTGCATCTCATATGCAAACACGGGCTTTGTGCTAGACTTTATTTCATAAAAACGAATTCACTTCAGATTAAATAGGGAACTAGCCTAAATGCACGTGATAATGATGTACGAAATTAACCGTATTTTGAGGGTTGTCATAATGAACACCGCTCAAATAGCAAAACCATTTTAGAACCCACTCAAGTATTTATTTATTTCAATTCCAACAAAAGAAAAGTTGTTGAAAATTTGTAAAAGGTCATGTGGTTCCTACACCACCAACTACCCTTATTAATTTTTATTTTTAACTAAACTTATTATTTTAGGTTTTTTTCTTTTCCCATGTACCATAGTCAACTAGTCAACAAGTCTTCATGTGGTTTCTATATCACCAACTATCCTCATTTATTGGATCCTATTAAATGTACTCAAATTTTATAATGTGGGACAAACATGCTAAAAAGTATAAAATAAGGAGGCTTAATTACTTGCTTTATAGTACACTTTACAATTTCTAATTTAAATAAGATTAATTATTTACACTACTCGGCCGATTTGTGAGAAACCTTCGGTGGCGTCGAAAAAGACAGAATAGGTGAGATAGCTTCCTCATTTTCTTTAATTAATATACTTTATATATTATATTACTATTTATTATAGAAAGTCATAGCTTCCTCATTTTCTTTAATTAATATACTATTATATATTATATTACTATTTATTTATAGCAAGTCATCTGTCGTATTATTTTATTAATAGGACCCACAAATGATTTCCTCATTTTTTTTCAATTAAATATTAGACGAATTTTCAACTAGTACCTCCATATTTTCTTATTGAAAATGATGATATTTGACGGTCACCATAGGAAATTGACTTTCAGTCTTACGCATTCCCATTTTGGTTGAAGTGTTGTGTTATTAAAAAGTTACTGTATTTGCTAAAATCTTGTGGTCTCAAAAATATTTACAAAGCCATATAATACATTTTTCTATTAGATACTCCGTAATGTGTAACTATTTAAAAATAGTGATTTACATAAAAAGTTTATGCAAATCACTATATTGCATTTAAAATATTTGACACCTCTAAAAATAAATGAAGACTAAAATAAAGTTGTACCGTTAAGAATAAATTCGTTTTGTGATAAGCATGTTGTACATTTAACTTTTACGTTTTCATTTATATTGTATGTATTTTTATATTATATGTATTATGTATTATTTTTCCTAGTTTTATGATGGTAATAAAAAATAAAAAAATAATGCTATCAAATTTTTTAATCTCACTCATCAAACCAACAATAAAGGTAAAAACCCATCCAACTATTTTACAATTAACTGATTGACTTTTTATTTATATTAGGCTTTTATAATTAATCGATTATTGTTAATAATTTTGATTTTTATTTATCATGTGTTAAAAAAAATTTGTTGCAGGAAATTGTTTTGTTTTAACAAAGATGTCATATTTTTATGAAAACAAGTCAAATCCAAATGTTTATGACGCTCAATTTTTTTACGGAACCTAAAAAGCTCAATTTTTCACATGGACATCGCCATTTTTTACCGATCAGGTACGATAAAACCTTAATGATCAATATTTATATTGTTTTAATAAAATTAATATTTGTCATATCATCATTGACAAAAAATTAATTCAACTCTAGGTTTTTTGGTCTTGCGAAGATGATGAATTAGGTGAAAAATACAGCACACTCTCTTGGTTATGTCATTGTCACACAAAGATCAAAGAAATTCAAAAATGGTCTTATGACTAAAATGTATCTTATGTGTCACCGTGTGGTAAACATGACGGATCCGGATCAAGTAAAAATACTAGTTCCAAAAAGATAGATTGACCGTTTCGGTTGGTAGGAAAGTATTCATTGGAATATCATTATTGGACGATAAGAGTGGTATGTGATCAACATAACCACCCCTATCTAGAGGCTCATGCATATGCAAGGCGGTTATCTGACGATGAATTTTGTTTGGTAGAAGATTTGACGTGGAAAAATGTGCCACCACGTGAAATTCTATAAACACTAAAAGAGCAAGATGAGACCAACTTGTCAACACTCCCAACAATATATGATCAATCTGATTTGTCAATATATTTCTATGAAGTTCGTGTCTCTTAAAATTCTTTTCATGTTTGAATGCCGGAAGAATTGTTTGTGCCGTAAAATTGACCCTCGTGCATATAAAACAACGACGATATCTTTTATTCACTTTTTTAGTTTATTTAATTATAGTGTTTTAGTCACTTATTGTTAACATTGCATCATATTTGCATATTTTAGGGACTTGGCATGAAAAAAGTTTCGATTAAAGATAAAATTTGCAAAAAATAACATACAAGGGACTATTTTTGTACTTTACTCAGCAAACTTTGTCTTAACCCTAATCGTTGATCTATATATGTGCTGAAAACCCTAGCTGATGCATCTCTCAAGTTTAATTATGATCAATTTGATTTGTCAATATATTTCTTTGAATATTGTGTATCTTGAAATTCTTTCATGGATGAATGCTGGAAGAATTGTTTGTGTCGTAAAACTGACCCTCGTGCATATAAAAAACAATGACGATATCTTTTATTTACTTTTTTAGTTTATTTAATGGTATTGTTCGAGTCACTTATTGTTAACGTTGCATCATATTTGCATAATTTAGGAACTAGGCATGAAAATAAAGTTTCGATTAAAGATAAAATTTGCAAAAAATAACATACAAGGGACTATTTATGTAGTTTACTCTCTAAACTTTGTCTTAACCCTAATCGTTGTTCTATATATGTCCTAAACGCCCTAGTTGATGCATCTCTCAAGTTACATAAAGATCAATATGATTTGTCAATATATTTCTTTGAATTTCATGTATCTTTAAATTCTTTTCATGTTTGAATGCCGGAAAAATTTGCGTGGTAAAACCGCGTGCATATAAAACAATGACGATGTCTTTTATTCACTTTTTCAATTAAAGATAAAATTTGCGAAAACTAACGTACAAGGGATTATATATTTACTTTACTCTCTAAACTTTGTCTTAACCTTGATTGTTGATCTATATATGTACTAAAAACTCTAGCTGATGCATCTCTCAAGTTACATAATGATTAATCTGATTAATCAATATATTTCTATGAATTTCGTGTATCTTGAAATTCTTTTCATGTTTGAATGCCGGAAGAATTGTTTGTGCCGTAAAATTGACCCTCGTGCATATAAAACAACGACAATATCTTTTATTCATGACGAACCAAATCGAACGAATCGAAAGGCTCTGATACCACTTGTAGGTTCCCGTAGGTTCGGATCTACGAGGTAATCACGTTTATACGTTTATTTAAAGATTGTTTAGTTAAATCCAAAATATGTGTACTACAATCATATGAACTGCCATGTGTTTCAGTAACTAAGGCTTTGGAATGTGTACTATTCCCTGAGTATTGATCACTAGTAGACGTCCCTTGATATGAGTCAGCTCTACTCTCTTTGATCTGTTCACTACCATCGAATATTTTCTCCAAAGCTACCCAGAGCTCTCTAGAAAAGTGGTAACGTTGTTTGAAGGTATGCTTAATTTCTTCAGGAAGACACTTGATGATAGCAGACAACGCCTTGTTCTCTGCATCATACATCCTTTTATCTACCTCCTTCATCGTTGAATACGAATAAAACCTACGTTTCCTTTCGAATTCATAAGAAGGTGTATCATACCCTTCATTGATACAGATCCACATGTTGATGTCATTGAATTTTGCAAATGATTCAAATCTATCTCTCTACCAGAAGTAATTTTCAGCCCTTAGAAGCTTTGCTGGTGAAGCAGTCTTACCTACTTCATGATCTATTTCTATCATTTTGTTCACATTTGACATCTTGAAAGAATGTATTTGCATTTGAGGTAAGTTTGTAGTAGAAAATCAACTAACGTCAAGTCCTCTTAAAAAACACAAATTTCCTTCCAAAATTCGCGAAAAATTTTCCGAGTAAAATTTAAATTTTCTCGAACCAAGGTTAAATGATGGTCAGCCTAAATTCAAATTTTAGTGAAAGAATTTTTGTTTTTTTTTTTTATCGAACTTGAGAAAGGTTGAGTTCGTACGAAGTTAGGAATTTTCGAACTTGCAAGTTCGTACGAACTTAGTAAGTTCGAAGGGGTAAGTTCGTACGAACTTACAACTAACTTACAGCTGTAAGTTCGAATGGTATTCCAGGTAAGTTCGTACGTACTTTCTAAGTTCGTACAAAAGGCTGTTGAAAAAAAACTCAGATATGAAATTTTGAGATTTGGGTTAGTTTCAACCTGCAACTTCGAATCCTTGAATACTAAGTGATAATACACAACTTTGAAAGCTAAAAACAAAAATCTAACTTCCAAATCGTTTGTAATCTCTCGTTTTCTTAAAGTTTCTTTACCCCGAACCAAATCGAACGAATCGAAAGGCTCTGATACCACTTGTAGGTTCCCATAGGTTCGGATCTACGAGGTAATCACGTATATACGAGTGCGGAATCCTCAGATAAACATAAACAATAACAAACAAGTAATACAAATATGTAAAAATCACTTTTATTCGAACTTACAACTCTGAGTTCGAACTTATAACTCCCAAAACCTCTCAAAAACCTATTTCTGAAATATTTGGACTTGTCTATATATAGGCACCTAAGTTCGTACGAATTTTTTATCAATATATATAAACACCCTAGCTGCTGCATCATAATGATTAATCTGATTTGTCAATATATTTCTATGAATTTCGGGTATCTTTAAATTCTTTTCATGTTTGAATGCCGGAAGAATTGTTTGTGACGTAAAACTGACCTGCGTGCATATAAAACAATGACGATACCTTTTATTCACTTTTTTAGTTTATTTAATTGTATTGTTTTAGTCACTTATTGTTAACATTGCATCATATTTGCATAATTCAGGGAGTAGGCATGAAAAAAGTTTCGATTAAAGATAAAATTTGCAAAAAATAACATACAAGGGACTATTTATGTACTTTACTATCTAAACTTTCTCATAACCCTAATCGTTGATCTATATATGTCTTAAAAACCATAGCTGTAGCTTCTCTGAAGTTACATAATGATCAATCTGATTTGTCAATATATTTCGATGAATTTCGTGTATCTTGAAATTCTTTTCATGTTTGAATGCCGGAAGAATTGTTTGTGTCGTAAAACTGACCCTCGTGCATATAAAACAATGACGATATCTTTTATTCACTTTTTCAGTTTATTTAACTGTATTGTTTTAGTCACTTATTGTTAACATTGCATCATATTTGCATATTTTAGGAACTTGGCATGAAAAAAAGTTTCATTAAAGATAAAATTTGCAAAAAATAACATACAAGTCACTATTTATGTACTTTACTCTATAAACTTTGTCTTAACTCTAATCGTTGATCTATATATGTGCTAAAAACCCTAGCTGATGCATCTCTCAAGTTTCATAATGATCAATCTGATTTGTCAATATATTTCTATGAATTTCGTGTATCTTTAAATTCTTTTCATGTTTGAATGCCGGAAGAATTGTTTGTGTCGTAAAACTGACCCTCGTGCATATAAAAAACAATGACGATATCTTTTATTCACTTTTTAGTTTATTTAATGGTATTATTTTAGTCACTTATTGTTAACATTGCATCATATTTGCATTATTTAGGGACTAGGCATGAAAAAAAAGTTTCGATTAAAGATAAAATTTGCAAAAAAATAACATACAAGAAACTATTTATGTACTTTACTCTGTAAATTTTGTCTTAACCCTAATCGTTGATCTATATATGTCCTAAACACCCTAGATGCTGCATCTCTCAAGTTACATAATGATCAATCTGATTTGTCAATATATTTCTAAGAATTTCGTGTATCTTTAAATTCTTTTGATGTTTGAATGCCGAAAGAATTGTTTGTGTCGTAAAAGTGACCCGCGTGCATATAAAACAATGACGATATCTTTTATTCACTTTTTTAGTTTATTTAATTGTATTGTTTTAGTAACTTATTGTTAACATTGCATCATATTTGCATAATTTAGGGATTAGGCATGAAAAAAGTTTCGAGTAAAGATAAAAATAACATACAAAGGACTATTTATGTACTTTACTCTCTAAACGTTGTCTTAAACCTAATCGTTGATCTATATATGTCCTAAAAACCCTAGCTGCTGCATCTCTCAACTTGCATATTAATCATTATGTTTATCAGATTTGTACATACCCAATTACAAACGAGTTGCAAAAATTATTTTTTGTTAATCCTACATCTTGTATGGTTGAACCCATGATCATGGGTTAAATTGTTTATGTTCATCTAGGCTAATTTTTTGTTAATCCTATAACTGAAATAACATACATCATCATAAAACATCCTAGGCCACCAAACATCATTCTAATATTTATTTGGATGTTTTATGATGATCTATAGCTTCCATAAATATTAGAATGATGTTTGGTGGCCTAGGATTTCTCAAAAAGTCACCCAAAATCGCCTCAAGCCGTCCAAGAACAAAGCATCACTGAAATTAAGGTTTAATTTGATGTTTTAACCCTTTTCCCAGTATCTGATGGGTACGTGGTAGGTACTCTTGATTTACTGCCTTGACATTCTTTTGAAAGTTTTAGCCCTTTGAGTTCCAAGAATTTGGGCTTTTGAATCACCCCAATCGGGGTTCGTATGAGGGAGTTATGGCCAAAACAGTAAAGCCTCGCAAAAGCTGCAAAAATCATTTATTTCTTCATCTTTTCACCATCTCTTGAACATTTTATTTGAAATCAATTTCAACTTAAATAAGTACCATAAGTTCTTGAAATCAACTTAGATGATGGATAATTGGGAACGATATTGCAACTATAAATATGTCTAATTTAGGCAATAGCAAGAACCCTAAGGGTACTCATTAACAACACTGAAATCTTCAAGAATCTTCAAGAAAATGTAGAAATTAGTCGTCAATAACTTGCTTGGGCTCTTTTCCCATAAAGCCCCGCTCCACAAGCATAATAATATATAAGCGCACACAATCCTCGTTGCTCAGCTTTTTCTCCCTAACAAATGTCTCTTTCAGTTTTAACTTTGCCGCCACCTTATCAATAGATATGCACTTTCCAGTCTCTTGGTACACCCAATCTCTAAATGCAGGCATCGTCTTATGAAGATCCACTAGAATATAATCCATCATAATCATAAAATTCTTGGGACCAAAACGAAATCCGGTCACCAACATAACTCCCTCCGCACCGTATCGCATAACTCGGGGTCACCCCTAAACCACAACTCATTTGCCCCCTCAATAGGCTTTTTCAGGCTTGTACGCTCACATCAAATCCAACCAACTTTCAAAGCATGTGCCTCTAAATATTTTGGTTTGCTCAAGTGTCAACACTCTTTTAATATCTGTCACAATAGTGAGCTGATATCTTATGGTCAAGAACGCATCAAAAAACTCCTAAAAATTCATTATTAGACATTAATAGTTAAAAATAGTTTAAACGGGCCAATCATAGTCAAAACGGGTCAACGTACTCAATATTAGTCCACAAACAAGTCAAACCCAACAAACTAAAGTCAAAATGGGTCAAAACGGGCTAGCTTGCTAGTTTTAGCCGAGATTTTGCTTGTGGTTGCCTAGGAGGACATGCAAATTCAAGTCACCACACACAACCACTCCCAAACTATAGCCCAAATTGAAGCCAAATCAAGCAACTCAAGCCCCTACTATACAACAACAAGATCAAACAAACAATATAAAGAAAAATCAAACATAAATTTAGCAATTTCAATCACCAAAGCATCAAAAAACCTAATGCACACCAAGTGCTCGATAAGACGCTTCACTTAAAATTCAAAAATTAAACTATATATTCAAGTTTAAACGATTGTAAATGTGACTAGTGGACATTATATTGTTAATGTACAATTTCACAAAAACGGCCATAGATTTGTGTTAAATAAAGTTGGTTGGTTGCGGTAGTGGAGGAGGGTAGCGGTGGCGGTTGGTGGTTGCGGCAGGAGGTGTGTTGCGGTGGTGGGTGGGTGTAGATCGACCGTTAGCGGTGGTGGTTGTTGGTGGTTTGAGGCTAAAGAAGGTAGGTTGCGGTTGGTTTTGGTTGCAAATGGTTTAAATGAACAATAGATTGAGCGTTTGGTTGGTGTCATGAAGAAAATTGCAGATGCTACCTATTCGGCGGATAGGATACCTATATGCGGGATAGGGTACAACATGAGGTTTTGCACATACGACACCTATCCGCCGAAGAGGTTGCAAAACAAGCAACATGCAAATTGCAAATTGCTTATTGCATGTGGCTTTTTACGTGCTGCATGTGAAAGCTAATCTTTTACAATTTTAAATTTTGAAGAATATAATTTTATATATGATATTTTTCTAATATATTTTGGTGAATTACTCTAATCATAATTATCATCTTTATCCTCTCAAAATTTGTGAAATATATTATATATACTAAAACATGACTAAAATTATCCGTATACCATGAATTAAAAACTTATAATTTAGGTATAATTTTAGAAACTTTGAGTATGAAATATAAATTCTAGTTCCCGTCTTTTGTAACAAATCAACTATTTAGTATTATCATATACTTTTCTAATTAAGAGATTGAATTTTAAATTAATTTTATAGGGTTTTTTAATATGTTTTTCTTACGGTTACAACTTTCTTACTTATTTTAACAAGAATAAATGTTACGGGCGTATAACATGTTCTCATTTTTTGTTCTTATTAACATTAACAACATAAACAATAAACTATTAAATTTAGTTTCCAAACAAGTAATATGGTGATGTGTAGTAATATGGTTATGTGTACCAACTTAATCGATAACTTAATTATTATACTGTTTTATTATATATATATATATATAGGGTGGGGATCAAGAGGGAAGTAAAAAAATTAGGTAAGGATGGAAGCAAATCTCAATCATTGATTTCATCATAAATAAATTTTAAAAATTACAAAAAGTTACAAAACTTAACATTCGTCACCAATGAATGTTAAAAACGTTTTTTAATAAAAAAAAATCAAGGGTTAAGATTTGCTTCCCTCATTCTCCAAATTTTAGAACTTCCTTATGGATCCTTCCCCTATATATATATATATATATATATATATTAAAAGAGTATAATTAGAAATTTTAGGTTTTGTCACATAGGCAAAGATATCATGTGGCAAGCTCTTAAATTTTTTGATTTAAAATAAAATAAAATAAAATAGTTTAGATAACCATTCAAATTAAAACGTATAGGTCAATCATACTCAAACACTAATTGAAAAATAATATTAAACTATTAAATTTTAATCTATTAAAATTTATAAATCCTACTCAAACACTAAATTGATATCAATTTCAATATGCATATTATTTAAATAAGAAAGATTCATATAACAATATTAATTACTAAGTTTAGGTGGTCAGAAGTAAAAGTATCATTTAAATTTCGCTTTTCAAACGTATAACATGTATTAAATTAATTAATCTATAACCCTTATTAAGCATTTAACACTATCATTCTTAATCCTTAAAAGAAGGATATTGGAAATTACTATTTTATCCCTCCACTTATCCTTTCACTTATTAATTATATAAATCATTCAATTAATATTATATTTTCTATAATACATTTAAATATCTTATTTCTTCTTTTATATCACAATATTGAATTTACAATTACCATAATTTAAACTATTATAAAAAGTTACTCTCATTAAAGAAGTATTGATTATTATTACATTCAGATACCATTAAACATTTGTCTCTCAATATCAACATATGAAATCTTCACCAATTTAATTCAAATGCTCTATATACTTGATTAGGTGTTTGTAATCATAAATATTCTTTTAATATAAATATAGCATGTGTTTATCTATAACCCGTTTCACACAATAGTTGCAAATCATCTATAAATAAACGGTATATAGGTTTAATTAAACATTGATCGTCGACATACAAGCAAGAATTATGGGGAAGAATAGATATTATGAGGAAGAATAGAAGTTGATTTAAAGTAATAATTTTTTTAACTAATTATGTATTTGACTACATGTTTTGATTAATCAAGCTTTTGGTTCTTCCATCTATTTTTTATGTTCAGTGTTTTATTTATCTTTGTATCTGTTTCATCTACAAGTAAAGAAGAAATTCGAAGTTCATACTACCTTTTTTTTATAGTTTCATTTTCTCTATAAAGTAGCTTCAATTATGGTTATGATTTTAGTTTTTTATTTTATTATAATGAACAGTTGGCCGTTAGTTTTTATTATAATGATACGTGATAAGACGGGGATGTCACTAGTTCGATTTTCTCTTTTATAAGTATGCAATGCAAATTATTTATTATTGTCCAAGCATTCGATGATTGTTATTATTATTGCCTATATCTTTTGTTGCAAATCACCATCGAACGTATAATGATTGTACAGTATAAATTGTCGTGCATTGCACGGGTCTAAAACCTAGTATATATACATATATATATATATACACTATAAAAGTATAAATGGAAGCTCTAGGTTTTGTCACACAGACAAAGATTTTACGTGACAAACTCTAAAACTTTAGAAATAATTAATTATATTAAATTTAATAATATTGATATTATTATTTAATTCCTTAAAAGTTGCAATTAGATATTTTGGTCAATTTTGTAGTAATTAAAATAAAAATAATTATTTCCTACAAACATGGTTTATTTACGTAAGTATCTTTTGTCGATATAACATCTCATATTAAATATTTACTTATGTAATTATTATTATTATTATTGCTAATAATAAATAGATTCCAATTATTAGTGAGGATAAATGTTACTTATAAATATGACAACTAATTATCTATCAATAATTTATTTACAACATAAATTGAATGGTTATCTATAAATAGTCTATAATTATTACGGTTCATAAATACCATAAAAATTGATAATGCATATTTTTCGGTAAAAATATAAATCGTGGTGTATAATAGAGATTCAATAATTCAACTAAATGTTTCTATTTTTACTTCTTTGTTCCAACTTTTTCTTCTAACCAAATATCTAATCGACATGTAATTTTTTTTATCCTCTTACTTTTTGTTCACTGATTACATGTTAGTTAAATTATGTTGTTCAACTCCTTATATATAATTAAAGAAGTTAATCGAATGCAATATACAACCAATTAGTAACTTCGTATTAATATCCAACCTCATCATAGTTGTTCAACTTATACGAGTGAATCAAATTGAACTTAAAAAGAGTGGGCTCGTTATGTGACCGAAACCAATCATGACTCAGTAACTCACTTACGGGTATAGCTTGACTCGGTCGGAGCACATCTTAAGTTGGATCTGCTTGACCCGATCCATATATTGGACCCTATGAGTCAGAAAATTGGACTCATGGATTGAAAAAGTGATTCAAAGGGTTAACCTTATATAGATGGATCTCTAGTTGAGGCGATCCAAGACCTATCATGGGTATACTTAAGGTGTTTTTGATTCTTACGACTATTTATTCTTATCTATTAAGCTCTATGTGGATATAAATTGTTATATGTAAGGGTGTAAATGAATCAAGCTACTCGTAAGCTACTCGAGCTCGAATCATTAGAAGCTCGATTCGAACCGAGCTTTAACAAGCTCAAACTCGAGCTTGAACATGCTCTAGCCCGAACTTGAACATAGTTTGGAACTCGTTTAATAAACAAGACCAAGCTTCTTATATCGAGCTCGAACAAACTCGCTAGCCTAAACAAGTTTTTCATTTCTACACATTAACTATTTTTTATTAATAGTATAATATATAATTAGATAATAATAATTATTATACATGTAAATTTTAATATGATAATAGTAAATCGTATGATAAATAGTTAAACATTATATAGTTGTAAAAAGATATCATAGATTAATAAAATAATAATAAAATGTAGATTATTATGGAATAAGCAAGTCGAGCTTGAGCTTGTATAATACCAAAAGAGCTGAGCTCGAGCTTTATATATTAGGCTCAAAATGAGTCGAGCCCGAGCTTAGTGAATTTTAAACGAGTTGAGCTCGAGCCTGGTCAAGTTCGGGCTCGGCGGTTCGACTCATTTACACCCCTAGCTATAAGGTACGGAAATGTTCTATGGATTAATTAGTGAATGAATACTATTGTTTACTTTTTATGCGAAATAAATAATTTGAATGATAAAATGACTATTATACCCCTAAGCTAAATAATTGTAAAAAGATATCATAGATTAATAAATATAATAATAAAATGCATAATATTATGGAATAAGCAAGTCGAGCTCGAGCTTGTATAATACCAAACGAGCTGAGCTCGAGCTTTATATATTAGGATCAAAACGAGTCGAGCTGGAGCTCAGTGAATTTTAAATGAGTTAAGTTCGAGTCTGGTCAAGTTCGGGCTCGGCGCGGATCGACTCATTTACACCCCTAGCTATAAGGTACATAAATGTTGTATGCATTAATTAGTGAATGAATAGTATTGTTTACTTTTTATGCGAAATGAATAATTTGAAGATAAAATGACTATATACCCCTAAGCTAAACAATTATTTGTTTTTCATTAAAGATGATAAACTTGGTTACATAACGCATCAATTTATGAAAGGGTATGGTTCGTATGCAAAAGAAGAATTGTGTAGGAACAGAAGAAGTTACTAGAAAGTTGACAAGTGTCGCTCCCAAAGTTTTCTCATTGAGATTATTTTGTTCCATTCGTAGTTACATTAATATTTAATCATTAGTATAATAAATAACCATCGTTCACCAATCACCTTAATCTCACCACATATCCTCTTACCATCTGCCATTTCGACCACCACCACACACAATGTCGTTGGGCACCACCGGCCAATTGCCGAACTTTTTTTTTGGAAGTTGATGGTAGACACATTTAATTATCATACATCAAAACTATTTTTGGTTCTAAAAATTTAATAACAAAATTTTGAATCTTTATCAGGAAAAAACTTATTTATAAACTACGATGCACTACATCTGTGCAAACTATTACACACTAATTTTTAATGTAAAACGCACATCTTTTATGGAATTGTGTTGCACTAGTTTTAAAAATATGATAGACAAACTTTTAGCTGTCCAACACATATTGTCATTGTATATGATACTCTAACAATACTTAATTACGTACACTCTAATTGTGTATCATAGTTATATATATTAGGATGCATCACTAATTTAATTTTTTAGTGATTCATAGTGTTGAATTGAAAGATCTAATGAATCATAGTTTCAAAAGCATAATGGTGTATTTTTTTCCTAGAGCTTATTTTCAAAAGCTACTTCTAGTAACTTTTTTCTTTGATTTTTGTATACTAAGAATCAAGTTCAAATGAGAATGAGAATGTTTGTAAGAATGGAGGAATTAGTTTCAACCATCTATTTTTATCAAGATAACAAAACCCCCCACATTTTTAAAAATTGAATATCTTAAAAATGGCTAATCAAAATATTATAAAAATTAATGTTTTTTTTCTTTTCGATTAGACATCTTACATGACATACTTTTGACCAACTTTAGTTTTGGTAAATTTTGAAAATTGGTAATACATGTGATAGTCGCTTATGACACATGTGATAGTCGCTGGTAACACATGTGTTACTAGCAACTATCACATATGTTACCAATTTTCAACACCCACAAGAAAAAAAAGTTTGTCAAAAGTATATCATGTGATATGTCTAATCGTAAAGAAAAATTGCCGATTTTTATGGTGTAATTTTTATAATTGTTTAACTAGCCGCGTTTGAGAAATTTTATTTTAAAGAATGTGAGGGAAGTTGGATTTTGCCAAATGGATGGCTAGTATTTATTCCTCCATTCTCACTAAATCTCCAATTTTCATTTGAACCCAACCTAGTAAACCAATAATGCTAGAAGGTTTAGCTTATAGAAAAAATAAACTTAAACTTTCATAAGCTCTCGTAAGTTCCAAGAATCTAGTTTGCCAAACACACTCATAGTGCCATATTAGCCGTTACAAATTAAATACATACAATACTAATCACCAAAAGTTTGATAATGCTAAAACGTACCGAAATTAGACTATCACATTTTCAAACACAAAATCATATTATCAGACTCGAATATATATATATATATATAGGGGAATGATCCATAGGGAAGCTCCAAAATTTAGGGAAGGATGGAAGAAAATCTTAGCTCTTGATTTTTTTATTAAAAAACGTTTTTAACATTCATTGGTGATGAATGTTAAATTTTGAAATTTTTTATAATTTTTAAAATTCATTTATGATGAAATCAATGGTTGAGATTTGCTTCACTTCTTCTTTAATTTTTTTACTTCCCTATTAATCCCCACAATATATATATATATATATATTATGCACTCTTAATTATCCTTCTAGAAAAACTTATAACTGACGCTAACCTGACATGATTTAAACACCATGTTAGTCCACGCGTAGAAATTCACCATTAGATAAAAGTATTAATGAAGAGGAATCAAATGTGGAAGTCCTACTTATTGTTGACAATTATAGATCACAGTAAATGCCAAATAGAGAAAGACTAGTTTTAATTAAGTTGACTTTAGATGCTTGATTTTTCAACCATTTAATTTAACTATTTAAAGAAAATGAAAGGTACTTTTCAATTTTATATTGTTAGTAGAAAATTTTAATACGATCATTGCTTTGGATCATCAATGGAGGACCATTTCATACCATTAATCTTCTTTATTTCTTTGATCTTACTACTATCAGAATGTGCAGCACTAGATACCATATCTGCAAATCAAGAAATCAAAGATGGTCAAACCATTGTTTCTCAAGGGGAGAGGTTTGAATTGGGCTTTTTTAGCCCCGGAAACTCAAAGAATCGATATTTGGGAATATGGTACAAGAAGATATCTATGGTTACTGTCGTATGGGTTGCTAACAGGGAGACACCAATTACCGATAAATTAAGCATCTTCAAAGTTACCAAAGAGGGAAACCTGTTAATTCTCAGTGGTAGCAACACGGTGATATGGTCATCCGATTCAACCGTATTAGCCGTGAGTAGTAATGATCCTGTGGTTCAGCTACTGGATACTGGAAATCTTGTTATGTGGGATCAAAATGACACCAACCAAAATCTAATTTGGCAAAGTTTTGATCATCCTGGCGATACATTTCTACCAGGAATGAAATTTGGGAAGGATCTTGTAACGGGTATCGATAGGTGCATGACATCTTGGAAGAGTCCGGATGATCCTGCACCGGGTCTATATCATAATCATGTAGACACGAATGGATATCCACAAATATTCGGATGGCGAGATCAAGTTTTGGTATCTAGACTTGGACCATGGAATGGTCTTGGGTTTAGTGGATTTCCTATTGACAAACCAAATCCGATTTACTCAGTTGAGTTTGTTGTAAATGAGAAAGAAGTATATCATAAATATGAACTTACAAGTCCAGTTATTCGGAGAATAGTTTTGACATGGGACGGAAAGACGCTGATTCTGCATTGGATTGAGCGAATTCAAGAGTGGGTTGTGTATGCAGATGTTGGTGTAGATAGTTGTGGCCGATTTGCAGTATGCGGTCCTTATGGAAGCTGTAGCATTAACAAGCATCCACCTTGTAGTTGTATGGAAGGTTTTGAACCAAAAAATCAAGAACAATGGGACGCATCCGATTGGTCAAGTGGGTGTAAACGCAAAAAGGGTTTGAATTGTGGGAATGGGAGTATGGACGGGTTTTGGAAAATTGAAGGAGGGAAAGTACCGGATACACGAAAGTCATGGTATAATGTGAGCATGACACTAGGAGAATGTGAGATGGCCTGCAGAAGGGATTGTTCTTGTACAGCTTATGCAAGTTTAGATATTAGTAATGGTGGAAGTGGATGTTTGTTGTGGTTTCATGAGCTGATGGATGCGAGAGAGTATGATTCAAAGCAAGATCTTTACGTAAGAATGGCTGCATCTGAGTTAGAAGGTACACATGTTTCTGTTAGAATAGTCTGCAAATTTTCAAAAAGTCAAAGTTTGAATTGGACTATCATTATTTTTTTAGCTAATGGACTAAGGGGTGTTTCAGATTTGCTTATTTAAGTGCTTATCTGCTATTGCTTACAAGCAGGTAAGCAAATACAAAGACCCTCTACGAAACTGCTAATCTTTTTCTTGGTAGGCATAAGCACTTAAAAATAAGTAGGTTTGTGCGTGCTTATTTTCTAATGAGATAAGACTTTAAAATAAGCAATCCCAAACACCCCCTAAAACTTTCCGAATATTTCTTTTCGTAATGATAGGTCATGTGGTCCCCCAGTCTGGCCCCAACGAACGGAATATAGTAGTCATCATAGTCTTGTGGATGTCTTTGTTTGTGCTGCTGTCTGCAATAGCATATGCCTGTAGAAAGATAAAGAAAAGGACTTACATGAAAGGACGAGGTAACACGAATTAGTAATTTATAGAAATTGAAGTAATTAAGATTAATCAAACAATCATCTTGTAGGAAACTGGGGATATGTGCTTGATGAGAAGAAGACAAGTTTGCGGATGGAACATCTTGATGATTTGCAGTGTTTTAATCTATGGAAAGTAGCCAGGGCCACCGATAACTTCAATGTCTCCAATAAAATCGGAGAAGGTGGTTTCGGTCCTGTTTACAAGGTATTATTTTATTGCTTTTTTTAGACTTTTAGAGTAGGATGCCATGCTTATCAGTATCATGAACTCTTAATTAAAATATTTTAGGGTGTTTTGGAAGACGGTCAAGAAGTAGCAGTGAAGCGGCTCTCAGAAACATCCCAGCAAGGGCTTGATGAGTTTAAAAATGAAGTCATTTGTATTGCCAAACTTCAGCATCGAAATCTTGTGAAGCTTCTTGGATATTGCATTCATGAAAATGAACTGATTTTGATTTATGAATACATGCCTAATAATAGCTTGGACTTGTTTCTCTTTGGTTCGATTTTTGTCCCTATAACTTCAACTAGTATCTTAATTTCAAAATACTGTCATAACTATGATTGATTTGTAGCAACTTTTCTGCAGATGAAACCAGAAGTTTGATGCTTGACTGGCCTAAGCGTTTTCTCATTATTCATGGGATGGCTCGAGGTATTCTGTATCTACATCAAGATTCACGCCTTCAGATTATTCACAGAGATCTCAAGGCAGGTAATATTCTACTGGACAGTCACATGAATCCAAAAATATCAGACTTTGGCCTTGCTAGAAAGTTTGTAGGCCATGACGCCAATGCGAAGACGAAAAAAGTTGTTGGAACATAGTAAGAATCTATGAACGTTTACACTAATTAAATACGTAAAATTTTAAGGCAAAATATAATTCTAATCTGTATTTTTAATTCTAATCTGTAATTTATTTTGGTATTAACTTTGCTGCAGTGGTTACATTTCTCCAGAGTATGCATTACACGGGCGTTTTTCCACAAAGTCAGACGTATTTAGTTTTGGCGTTTTGGTGTTGGAGATGATTAGTGGACAGAGAAACAGAGAATTCACCCATGAAGACCACAGGGACAACCTTCTTGGACATGTAAGTAATGTTTCAAGTGATTTTTATAAACAATACCCTTTATAAGTATATACTAGTATTAAAATTAAAATGAGTTTTGGTTGTTTGATATAGGCATGGAGACTCTACAAAGAAAACAAAGGTATTGAACTAATGTGTGAATCTTTACACGCTTCATGTATCGTCTCAGAAGTACTACGGTCAATACATGTTGCACTATTATGTGTGCAACATTATGCAGAAGATAGGCCAACTATGTTGTCAGTGGTTCTGATGTTGGTTAGTGAGAGTGCATTGCCTGAACCTAAACAGCCTGCATTTTTCACTGAAGAGTCCTCTCATGGACTTAAATACCTTCCATCGGTTGATCAAAACACGATAACACTATTGTATGGTCGATAGGAACCACATTTTTATAACAGGCAGATGTTCAAATGCATGTACTATATGTTTACCTTGTTTTCATACTTAACTGGCTATTTTAGAGTTCCTATGCACAATCTTACATTTTTTTTCTACTGAAGATTGTGTCTTGTAATTTGAAGAAAACATAATTTGACATGAACATGGTTAGAAAGTTTTAAATAAACTACGTACTCCGTATTTATATAGCTATGTGATTGGCCTAGCGGTGTTGAGGGGACCTTTGCAACTATGAGGTTGGGAGTTTAAGTCCTGAAAATGGGTTAATTGTAAGTATTCGTGGATTAATGTACATATTCGTGGTTGACAAACTTGCCTTTCTAAAAAGAAAATTAATTATCATTAACCTTAAGAGTCCAGATGATCCTTCTATAGGTTTGTATAGTAATATAATAGACGCAAATGGATATCCACTTATTATCGGGTGGCACGATTCGGTTATGATATCAAGACTTGGGCCGTGTAATGGTGACGGGTTTAGTGGTTTTGCTACTGTCATACAAAATTCCATTTACTCATCAGAGTTTGTTATTAATCAGACGGAAATATATTATACATATGAACTTAAAGGTGCAGTTGTAAGGACAATTTTGACGTGGGATGGAAAGACACTGATTTTGCATTGGATTGAGCGAATTAAAGATTGGGCTGTGTATGGAGATTTGATAGTGGACGGTTGTGATCGTTTTGAGCTCTGTGGTTCTTATATGGAAGTTGTAGTATCAACAAGCAGCCACCTTGTAGTTGTTTGGAAGGTTTTGAACCAAGAGTATAAAATATAATACAAACCAAGTACAAATTAACTAGTATAAAATATACACTGCACCAAACTTTACTCAATTTAGTAAGTAGTATAAAATATACACTGTCTTACCTTTAACATTTTACCCTTGCTACTTCCAGATCAATTCAGAAAGGTACCTGCACAATAAAAATTAATACAAACCAAGTACAAATTAACATAAGAACCAACCATCAAGTTAATGTTCCATAATTATTTGAAATATAACCTTTTTAACACTTTACCTACTTGTATTATTTGTTAGCGGAAGGCAATATAGTCAACAAAAGGAATGGAGTTGTTACCATGGTCCTGTCAATTTTGTCAGCTGGTCTGCTTCTTTCTGCAGTAGTTTATGCCTGTAGGAACATAAAGAAAGTACGTCACATGAAAGAGCAAGGTACACAGTTGAGCCACCAATTTTTGGTTCTAAACCGGAGCAAGTACCTGTAAGAACTATGCATGTTTATAAGAGTATGTTGTTGTACAAATTAATTTAACGTAGATAAATCGGATATATCATTTTGTATGGGACTTGGAATACGCCCTTGAAAAAAAGATTACTAGCGTGCAAGAGAATATTTTGACGACATACCATTGGCAACAGATAACTTTCGTGTCTCCAACAAGATCGGGGAAGGCATGAATCTATGCTCTTATATATGTTTTTGTATTCTTGAGGTTGTTTTAGTGGAAAAGAATGAGATAGAAAAGAAAAGAGAAGAAAATGATATAAAAGAATGTAATAAGATAACTCACATGTATTCTCGAGTTGGAAGAAAGTAAAAGAAATGGGAGGAAAATAATTAGATGCATTGTTTTCCTTCACAATCACCTCAGAATCGGAAGAAAAAAATTTATAATAAAAAACCCATCATAATCCATTCATTTCCTCCTAAAAAAATTCGAGAATGACTTTTTTAATTTTTTTTATTACTTTTCGTTTTCGCTATAAAAAAACTTGAGAGTACAATGTAAAGCTCATGACATAGGAAACCTAGTTTCACATTTGTATCGTATGACTCATTGTCCTAAGACATTTTTATCTAATCATCTAGTCATCAAGTTACCAAATGACCAAAATGGAAAACATCATCTTACTATAACTCATAAATAGGGTTGAGTTCAAATGAGAATGGAAACTTTAGTGAGAATGAAGAAATGAATCATAGCCATTCATTTTGCAAAACCCAAATTTTCCTCCAAGTTAAATATCTTACAAACGGCTAATCAAAAATTATAAAAATTGCACCATAAAAATCAGCGTTCTTTCCTCTATGATTACACATCCCTCGTGATATACTTTCGACGATTTTTTTTTGTGGGGTTGAAAATCGGTAGCACACGTGTTAGTGGTTGGTAGCACATGTGTTACTAGCGACTAACACATGTGTTACCAGCAACTAACACATGTGTTACTAGCAGCTAACACTTGTGTTACCAATTTTCAAAACACACCTAAAATTGAAAAAATAAAGTTCGTCGAAAGTATACCTCGTGAGATGTCTAATCAAAGAGAAAAAAATGCTGATTTTTATAGTGCAATTTTTATATTTTTTTACTAGCCGTTTGTGAGATTTTCGATTTTTAAAAATGTTGGCGGTATTATTATCTTGATGAAATGGATGGTTGAGATTAATTCGTCCATTTTCACAAAAAATTACATTCTCATTTGAACTTAATTCCTCATAAATAAATAAAATAACTATAATGACAGAAAATGAAAGTACATTTGCATTTCATGGAGGAGAAATGAACCTGTTTTAAAAGCCATAACCAATAATTGTACTCTTTTCAGCATGTGTGATCTTAGTAGTCAACTAAAGACAGCCAGCATCTGTTTTCTTTGAAAAGATAAATAGAAATGTAAACTAGGGGCAGAATACTATAGCAGCGGGTAGTATGTGCTACTGGTCAACTTTTTTCGCGTAGTGTAAAATTTTTTAATTTATTATATTTTAGTAAAAATGCAACTAGTGAATTTATAGTGTTATTTATTATCTTTAACTCATCAACGTTACTAAAAGTTATTGATGTATCCAAATGGTTATAGTGTAAATGATAGACTATCTTTTATGTCTTAAGTTGAGGTTTGTTATTAGATTAGGAGTAGTGGAGACATATTTGCTAACTTGAATAATATAGTTGACCTTGCCTGTTTGATGGTGGAAACAAAAATGCATCTTTCTTTTCGCGTGGTCTATCGCTTATCAAAATTAACTTTGGTTGTACCCGTTGCAACTGCGACGGCTAAACGATGTTTTTCTAAAATGCAACTTGTGAAGACACATTTGGGGAATCGAATATGAGATAATTATTTGAATAATGATTTAGTTTGTTCTATAGAGAAAGAAGCAATTAGCAATGTTACGATTGAAGTTATACAATTAATCGTCTCCATCTTCTAGGTGAATGTCGGGGACAACTATAAGGTGTAATTTGTTAGTTTTTTTTTCTTTTTTATTGTTAAATTCGTTACCTTATCATTGTGATCCTACTTTTAGTTGAAATCGTACTTTTTGATGTCATATATTTGGTGAAATCGTAGATTTATAATTGTTTATGTTCTATTTAAGTCTTATGAGAAAAAAATCGTGCTACCCTCAAATTTCGTCCTAGTTCCACCCTGACGTAAACTATTATCAACCAACACTTTGAATTGTGGTAAATTTACATTTTATTATTTCTGCTTCTAAACAAATAGAAAATAAATAAACTATCATTAATCACTAACCTTAACCTATTAAGGTGTGTTAGAAGACGGCCGTAGGTAGTTGTAAAACGGCTATCAGAGACATCTCAACAAGGGCTTGATGAATTCAAGAATGAACTTGTTTCTATTTCCAAGCTTCAGCATCGGAATCTTGTAATGCTTCTTGGATACTGCATGTATGGAAACTAAATGATCTTGATTTACGAGTACATGGCTAAAAAAGCTTGGACTCATTTATATTTGTTTTGATTTGATTTCTGCATTTCTTCACTGCTAATAGTACCTTTATATCAAAAATTTGCATGAACTAAGTATTAAACATTGCATATATTGAACAACAAGTTTAATGCTTGACTGGTCTCACCGCAATCGGTAATCCACAATTCCACATAGAACTCAAGGCATGTAATATTTTGTTGGACAGTGAGACGAATCCAAAAATTTCTGCTCGAAAGTTTGTAGGACATGATACAACAGCTAAGACAAAGAAAGTAGTCGGTATATAGCAAGAATCCATTAAACGTGATCAATAATTAATTTCATAAATTTTCCCACAAAGGGGAAAATGAAAAATGAAAGAGAAACTCCAATACTAATATGTAGGGATGTAGGGATGAACTGAGCGTGGTACCGAACCTGTACCGAATCGGTTAGTACTGCTTTTCTTTTTAACATGAAAGTGAGTACCGAATACCGGACCAATTAAAGTGGTTTGGTACCGGGACGGTTCCGGTATGGTAGTTTGATACTGAAAATATAATAAAAAAGAATAACTAATACGTATCCGAGTGAACTCTTGTGGACGTATCTTATATTCGATAAAAATAAAAGGCAATAAATATCAATGTATCTCAAATAAATAAAAATTCAACATTTTACATAGAAAGACAATGACAAAGAAAAATGTATATATACAAAAATGTTATTTTGTACTATGTTATGTGATTTTGTAATGACTCAAAGTCACTGGCCTTAGCTATATATTAATAAACAATGCGCTTGGACTTCGATTTAAATAGGGTGCTAAAACGTAAATTTTTGTGTCAAAAAGCACTAGTTAGACTTCTATAAAATTCCAATTGTATTCATATGTGATAGTCAACTTTAATTTTAATTAATCGCCAAAAAATGGTGTTCATATACACATTATATGATTATGGAAATAATGTTTTAGTCACTAATGTTTTTTCTTAATAAATCTCATAAATTATAGAAAGAACCGAATGACCAATAACAAAAGAAAACATATATATTTCGGGTAGGGTACCAAAATGGGAAAAGCGGAAAAATACCGGTACCAAACCGGAAGTACCGGTTCTCTTTTTGGTCCGAAAGTGAGTACCGAATACCGAACAGTTTGAATTTGGTTGGTACCGGCGGTATGGTACTGTTATGGTACAGATACGGGAACGGGAATTCAGTACATATACTCACCCCTACTAATATGTGAGTTAGTACTCGACAAATTGAAAGTTAAGAGTGGTTGTATTTGGCAATTAAACACTTGTATCCAAGTGGTGCTTCAGAAGTAGATATCGTAAGTAATTATTACTATTTCTTTCACATTTCTTGCCTTTTCTGAGACCTATTATACATTTATATGCATGAGATTAAGTGAGAACACAATGTATAGGAACGCTGAGAACAAAATTAAACATTTACTCTTTTGTGAATTTCTGAAAACTAAAAAATAACGAAAGTTCACAAGTAACTTTTTTATGTCAACTCAAAAAATAATAAAGGTTCACTATTAAGTTTTTTTTTAAAAAAAAAAAATAACATAAAGGTTAACAGTTAAAAAGTTTATGTGAAGCAAAAAAAATTAAAACTTCACTTATTTGTAAATTTTTGTGAAGCCAAAAAATAATAAAGGTTCACAAATAAAAAATTTATGCGAAGTCAAAAAATAATAAAGATTCATAATTAAAATTTTCTGTGAAGCAAAAATAATTAAATGTTCACAAATAAAAATAAATTGCCGAAATATATTCTTACCGTTCTCATTTTAATATTATGTTCTCACTGCAACTCAACCCTATATATATATAAATATTTTCATTGTCATATCTTATTTGGAAAGAACAAAACATCTACTACAACAAGATTCAAATTTTAAAAAAGGATTTACATTTGATCATGTATGGTCAATTTTTTAAAAAAGGGGGAAATTAATTGAAATTGTGAGAGGGAAAACTTTCACACATCGAAAACTAAGTAATTTTATTGAACCATTTAACTCGGAATATGTTAGAAACTTAAATAAGTTAAATGGATCATCATCCGTTTGTGTCGATTTAAACGATGACTTTGATGGGGCGGATGATGATGTAGAAGAAAAGGTGAAACTCAACATTCAATTGGAAGGAACAAAGTAACAAATAAAAAAGAGCAAATTAGAGAAATAAAAGAATTTTTCACCAATATAAATGACGAGATGAAAATGATGCTTGACTCAAATAATTCTTTTGTAGAAAAAAATCTCAAAATTCAAACAAACAAGCTAAAATTAAAAGAAATAACATAAGAAAATAGAACTTTAAGAGTGTTGTTTTAAAGAAAAAGATAAGTTAGTTAGAAAAATAGGAATCCAATAAGGAAGTAACACGTGTCATCTTCTCATTTTCTTATTCCTCTCACTTTCCTTACCCTTCTATCCATCTTTTCTCTCCTCCCCTTCCACCCTCCCCACCTCCACCACCTCCACCACTCATCAGATTTAAGCGGTTGTCGCCGGTTGGATTTTGGTTGCCTATGTCGTAGTCCAAGAATTATTTTTTATTTTTTACTTAAAAAATTTCTTTCTTTCTTTTCACTCTAAATTTTTTTCCTTCTTTTTTTCCTTTTTCTCTTTTCAACTTTTATTTAACTTTTTTATATATAGTTTATCTCTTTTCATTTAATATTTCTTAACCCTTTATTTTAAACGTACAACTCATCATAGTTACAAAGTCAAATGCGACATAGTTAAAAGTCATGTGCATTATAGCTAAAAGTCAGGTACATCATAATAATATAGTTATCGGCCGCCGAAATCCTCCTCTGGCAGGTAAGGCGATGGTTGGTAGTCAACCAACATGTTAAAAGTTAGGTGCATTATAATAATATATTTTTTGGCTGCCGAAATCTGGCAGCGACGATAGCAACCAAAATCTGGTGCCAACAGGTGAGGCGGTGGCTGGTGGTCACCAATATCATAGTTAAAAGTCAGATGCGTCATGGTTAAAGTTCATGTGCATCATGCTAATATATTTTGCAATGCTGACAGCGACGGTGGTAGCCGAAATCTGGCACTTGAAAATGGGACGGTGGTTAGTGGTAAGCTAGCAGGTGGGGAGGGTGGAAGAAGTGGTTTGGTGGGAAGGGAGGGGTGAAGGAGAAATGAGAGAAAGGAGAAAGGAAAGGAGGGGAAGCATGGGGCATGTGAGTCTCTAAGAACGTTGGGTGTATGAGTCTCTAAGAACGAGCAAATGAAAATTTATGCAAAGAGGGCTCAAAAAGAAAATTTCCATGCAAAAATCAGAACGTTCGGTGGCTTTGGTCAATATTTTTTTTCGGGAGGAAATGATGATGATCTTTGTTAACGCGTAAAAAGTCACGTTTTTACTCACGTTATCTTACCCATATTAATTAAATAACTAACATTTTAATCCAAATATTACATTTATTTTCTTTATTGTGTTAATTAGGTAATTACGAAGACGATGCTACAAAATCACAAAAAACGGGCGAAAAACGAGTAAAATGAAGCAAAGTCAACAATAGACGATTCGCTCGCGTTCTAATCATCTTTTTGACAATTTTATATAAATGATCATTTATCAAGCTTAAGTTATAGATCATTTGGTTACAATCGCGTGGATATAAGAATCGCTAAAAACGGATAAGAAACGAAGAAGTTAGAGCCAAAACAAGCAACGAAGAATTACGATCCCGCACACAAGACATCAAGACCTCGCGATTACAGTTCAGGACACCCAAATACATCTCGGACATGATTTGCACGAACCGTACACGGCTCAAATGATCCATATACGGCCTAATGTGAACCGTATACGGCTCAAATGAACCGTATACGGTTCGCGCGACCTGTATATGCTTAAAAAACACATCTTGATACGGTTCGCGCAATACGGATCGATTTTGTGTAGGTCAAATACGGTTTGGATGGTCAAAATACGGTTCGGGATCCCTCTATAAATACCAACTTCCTCATCCAACTTTCACATACCTCACACTTCAATTTTCTTTCTAGTTAGTTGTTTCTCTCTCTACTTTCTCTCTCCAGATTAACTTAATTAATCTAGGGAGAGGTAAGTACTAGAATGTATTAGTTAGTTGTATCTAGCTTAGTAATGTAACACTTTGAATATTCAGAGGAAATACAAGTGTTATTCTTGTAACATCCTCTCCCGCGGTCTGGTAATTTCTATTATTTTAATTGATTATCTAATTGTTTTAGAAAATATTTAATATTATGTGTTTCCTTGTGAAACGTAGATAAATAAGCCCTTTGACTTATTGTGACTAGTGAAATATTAGTCGTTTCAAAATTTGAAAGTTTTGATTTTCTGCGACATAAGGTTTGTATCGCAGGTGGTGTCTGTGCGACACAACGGTTGTGTCGCAGGACTGTGTCGCAAAACGGGCTGAACTGAAATTAATTAAGGAGCTTAAGTGTAATTGCGAGTTTATATATATATATATACACCGTCTAAGTCTTCCAGATCATTTCCAAAACTCTTAAAATCGTTTTAGAGAGAGAATTAGAGAGAGTTGAGAGAGAAAGTGAGATTTAACTTTAAATCTCTAAATTGAAGCATTTGATCCGTGAATTCAAGGTAAGAATTTGATTGTTAGGTGTTATTGTTTTTTATAAGTGAATTGCACGGATTAGAATAAGTTAATTTGAGTAATACATGTTTGAATTCAAGAATTTCGAATCTGGGAACTGGTTCTGTTCTTCATTGCGACACAAGGTTTGTGTCGCAGGTTGTGTCGCATGAATGTTCTGCGACACAGTTGGTTATGTCGCTTAAGGCGGCCATATTGAGTATTGCGACACAATGTTAGTGTCGCAGGATTCTTATTGTGCGACACAATGGATGTGTCGCTAAATTTTGTTTTGCAAATTTAAAAAATGCGTAAAGTGATTTTGAGACGCGGTTTTGTGAAAATATCACTAACTCGGATTTAGTTGAGAATTGCATGGTTACTTGGAAACGACCTAGTAATCAAGACTATATACAATAGCATAGGCAGTTTTTGGCCATTCGGGGTCATCTAGGGCCCGAAAATGACATTTTTCAGTTTTAAACGTCATTGCAAGATTTTCTAAGTTCATTTCTGATTAAACTTTTGTTTGCCTAGACTTCAGGGATTACCTGATTTGATAAATGGGCTATAATGATAATTATGGAACGAATTTCTAACTTGTATATGATTTTCTGTTTTAGATCAACATAAGACTCAGTGATATAAGAATCCTCAGTGTGGAGACGTCAAAGGTATCGATGAGTGGATTCAGAACTCATCATTTGATTTAGTTGTAACTATTTGGTTACAACAAATAAACGTAGATGTGTGTTAGACTGTTTAGTCTTGATTATTGATTATTAATCTACGTGATATGTGAACTATGTGTATTATGTTATTGAGGTCAACATGTAGTTGGACTTCTGGTTATTATGTGTTTTACACAGGTTTTGATTCATTTGTTGTGTTTGAAACCTGTGTATGAGTTTAATAACCAGTAGTTATCGGTCTATTCTGTATTGGCCATACGGATTGACGGTAAGTGTTCTTGGGGGAATCCCCGGGTATTATGATATCCCCAGAGCCACCGATCCTCATTGAATTATGTGTGTTTACGATTATTTGGTGTAAACAACTTGTTATGCTAAGTTGAATGGAGTGTGATGAATCTATTCACTTAGCTTCGTGCTAACCCCTCATTTTACTTCCTGCAGGATATGTTTTGATTAATTGTGGGTGCAGGAGGTGATTGGTTGATCAGGGAATGTTTGACTGCGCTCTTGGTCTCTGATATGGTTTTTGTAATAAACCTTGTTTTGTAAATTTTATAATACCCCGTCTTTTGTAGTTTTAAACAGTTTAAATATTGTGTAAATATTGAAAAATGTAAACTGTTTATGTATAATGTTTAATATCTACTAAGGTAATGTATTTTAAATTCATGCTTCCGAGTTTATTAATATAATATTCTTATTTGAAATGAGGGGTGTTATAATTCTGCTCGCAACGTTTACGGGTAATATTTATCCTTTTCTTTTATTAATTCGTCATAATGTTCTTGTTTAATTTTTGTGATTTATGAATATTAGAAATGCTTATTACCATGCTTTGTGAATAGTTATTTGTATGTTTTCCATGATTTAGATAATTACTTGGCGTAGTTATGTAACCGATTATATTGTTACTCTGTCCACATGATAATTAATTAATATACGAATATGTAAACCGAATCTCCATTGTTTACCTGTCCAACTCATGTTGTGGTTAAAACTTTGCCTCTAAATGAACGTAATTAGTTCATAGGTGTAGGTCACTTAATTATTTCGTGTAAGAAGATTCATTGAACTCGACATGGCGACTGTTTTCCTGATTGAAATACGTTCGTGGGAGACACGGTTCGTGGGAATAGAGATATGTTAGATTTGTTATCACATAGTGGATATTTTTGAAAGAACTTTCGGAATATCCACAACCTAGATAGTTCCTTTACCTGACTCGTAAAACTGAATATTGCCCTCACATACCTATTGCATGTTCTTGTTTGATTGTTGCATAGGTGTTTAGATAGTCTCAATTTATCACATTACTCAGTTAGATGCATGACTAGGTCTTTGAATACTAATTGATTGTTGTATGTTCATAATAATGTAGTAGAATAGTAGTTGTAGTTTCTATGTATGAATGATGACAACTTAACTGACCCCTAGACAAAGTCATCCAAACTTATTCCGGTGGGGTAACTCTAGTTCATGTTATCGTTCGTTCAACTATTCATGTCATCGATACAAATATCTCTGATGTCTGAAAATGGGGAACAAGACTCGAGGATGACTGTCAGATTAAGTTGGCTATAGTATTTGGAGATATCCTGATGCTATATGACCCTTCGTATCCACCACCCAAGTGACATGCCCCTTATTGGATTATGGATAAGTTCGTGTCTGATAAGAGGTAGGTTTGTGGAAACGACTCATTCATAAATAGGAATCTATTACTACTAAAGCCATAACATCATAACTACTATGAGCCAACATTATACTAAATCGTGGCAAACCTCGTATTCCTTATCCTTAGTTGTTCCTTGCATGCTAGCTTATTTTATTTTATTGTTTTTAGTAGTTTAATAGATAAAAACCATATCCAACTATCTAACTATCAAAACCCTATCTTGAATACTGAGTTATCTTAACGAGCTCCGTTTCAAATTCGACAGTCATAGAACAACACCTGAGTCATACTTACCGCTTACTCACTTTAGTTAGTACATAGTAAGTAATTCAGAATACCCCTGCACTAAAAATATAAAACAAGCCACTGATAGTGCACCGTTCGGTCACCGTCCGGCAACCTCAACCGACGACGACACCGCCGTAACAAAACCGACCGTTTGGCGCGCCATCAATCTTCAAAAATTTTAATTTAGTTTTATGAATCATAGTTTTTTTTCATTAAATAAGATACTTACATATTACTTTTAATTTTGTTTCATCATAGTCTCGTTAGTCTTGATCTAAACTTCAAATTTAGAGGAAATAGTGGTTTTGGAGATAATTAGTGAGATAAAAATCAACGAATTCTTTCTAATGACCACCGTGACAACCTTCTTAGACATGTAGTATAATTTGCAGGATTAAAATTTATTGACTAGCGATTTCTTAGTATAAACTAAAGTATGAACATCGGATTTATGTAGGCATGGAGACTTTACAAAGAAGACAAATCAATTGAATTCGTGAGTTCATCTTTACGTCCCTCGTGTGTTGTCCCAGAAGTAGTCCGATCAATACATGTTTGGTTGTGTGCAACATCATGCAAAAGATAGGCCAACTGTCTTATCAGTGCTTTTAGTGCTGGTTAGTGATAGTGCATTAGCTCCACCGAAACAACCTGCACTTCTCATTGAAGAAAGTAAACCTAAACTGGACTATGTTCCCACAATTGACTAAGATATGATAACACAATTGTATCTTCGGTAAGTCGTAGTACAAGAAAAACACGAAATACGGACGATGTATTTAGCGACGCCGCTTCCATTGTCGTTAAGGATAAGAAAACGAAAAAAATTTAACTTTTTTCATCCATCGTTGCTATATGTCGTCGGTAAAGGGTTTTAGATTTTCTTTTCTATTTTTTCATTTCGCGAAAAAAAAATAAAAGTTCCCAGGTCACCCTTTTGCGAGGCCGACTTCGTCGCTAAAGGGGTAAAATATATATATATATATATCTTTTTGGGTTTATTGATTCTTGATACGTTTAACTTTCACGTTTTTATATTGTATGTGGTTAACTTTGAAAGTTTCTATTGTATGAGGTAAACCTTGTGAACTTCTCTATCGTATGTAATATTTCCTTTTTGACTATTCCAAAAAAAGAAAGTTTCCTTTTTTGTCTAGGCCAAAAAAGGCAAGTCATCATACAATAGAAAGTTTTTGAAAGTTTACCGCATACAATAAAAGATTTCAAAGTTAACTTCATACAATATAAAAACGTGAAAGTTAAATGCATCACAAATCAATAAACCCTATTTTTTTTGTCTAAAAAAAAACTTTTTCCCGGTAACCCTTTTGCGACGCTGGTGTCGTCGGTAAAGGGTATTTTATTTTCTTTAGTTTGATGTATATTAAAGATTAATTAGTACAAAAAAATTTCATTTTCTTTTTATATAAATTTGATGTATATTGTTGGTGCATCTTGCGTGACAACAACTTCTAGCTTGTAATTAGTTATTTTGTTAATATTGTAATAATTAACTTTTGTCTTATATGCAAGTTCGTACGAACTTAGGAGGTAGGTACGAACTTAGAAGGACATGCGAACTTAGCCAAGTTCGTATGGGCTTCGAAGTGGGATAAGTTCGTAGGGCCCAGTCCATACAAACTTAGACACTATATATGCATATCCGTAGGTTGAAAGTGAAATCGATTATTCAGTTGTAAACTCAGTCTTAGAGCTTAGTGCTAGTTCGCAGAATGCTAATAGAGAGAGTTTATCTTAGTTTGAATGTAACAGAGATTATATTCAATAAATCTTAATATTTGTGAGCTTTACATATTCGTGTTACTTGTTTATTATTGTGTGTTTAATTGAGGATTCCGCACTCAATTATACTTGTTACCTCGTGGATCCAGATCACAGGAACTTACAAGTGGTATCAGAGCTATAAACGAGTCATTCGTTTAAGGTTCGCGGTATTACTCGATAAAGAACAAGAGAATACGAAAGACTTTGACGTTTAAACAGAGATTTTTACGTTCAAGGTGTTAAAGTTCACTGATATTCGAGATTAGAAGAGCCCAGATTCGAAGTTTCATGAATTAGGGTTGATCAGATCGTCGTACGAACTTGTCCAGTATCGTACGAACTTGTGAGGTATCGTATGAACTTGTGTGGTTTCTTACGAACTTGTGTTCTGTAAGTTCATACGAACTTGACTCCTTCGAACTTACCTCAAGTTCGTTGACCTCCTTCGAACTTATATTAAGTTCGTTTGACCAAGTTCTTTGACTTGTGTTCGAACATTCTTAAGTTCGTATGAACTTAATTATATTCGTATGAACTTAATTATATTCGAGGGAAAGTCAAATTTTATTCGTACTCAATGATGAAGGAGGCGGATAAAAGAATGTACGAAGCAGAAAACAAAGTGTTATCTGCTATTACTATGTGTCTTTCTAACGAAATTAAGCATACTTTCAAAAGATACAACACTTGTAGAGAGCTTCGGTTAGCTTTGGAGAAGATATTTGATGGTAATGCTGTGACAACCCTCGAAAAGCGGTACTTTCCGTGCACTTTAAAATCATGCATTCTTACGCTAGTTCCCTTTAATGAAATCAAACGTGTTTTAAACTGAGATAAGTCTAGCACATGCCCACGTTGCACGTTTTGGTTCACACTACTTTAATGCTTGATGCATTTCGTTTAAGTAATTATTGAGAATTTCACAATATAAATCGGATGATTTCCGATAAACACGAACGTTGGTGATAACTTTTTCCCGAATGGTATAAAACTATTGAATATAATTAGTAGTTAACTACTTATATTGTTATGCCACTTAAACTAATCATTTAGAAGCTTAAACATGTCAAAATAATTCCAAGCAAGCTAGCACATAGCTCTAATTTAACCAAGCAAGCTAGCACATAGCTTTAATTAAATCCAAGCAACCTAGCTAGCATGTCACTTAATTCAAATGCAGATTCCTTTTCTACGTGATCTCACTTCGCAAGCTCCTTTCTCAACCATATGTTTTCTCCTACTTGGTTACTTGCTTAATTTCACACTCACATGTTTACTTGCTTGCTTATAATCCAACACCACTTGCTCCTTTGATTTGATTGAAAGACTAAGCACCTCCCATCACCACCTCCTCTTGCTTCACATTTAAGAAAGGCATTAAACAAGAGAAAACATTACGTACACACACTTCACAATTTCATTTCAAAAATTCTGCACATTTCTCTCTCTTATTTTCCCTCTCATTTCACCACTTTCACCACCTCCTTCAAGAACAACCACCACAAACCACCACAAACCACCATGAACCACCACCTTTTATACCTCATTTTTCACCTCCTTTCAAACTCTTGATCATCATTAAGTATTTAAAAAAAAAGAGATTTGGGTTGAAGATTTCAAGTTCTCTTCTTTTTACCATTTCATCCTAGAGCATTGTAAGGAAACTCTCCCTTTTGATCTCTTATTTTCTTTCATTTTAAATACCTACATGTTAGATGTTCACTCGTACGTTAAAATCAACTAATATATATGTATCTATGTGTTATTAATGGTGAAAACTCGTTAAAAAGAACTAGAGAAACTCAAAACTCAAAGAAACGTAGCTGCTATACCTTTGTGTACTAATAAATAGTTTTGAACGCCTTATACTTGTTCAAAAATTATGAATCTTACTTTTCTGTAAACCTAAGACATAGGGGAACATATGATAAAAATTTCATAAGAAAATAAGTTCGTTTGACCAGTCAAAATGATACCACAAGAAGGGTAAAAAAATGGGCAGAATCTGTTAAAAATGTAAACAGCACTAACTGTGGTCAAACAGTGTTAACTTTGGTCAAACAGCACTAACTGTGACTTAACAGCACTAACTGTGGTCAAACAGTGTTAACTTTGGTCAAACAGTGTTAACTTTGGTCAAACAGCACTAACTGTGACTTAACAGCACTAACTGTGGTCAAACAGTGTTAACTTTGGTCAAACAGTGTTAACTTTGGTCTAACAGTGTTAACTTTGGTCAAACAGTGTTAACTTTGGTCAAACAGTGTTAACTTTGGTCAAACAGCACTAACTGTGACTTAACAGCACTAACTGTGGTCAAACAGTGTTAACTTTGGTCTAACAGTGTTAACTTTGGTCAAACAGTGTTAACTTTGGTCAAACAGCACTAACAACACTAACAGCACTAACTTAACAGCACTAACGACACTAACGACACTAACAGCACTAACGACACTAACTTTGGCTTAACATCACTAATAATGAAAACAACATTACAAAAACAACACTAAGCCCAGTAAACCCAATATTTTCCAATCTTGAACAAATAGATAAATGTATTTAAACGTCACGTTTTGAACCAATGACAATGAAATTTTTTAATCGATTTAAGAATCGCGTTTTCACTAACGATATACATTTTAGGTTTAAAAACCTTAAATGTACACTGTAATAGCAAAGTAATTATGTTTTCGAGAAACATACAAGTATGCATACGAAACTATCAGCAACGGGTCGTACATACGTTTAAATGGCAAGTAATACTCCTACTAGTTGAGTGAACAACTAGCATAGACATGCCATTAGAGCCGTCTACTTATATAATTGACCTCATGCGTATAGGGCGTTAGGAGGCTATTTCTATTTGGGCAAAAGATACATTTTGAAACGCTAGCACTCTTGCTCACCAGGTGAGTTCGCAGCCCCTCTTTTACTGTTTTTACTGCTTTATAAATTGGGGTGAAAAACATATGAACTGTCTTGTAAAACATGACAATGAATCTTGTGCGACCCTAAGTTAACATGATGTAGTGCATTGAAGTCCTCTTGCTTACACAATATGACCATTAGCTAGATGACGCTAGCCACGTGGATATACGGATAGTACTATCGGGGTGACTACCCGCCATAATTGTTATCGGTTAGTCGCGCTAACTGTCGACGTTGTATCGAAATAAGGATCGTATATCTAGTTTGTTGAGAGGCACAAGCAAGTAATGCGAGTCGTGGATTGGTTATAGACATAGGTGTTGTCACATTAACTCGTATGACCTAGCTAGTCTATGGGGGATCACAGTCATGGCTCTGTTTAAATGAATATGTTATTTATCTTATAATGTTGCAAAGGTTTATGCTTGCAAACAATTGATTTATACAAGTAAAGGTTTAATGATAGAGTCTTAAACCTGTGGATTCACTCAACAATTTTGTTGACGATTTATAAATATGTTTTTCAGGGAATTAGCAGCGATGTAAGATTATGCATGCATATTTTGGGACCCTTGCTCATCACGATGAATAGGATGCCATCCTTTTGATAAATATTGAAATTATGATTTGTGATTAAAATGTTAATCATATTGTTTTGCTAAACATCTATTGTTTTGTAAACACGACGAACATGTAACCGTGTTATTTAAACTATTTATGGTATTCTAATTATATGTTTGCGATAATCATACGCTTATTGATCGTTCTCGTCACGCCCCCGAGCTTCCGCACTTGTTACTCGTGAAACGATTTTATCGGGGTGTGACAAATGCACAGATCAAAAAGAGTAGGGCTGACTTGCTTACAAAACAATTCTATGTTTTTAAGCACATGACGGTGAATCATTGGAAGATATTATCACCAAATATTATCATCTAATGACTGAGATGGACAACAATGGATTAACATTTAGTGATACAGTGAAACACAACAAGCTTCAGGAAGCGTTACCGCCAAAGTGGGATATAAACACTTTGATGATCAAATAAAGCACAAATTATAAAACGCTAACACTTTGAAGAAGTTGTAGGAAAGTTGCGGGTCTATGACTTAAACATGCAGAAGCAAGAGAGGGATCTGATCAGGTTCAAGATCCGAGTGTCCATCATGGCAAGAAGTCTGATTCTAGTGCATCTTTAAGTAATGGAGTCACAACATTCTTCACTGGGAAGTCCGAGACAGACAATGCGATCATAGATACTGAAGGCGAGAATAGGAATGTCACATGGCAATGCTAGCATCGTTTGTGGTATCTCATGAAAACTTCATATATGGAAATGTCACGGATCCTACCATGATTGATGAGGATTATGACCAACTTCACCCTGATGATTTGGAAGAGATGGACTTGCAATGGCAACTGGCCATGCTTACATAGAGTGTGCAGAGGTTCATGAATCGAACGGGTAGGAAGTTTGTAGAGGAAAATGTTGGATTTGACAAGACAATGGTTAAGTGCTATAACTGCGATGGTTTTGGGCACTTCGCCAGGGAATGTCAGAGACCGAGAAAAGAACAAACTTCGAACCAGGGAAGGCAGAACTACTCATATCAAGGGACGTCTACGAGAGCTCTAAACTCAGGGAATAGTGCACATATCAGAGCCTTGATTGTTCAAAGACAAGACGTTTCATATGATTGGAGTACAAGTGTTGAAGAACCTCAGGCGTTCATAGCCTCAATTGATGCAGAAGTTCAGGACGAGACCAATTCAGAGAAAGTTAAGTCGGTTATCAACGAAGAGTCAAGTCCACACAAAATGGACCACCAAATGAATCTCAAGGCTCATAAGAAAGCTTTGGAGAAACGTTCGTGCTTCGTGTGCCATCAAAAGGGACATGTAGCAAGTGTGTGTCCAAGTAAGAAATCAGTGAAGTTTTCGACAAATGATAGTTGAAGGAGCACTTCTCCTGTAACAGGAAGCTCAATTGGAAAATACATTAGGTCGAAAACTCAAAACGTGTTCTAACCCCCAACAAAATTTTTTCTAACCAGTGTAGTAGTAATAAGAATTTTCATAATTCGAATTATAACTATAAAACTAGGGTTATCTATACTCCAAACCAAAGGCCAGTCAATCAGAGAGTTTTCTAAAAGTCTCCGAATAAAAGGCCTAGTGGTTATACTCCCCCATTCACCAACACTTGAAACTTCTAAAGTATTCAAGTCACCTGAAAGGCGATATGGATATCTGAAGGAATTTACATTTGTTGATGAGAATGATCGACCCAAGTCCGTGGTGGCTTGGGTCCCCCTTAATAATTAATGGATTTTATCTTTGTTTGCAGGAGTTGATCAAACAAGCTATTAACTAGTGGTATGTTGAAAGCGATTGCTCAAGGCACATGATCAGATAAAGGAAAGTCTTAAGAGGCTACAAGTTCAGTAGAAGATGTAGCGACTGAGGGGGAGACAGAATCAAATCTGGGATGATAAATTCCTCAGATGATAATCTAGTTGACCATTATGCTAAGGCTTTTTGATAAATCACGTTTTGAGTTGTTAGTCCAAATCACTGGAATGACAATTCCTTTATAACGTATATCTCTTAAGAACTTTTATATGTTGGTACATTTTGTGTGACAATAGCTTCTAGTTTTGTAATTAGTCATTGTGTTTATCTTTGTAATTGTAACTGCTTAATATTGTCTTAATTAGTATGTAAGTTCGTACGAACTTAAGGTAGGTACGAACTTAAATACATACGAACTTAGTACATACAAACTTACCTAAGTTCATATGGGCCTAGACTGAGATAAGTTCGTAGGGCCCAGCCCATACGAACTTGAGCTCTATAAAAGTCCTAAGTCCGTACGAATTAAGTATCATTTTTTGGCATTAGTTTTGAGAGTTGTCATTTACAGAGAGATATCGTTTGTTTGAGAGTTTTAGTCTTCGTTTGAATGTAATTAACCGTTATATTCAATAAAGATGTATATTAGTGATTTTTTTACGTATTCGTGTTTAATCGTTTATTATCGTTAGGTATATTCAAGGATTCCGCACTTGTTTATACTAGAATATCTCGTAGATCCAGACCCCAGGAACCTACAAGTGGTATCCGAGCCTTTAAACAATTCGTTTAGGGTTCGGGATATTAAAACGATAAAGAACAATCGATCATGAACGATTTTTGACGTTAAAATCTCTGATTTTTACATTCAAAAGTGTTAAAGTTCACTAATCAGGTGATTAGATTCAAAAACGGCGCAATAGGATAGCCCAGATTCGAAATTTTGCGAATTAGGGTTTTGACAGATCGTCGTACGAACTTACTGTATTCGTACGAACTTGTGGTTTCTTACAAACTTTGGAAGTTCGTACGAACTTGGATCCTTCGAACTTACTCAAGTTCGTTTGACTTTCGAACTTACTCAAGTTCGTTTGAACTTCGAACTTACTTAAGTTCGTTTGACTTTCAAATTTACTCAAGTTAGTTGAACATATTCAAACCTACAAGTAACTCTTACAAAAAAAAAAAAAAAAAAACAGAAAAATAATAATTTTGGTTTGAATTTAGGCTTACCATAAACTAACTTTGGTTTGAAAAAATTTAACTTTTACTCGGAAAATTTTCGCGACTTTTGGAGGGAAATTCGATATACTGTCTAAATACGATGTCTAATCTAAACAAGCTTCTAGAGATGGACCATGAGGTTGGTAAATCTACTTCTCCACCAAAACTGCTAAAGGCTGAAGATTATTTTTGATGGAAAGAGCACTTTGAATCATTTGCTAAATACAATGATGTTAAGATGTGGATGTGTATAAGTAACGGATATGATGCACCCACTTATGATTTTAACGGAAAACCGAAGGTGTATTCTTATTCAACCATGAAAGATGCAGATAAACGTATGTATGAGGCAGAGAATAAAGCGCTATCTGCTCTTACTATGTGCTTGCCTCAAGAGATCAAACATACATTTCCTAAATACAATACTTCTCAGGAGCTCTGGTTAGCTTTAGAGAAGCGGTTTGAAGGAAACGAACAAAATAAGAAGAGCAAAGCAGATTTGCTTACAAAACAGTTCTATGTTTTTAAGCATCTAAAAGGCGAGTCGTTAGAAGATCTTATACTAGATATTATCACTTAATGACTGAGATGAACAATATTGGACTCCAATTCACTGACATTGTCAAGAATAATAAACTTCTGGAGGCGTTACCTACAAAGTGGGACATCTACTCTTTGATGATTAAAGAGAGCAAAGACTACAAGTCACTAACGCTTGATGATGTTGTCGGAAAGTTGAGGGTTTATGACTTGAATATGAAGAAGAAAGAGACAGGATCTGATCAGGTTCAAGATCCTAGTGTATATCACGGGACCAAGTCTGATTCCAGTTTATCAACAAGTAATGGAGTAGCAGCTTTCTATACTGGAGAATCCGAAATAGATAACGTTATCAGAAATTCTGATGGCAATGTCTGTTATATTGCTTCATCTGGAGATTCAGGCAAAGATAGGAACCTAACATTTGGAATTACTCAAGGGTTCAAATCAATGTCTATGAGCATGAAATCAGCTGAGAATCACATTGCCATGCTTGCATCATTTGTGGCATCTCATGAAAACTTCATACAGGGGAAAGTCACGGATCCTGCAATGATTACTGAGGACTATGACTAGATTGACCCTGATGATTTGGAAGAGATGGACCTACAATGGAAAATGGCCATGATAGCAAGGAGAGCACAGAGGTTCATGGACTGCACTGGCAGGAAGTTTGTAGGAGGAAAGGTTGGTTTTGATAAGACCAAAATCAAGTGCTATAACTGTGATGGTTTCGGGCACTTTGCACGGGAATGTCAAAGACCAAGGAGAGCACAGACTTCGAACCAGGGACGTCAGGGATACTCGTTTCAAGGGACATCTGGAGGGACTCCAAACTCTGGCAATGCTTCAAACTCCAGAGCTTTGGTAGTTCAAAATCAAGAAGGTTCTTATGATTGGAGTACTCAAGTTATGGCATCATTGGATGGGGAAAAGGATGAGAGCACAGTTAAAGCTGATTCAGAAAACGCTGAAGAGCAGAGTGCTGAGGATGAAGTATCTGATTCGGAAACCAGGATTGTCAAGCTGGAGTCAACTGATATAATGAGTACGAGGGACTTTATAACATATATGACAAACTTGGATGCTGAGAAACATAAGGTACTATTAAACTTAGACTCTGTTGTAAATGCATGTGTATTATGTACTAAATTTGCAAAGCAGGCTGAAAATTTAATGGAGTCATCAAATTATGTGACTGCTCAGTTAAACTTATTGAAAGAAGAAAACACAATCTTCAAACATAGAAATATTGAGTTGGTTAATAAATCAAATTCTGATGAAAATGATTTGAAATTTTTTAAAAGATACAGTTAATGAGCAGAGTCAACTAATTAACTTGGCCCATGAACATGTATCAGAATTAATCATACAGTTTTCTGAGAAAGAAAAAGAATTAGCAGATGCTAAAGTACAAATTGTTGAACTTCATCAAAAACTTGAGATGAGACGTTTTTCAATTGACACTCTAGACAATCTGCTTAGTGTTCAAAAATCGCCATATGATCATAGTGGAGTGGGATACCGTGAAGTACCCCCACCATTTAATCATAACTATTCTTTCATTAATAAACCTAAGCTGACAGTAGAAAATGACTCTGTTAATCTATCAGCAGTCTCTGAAAAGTTTAACATTCCTGAGTCGATCGAAACAGAGAGAGCTGAGTCTGGTTCTGATAATGAGACTTTAAAATCTGAACCTTCCAAGACACCCAAGCCCAACTTTAAAAAGAAAGTTTCTTTTGAGAGTAAGAGTGTGTTGGAAGTAAATCAAGAACCTAAACCCAATGTTGAGTTTGTCAAGCCTACATCTAAAAATGTTACAATTAATAACGAACTAGGTAGACAAACAGAACAAAGCTCATCTCTAAATTTACCTAATTTGGACTACCAAACAAGTCTCAAGGCTTCCAAAAAGGACTCGGTGAAACGTTCTTGCTTTGTGTGTCACCAAAAGGGACATGTAGCAAGTATATGTCCAAATAAAGGTAAAGGAATACAAACACCACAGGTAAAGAAAGGCCAATCACCTGTTAAAGCTAGCACTTCTCAGGCAAAATTAAATCAATCACTTGAGAAGACTAGCGTAAACAAGAACATGGCAAGTGTTTTTCAGGATGAAACTAAAATTAAACTTAAGGAAAATGCTGAAACATCGAGTAAAACTGGAATAGGTTATCAGAAAACTCCTAGTTTTCAGAGATCTCAACCACGTTTTACTCCAGTGAAGTTTTCTTTAAATGCTAGTCCTAGGAGCACTACTCGTGTTAAAGGCAGCTCTTCAGGAAAATCCATTCGATCGAAAACTCCACAACGTTTTCAAACACCACGTAAAACTTTTTCTAACCAAAGTGATAATAATAGGAATTCTCTGAATTCAAATTTGAACTTTCATACTAGGGTTAGATCGACTCCAAACCCAAGGCAAGTAAATCTGAGACTCTTCCAAAAGTCACCGGAACGAATGCCTTGTGGTAGTTTCTCCCATTCCTCAACAAATAAAGGTCCTAAAGACTCCAAGTCTCTTGAAAAGAGAGATGGATATCTAAAGGAATTTTCTTTTGTTGATGAGGATGGCCGACCCAAGACCGTGGTGGCTTGGGTCCCCCTTAATTGCTAATGATTTTCATCTTTTGTGCAGGAGTTGACAAGACGCGCTATGAACTGGTGGTATGTTGATAGCGGTTGCTCAAGGCACATGACGGGGGAAAGGCAAATTTTGGTGGACTTTGTAACTAAAAAGGGAGGAAATGTAAACTTTGCAGGAGCAAAAGGAGGACAAATCACGGGATCAGGCACTGTCACTAATGGGAAAATTACGCTAGAGCAAGTCAACTATGTTGAGGAGCTGAAGCATAATCTCATGAGTGTTTCTCAGATTTGTGACAAAGAACATTCTGTTCATTTCACAGATAGAGAAGCATTGATCCTGAAACCTGGATTTGTGATACCCGAAGAGTGGATTATCATGAGGGCACCAAGAAAAAACGATACTTATGTGATTGACATGAGTGTCGCAGAATCTTCTACGGCGTCAACATGCTTATTATCCAAAGCTTCAGAGATTGAGTCACAATTATGGCATAGGAGAATGGCACATCTGCATTTTTGGTAGATGAATTTCTTAGTCTGACATGGTTTAGTACTGGGTGTTCCGTTGCAGAGTTTCGGGCTAGAGGACAAATGTGTGCCGTGTCTGAAAGGGAAACAACATAAGAAGTCTCACAAGTCTTAAAACTCATAACTCCTTTGCCACACCATTTGAGCTCCTTCACATGGATTTATTTGGAACGGTGAATGCAAGGAGTATCGGTGGTAAACATACTGCTTAGTTGTGACTGATGATTACTCACGATTTTCTTGGGTATTTTTCTTGGGTACCAAGGATGAGACAGCACAAACACTGATGACCTTTTTCACCCAGGTAGAACACCAGTATAATCGAGGAGTAAAGAAGATAAGGAGCGACAATGGCTCAGAGTTCAAGAACACACTGCTGAACGTCTATTGCTTAAGCAAGGGAATTCAGCATCAGTTCAGTGCTCCCTATGAGCCACAGTAGAATGGAGTTGCAGAAAGGAAAAATCAAACATTGATTGAAGCGGCACGAACAATGCTAGCTGATTCAAAACTTCACGTCATTTTCTGGTGGGAAGCCGTGAATACAGCTTGTCACGTATTAAATAGGGTTTTAACTGTTAAAAGACTTAACAAAACATGTTATGAACTTTTACACAGTCGAAAACCGAATCTAATCGGTTATGAACCGTTCGGAGTTCCATGTACCTTATTGAAAAGCAGGAATCCACCGAAATTTGGTGAAAGGGCTGACGAAGGATTCTTCTTAGGTTAGGTTGTTGGTTCACCTAACAAACGGGTTTACAACAAGACGACTGGTCGTGTTGAGATTGTCTTTAACATTAAAGTCACAACACACACACCAGCAGATCCCACAGGACATGAGTGGTTATTTAACTATGATGTTGTCTTCAAGTCATTCAATGTTCCTCTCCTAAGAGATATGGGCACTTCGGGATTGGAATATGCTATTCTAGATGATGATGTTGACGGGTCAGCACCAAGATCCAGTATTTCATGTTTCGACACTTTAACTGGTAAAGGAAAAGAAATTCTTACAGAACCGATAGAAGATGTTGATCCAAGTTCAAGTGAACAACCTCCAACTTCAGAAGCTACAAGTTTTGACAAAGTATATTTCGACGAAGATGTAACCGCTGAGGGGGAGATAGGATCAAACCTTGATTCGAACATACCTGTTGACACTACTGTCTCTACAAGGGTTAACAAAGATCATCCAATCGAGAATATCATTGGTGATCCGAGTTCTAGTGTAAAGACACATAGAGGTATTATTGAAAGCACTAGCCTTTATGTGTCGATCCAAGACTCTGGGATAATACATAAATGTTTGTATAGTTGCTTTATCTCTCAAGTAGAGCCGAAAAATGTTCAGATGGCTCTAAAAGACAACTCATGGGTAGAGGCTATGCAAGAGGAGCTTGCATAGTTTAAAAAGCTCAAGGTATGAGAGCTAGTTGATCTACCAGAGGGAGAGTTTGCTATAGGCACCAAATGGGTGTTTAAGTGCAAACGTGATGATCGCGGGATCGTAACAAGGAACAAGGCCAGATTTGTGGTCAAGGGATTTAATCAGCAGGAAGGGATAGATTATACAGAGGTTTTTGCCCCGGTAGCAAGGCTGGAAACTATTCGACTATTTCTGGCATATGCTGCGTACAAAAAGATAAAAGTTTATCAGCTGGACGTCAAGAGTGCCTTCTTGTATGGGAAAGTACAAGAATTAGTGTATGTCGAACAACCACCAGGGTTCTCGAATCCAAACCATCCAGAACGAGTCTATAAATTGGACAAGGCTCTGTATGGATTGCATCAAGCACCTCGGGCTTGGTATGAGACACTGTCTACCTATTACTTGGACAATGGGTTCAAGAGAGGCAAGATAGACAGTACACTATTCATTGAATGGAAACAGGAGGATTTCTTACTTGTACAGGTCTACGTCGATGACATCATCTTTGGGTCATCTGACGAGAACATGTGCAGAGAGTTTGAGCAGGTAATGAAGCGGAAGTTCGAGATGAGTGCTATGGGGGAGCTGAAATTTTTCTTAGGATTACAAGTGGATCAAAAGAAAGACGGGTTTTTCATTCATCAGACCAAGTATGTGCATGAAATGCTTGCACGGTTTGCTATGGAAGACTGCTCGTCCTTCAGTACCCCAATTCCTGTAAACCACAACCTTGGACTAGATACAGAGAGTTCCGAAGACGTGGATCCGACTCAGTATCGGGCGATTATCGGTTCGCTCATGTATTTAACTGCTTCACGACCAGACATAACCTTTGCTGTTTGTTTGTGTGCTAGATTTCAGGCTAACCCAAAGGAATCTCACATGAAGGCTGTGAAGAGGATATTGCGATATCTTAAGGGAAAACCGAAGTTAGGTCTTTGGTATCCCTCCGGAGGCAATTTCGACTTCTTGGCTTACACTGACTCCGATTATGGAGGGTGTAATCAGAACACGAAATCCACCAGTGGAGGATGTCAACTTTTAGGAGGTCGCATTGTCTCTTGGCAATGCAAGAAACAAACCTCAGTCGCCATCTCAACCTGCGAGGCTGAGTATGTCGCAGCCGGTAGTTGTTGTTTACAGATTTTGTGGATACAATAACAGCTGCGCGACTATGGTTTAAATCTCACTCATACCTCTATGATGATAGACAATCAATCCACCATTTCCATCACTAATAATCCTGTTAAGCATAGTAAAACGAAGCATATAGACATTAGACATCATTTTATTCGTGACTGTGCTGAAAAACATCTGATTAAATTAGTTCAAATTAGTTCAAATTCCCACTACTTATAATCTTCCTGACCTGTATATTAAGGCTTTTGATAGATCAAGATTTGAGTTGTTAGTTCAACTCATTGGTATGATAAATCTTGAATAATGTATCTCCCTTACGAACACTATCAATAGTTTAGTTTCTATTTTTAGTAAGTTATGAAAAATATAAAAACTTGAGTGTCACTGAGCTACACGCAAAGAAATGACGAAAACATTACCCATGCCTAGAACATTATTATATGTATGGCTTTTAGATGTAGTACATACACAGTAAAAAGTACTTTAAATATAAACGTAACTAATAGCTTCATCATACTATGTATCGGTAGGTATACAACATGACGGTTTCAAGTACCTAATACACTTTAAATAATATGATTCTTCTATGCAATCTCTATTTTGATGTACGCCTTAAGTCTTAATTCTTAGGAGATAGATTGTACCTGAATACATGTTATTGGATAAATGTAAAACAATTCATCTGGGGGGTTCACTGGCTGTTTCTTCTGCTATATCTTGAAACATGTTGACCTAGTCTCAGTCAGTGTATCCTAAACATAGAGCAAACTCGACTGCGAAACAAGGTCTCTAGTCAAACTATGTCGCTCTATTGTACGAATGTACAGACCTCTCACCTCTGGTTTGATTTTAGATTTGTTTGTTTCTAACCCTAGTCTTGTCCTATAGCTAACATATGTACCAAAGTACATTGCTCAAAATATTAAAAGGCCTTGACTTTAAAGATGACATAAAGTTAAAACATCCGATACATGGAATTCTGGACTTTCTTGATTCTAAGGGTATATCAAAAGTGAGATACATAGATAATCGTGAACAATAACTAACATTGTACTTGAAAATTCTAAGTTTTGACTGCTTAAGTGGACAACAATACCGATAATCATCGTGAATTATAAATTACATACATAATAACGTTGGAATAATTCAATTCCTAACTGTGTATAGTATGCATTATGGCTAATACGATCTTTGTCTCAGTGACTCTCACAAAAAGAATGTGAATTTCAATATGAATAATTTCATATTTGTTTTAATTAGTTTTCTGCTCGTTAGTATTTTCAAAATTTTAGTTCTTTTTGTTCGGGAGATCTTTATTTTTAATTGGTCACAACCCTGTGATTCATTAACCTGCCTAAGTATTACTAAGTGTAGCTACTTGATTCATTAAATTGCTGACCCTACTACAAGTTCATGACATAAAGTAAAATATACCGAGTTTTTCTTTGTATTACCTTATAGCAGGTTTATATCTTGACTAACTAGTATACTTCACTTTATTTGCACCTGTATTTGGTTTGTTCTTGTCTGTCTTGCAGATATGGATGCTACTGTTCGTCAGTTTCATGCGACGACAGATTTGAGGCAGGCAATGATGATGATTTTGCTGATGATATCTCGTTACTACCTAGAGGGTCCACAAGAAGACGATCTAGTCGGGTTATCATTCGTGAGCACGCTATCAAACTCACAACCACCGCCACACCCACAACTACCACAACAATTTCAACTGCACCTATTACAACTATCTCACCATATGACCTCGCCATCGCTTAGGGGAAAAACATCCCTTGTTGAAGCGGGCTACAGCTCAGGGGGAGAAGACTGATCCTAAGGGGAGAAGACTGGTTACTTCAACTGAAAGATAGGGGAAGAAGACTGGTTTGGTTGTAAAGAGGTGGAGCTGAAAAGAAACTGGAAGACTTGACAGAGACGATGATCCCAATGCACCAAATGATTATCATCAAATGATCACCAAAAGGAAATGAAATGTGAGCTGCCTAACTCTTCAACTGGAAGGCTTGGTATGCTTGAACAAGTTAAGGGGGAGTCTAGTCAACAATAATAGAAACATGAAAGCTGAAGATATTAGAAGATTGTGAAAGATTTGTGTTGAAAAGGTTGTGTATGTTGGTCGTCATTGAGACTACAAAGATTAAAGACTGAAGACAACTAGAGCTATTGTCAAGGGGGAGTCTGTTGGTGCATCTTATGTGACAACAGCTTCTAGTTTTGTAATTAGTCATTGTGTTTATCTTTGTAATTGTAATTGTTTAATATTGTCTTAATTAGTATGTAAGTTCGTACGAACTTCAGGTAGGTACGAACTTAGATATATACGAACTTAGGACATACGAACTTACGAACTTAGGACATACGCAAGTTCGTATGGGCCTGGACTGAGCTAAGTTCGTAGGTCCCAGCCCATACAAACTTGAGCTCTATAAAAGTCCTAAGTCCGTACGAATTAAGTATCAGTTTTTGGCATTAGTTTTGAGAGTTGTCATTTACAGAGAGATATCGTTTGTTTGAGAGTTTTAGTCTTCGTTTGAATGTAATTAACCGTTATATTCAATAAAGACGTATATTAGTGATTATTTACGTATTCGTGTTTAATCGTTAATTATCGTTAGGTATATTCAAGGATTACGCACTTGTTTATACTAGAATATCTCGTAGATCCAGACCCCAGGAACCTACATTATCTATCTTTATTTTTTAGTATATTTAGTAAGTTTGAAAACCTATAAAAAATATGAGGGTCAGTGTAATGAAGCAAAGAAATGACGAAAACGTTACCCATGCCTAGAACTTTATTAAGTGTGGCTTTAAGAGGTAATAGTTACATAATAAAATGTACCTTAAACATGTAACGTGTCTAATAGCTTCACCATATGATGTATCGGTAGGTATCCAACAAAAAAGTTTTTAAGTTCACACAAATAAACTTAACTAAGGGAATTATCATTTGAAACTCTCTTTTGATGTATGACGTTAAGTCTTAATTCTTATGTGAAAGATTCTATCATAACACATGTTATTGGGTACCATAAAGACTTCATCTAGGAGATATACCGAGTGTTTCTTCTGCTATATCCAGAAACATGTTAACCTAGTTTCATTCAGTATATCTTAACATAGAGCAAACTAGACCAAGAAACAATAATCACACCCATTACATCCCGTTATGAGCGTATCTTGATCATAAGAGTATGTCAAATGGGAAGCTACATAGGTAATCATGAATAATAATTAAAACCGCACTTGAAAATTATGAATGTTGAATGCTCATGTGGACAACAATACCGATAATCGTCTTGGACTATTAGTTAAATAAATAATAACAAAGGAATACAATAATTCCTACTTTGCAAAGTCTACATCATGGCTAATATAATCTTCGTAACAATGATTCTCACAAAAAGAGTGTGATTTTTATAAGAATAACTTCATATTTGTTTGTTATGTTTTATTTTATTTTAAATTTAAGTTCTTACTAGATGGGGAGATAATTACTTTTGAATGTTTTACTCTACAATTGGAGAGACAGCTAGAACGTGATTTGTTCAAAGCCTAGGTATTACTAAATGTTGAAGCTAGAAGATCTGAATTCGTGGATGCTATTAGGGTTTGAAATTGAACAGACCGAGAGTGATGATGAAAGTGATGATGAAGATAATATTCCACTATTAGATAAATCTCGATCTAAATATACTTGGATCTCACTCCGGGTCTCGTTTTACTATGGATAAAGGCAAATATAAATTATATGAAAATGATGATTATACATGGCAAGATGACGATGATGATTCTGAAAATGATATCTCGTTACTAACTAGAAGGTCCAAATGGAAGATGATCTAGTAGGGTTGTCATTAGTGAGCCGACTTCCCAATCCACAACCAACACCACACCCACAACCATAATAACAATTCCAACCGCACCTATTACAACTATTTCACCATAGCTTAGGTGGAGATAAATCCCTTGTTGAAGAGCGCAGTAGCTCAGGAGGAGAAGACTGGTTGTAAAAAGGATGTGTTGAGACAGAGACAAAGACGATGATCCCGTTGTACCAAATGATGGTAACCAAAATGACCAAATGATGGTAACCTGCCTAACTCTTCAACTGGAAGACTCGGTACGCTTGAACAGGTTAAGGGGGAGTCTAGTCAATCTAACGGAGACATATACCATTGAACTAACGAGTTTAATAGTGATAAGTCTGAGTTAGAGGATACCTAGAGAAGTTTAGTTCAGAAAATGATGAAACTTCTGAAGGTGAATCGAAGTGATAGACCTAGAGGAGTTAAGATCTGAAAAAAGATGATAGAGAGAGTTTGTCTTAGTTTGAATGTAACATAGATTATATTCAATAAAGCTTAATGTTTGTGAGCTTTACAAATTCGTGTTACTTGTTTATTATCGTGTGTTTAATTGAGGATTCCACACTCAATTATACTTGTTACCTGGTGGATCCAGATAACAGGAACCTACATATATTAGAGTAGTGATGTTAAATCTAAAAAAAATTCGAGTGACTTGTCTTGTTCTTACGCTAAGTAGTATTACATAAAAGCTTAACTTAGTATTAAAAGAACTAGCCTACTAAAACATGATTTTATAATTATGTAATTTTGATGAAATGCCTTAGGGTTTGATGAAAACGCTTTAGGGTTTCAGGAAAACGCTTTAGGGTTTGAGGAAAACGCTTTAGAGTTTGATGAAAACGCTTTAGGGTTTGATGAAACGCCTTTAAAAGAGTAAGGTATGTTATTAAAACTTGGAGGAGGGTTGGCTTATAGATAAGTAACATTTATATATATATATATATATAAATAAACACATATATTTTGTCACTAAACAACCATACTTGAACATATTAGTGGGAAATATGTAAAGGAATATATGAACATACATTTATATATAATGGTGAATATATTTCTTTTAAGCAAGTTTAATACTAAACTTAAGTTATACAAAAACTATGTGGATATGTAGTTATTATTGAAACCTAAGTATACTTTTACAAATAAACCTTTACAAGCAAGCCTTAATGTGGGTGATTAAGTTGATTAAAGGACCATATCCTCTCGTATATATATACTTAAACCTTAAAATGTCTTAAACGGTTTAGGACACGGCTGACTACTTTGAAGCTGACATCATTTAACTTTAGCTCACTTCATACCTCGCTACTAAGGTGAGTCTCATAGCCCCAGTTTTACTTGTTTTGTTATGCTTGGGGTGAGAATACATGCTCATTTTCTTTATGAACGCAAGTACACTAAAACTTATACTTATTGCATGAGTAACATATTAATCCAATAAGGCCTCTCTAACATGAATCGTTAGTTGTGGATATGAACGTGAATGTCGTGAATAGATCTATTGGGTTGACACCCCCGTCCGGGTTAGTAGCGCTAATTTGACCGGTAGTCAAACGGATGCATAATCATTTGAGAACTATTAGTGTTTTGGATTAGACACTCATTGGAGGCACCAACTACTACTTGTTAAGGTTTCGTTTCATGAGCTCATGGCAATAGTATTACTTTACATTGTGTTATGCAATAACAAACTAAATCTTGCGGTTCATGTTATCAATTACAATTTATGTTGACAATATTTAGCATGTTATTCTCAGGGCCATAAGTCGTATTTAGCACGGATAGCTTTTGGAGCATTTCACTAGAGTAATACATTTTACGATGTCCTTTTGATGAAGATTTTATTGCATTACTATTTTGACTTGTGGTTATGTATTAAAATCTCTTTAACTCAGTATTGAACTCTAGGGTGAAATATTCGGTCAAAATGTCAATGTTCAAAACAATGTATCTTTCGAAATGTATTTATTTAAAGCGACTCATATAGAGGTCGTTTGATGTAATCTTGTTGTGATCCGGATTAGTCATACTCTGTCCAAATTCCGCAACAGCAGGGTGTGATAGATTGGTTTCAGAGCCAAGGTTATAGCGAACTAAGTTGCATTAGTGGTCCTAGACTATAACCGATACATGACCAACATCAAACGTGCAAAATTTACTAGACCTTCATATATGCCTTATATAGAAAAATCTTATATGATATTAAAACTTGCCACATAATATGGCAACCCCATTTGTTATCATATCATCTGACCCGGAGGACGAGATCTAAGATTCGTTCACTACCGTGGAGGGACCTATAAAATCCATTTATCCTCATGTATCCAATGATGACTCTTCTAAAGAGGAACCACCAGAGGAGGAACCCATGGAGTCTGACCCTTCTGAAGACGAGCCTATGGAGCTTGACCCATATGAGGAATTACCACCTAGCCCCGTTGTATCTGTTGCACCTACCTCACCCGCACAGGTTCCTTCCCACTATACCCGCCCTGGAGGAGTACGGACGAGACTCACAGCCCGGAAGACTGTCCGGATGCCTCAGGTTAACCCTGACCCCACTCCTGTTGCCCCCCCTCAGCTAGAGCCCGATGCATGACAGATGCCCGTCATTGGGGATGGTTACGATGGGATGTAGACGAGAGATGTGGTCGCAACATTGCATCTGCAGCTGGAACAGAGCGAGTTACGCGCACAGGAGGCGGATCAACATTCCATGATGTTAGAGCAACGCTTGGCCGTTACCGAGGAGAGTTTGATGGAAACTGCTGGGCTTGCCAATGCAGTAGACAGGATTGTCGCACTATTCCCTCAGCTTAGTCAGCATCACGAGTAGTTATATTATCGATTATTAACCTACGGAGGCGGGTTGTGCCCAGAGATAACTTATGTAAAACCTCTTGTATTCATCCGGATGATTCATGCTCGGCTTGTTATGTAACAATGAATCAAGTACTTTATCTAATTTATGCTTTGGTTGGTTATTAATCGTACTATCTTGTGGTGTTGATTGTGTTGTTATAATTGCGTATATCCTTTGCATTGTGATGAACTTATTTCATGTATCTTATACGTCTCTTGTTACTTCTTAATTAAAGAATCATGCCGCTAAAAGCTATGAGCGCTGCTGCAATTGAACAACTAGTAGCCTAAAGGATAGCCGATGCCATTGCGAATTATGAGGCTAATAGGAACAGTGGGACTGGCGCTCAAGATGGAGGTAGTGACGCCAGGACAACCCCAGAAACTACTATCAAATCATGCACATACAAGGACTTTCTGAGCTGTAAGCCTCAAAACTTTAATGGTGTCGAAGGAGCTGTCGGCCAGGTCTGTTGGTTTGAAAGGATGGAATCCGTCTTCCGCATCAGTAACTGCACCGATACATGTAAAGTCAAGTATGCTACTTGTACTCTCTTGGACATCGCACTCACATGGTGGAACATGTATGCTCAGTCAGTAGGAATTGATGCTGCCTATCAACTCCCTTGGGAGGATTTGAAACAAATGATGAGGGATGAATACTGCCCCAGGAACGAGATACAGCAACTAGATGTCGAATTTTGGAACTTGACCGTTAAAGGAAATGATCTTGCTGGTTATACCGACCGCTTTCATCAATTAGCTCTTCTTTGCCTGACGATGGTGGATCCAGAATATAAAAGGATTGAGAGATATCTCTGGGGACTCCCGGAAGAGATTCAAGGGATGGTGACTTCATCCAACCCTGGTACCATTCAGAGTGCCGTTCGTATGGCTCATGACTTAATGGGACAGGTTGTTCGGCGTGGGACACTTGCAGGAAAGAATGTTGGAGTAAGGAGTTCGGATTATAAGAGAAAATGGGAAGGAAACCCCAACAACAACCATGACCAACAACAGGCAAAAAGGGCAGAAGTGGTCAAGGCCTATGTTGCTGGGCCCGAGGTTAAGAAAGGATATGTAGGAAGCAAACCTCATTGGCCCAAGTGCAACCGTCATCACACAGGCCCCTGTGGCACTCCTTGTGGTAAGTGCAAGAGGTTCGGACACCAAACTAAGGATTGCAGGAGCTACACTACAGTTGCAAACCCTGAAGCACCAAAGGCCTGCTTCGAATGTGGTAACCCTGGGCACTTTAAGAGAGATTGCCCAAAGCTGAAGAACAGGAACAACAACCTCAACAACAACGCTCGCGGTAGAGCCTTTGTGATTAACACCGGAGAAGCTCAACAGGACCCTAACATTGTTTCGGGTACATTTCTCCTCAATGACTTATTTGTTTTGGTTTTATTTGATACTGGCGCCGATAGGAGTTTCATAGCTGATAAATTTAGCCCATTGCTTGATATCACCCCCACTACCTTAGATACTAAGTACTCCATAGAGTTAGCGAACGGTAGATTGATTGAAGCTGATAGTATAATTCAAAGTTGCATTCTAAATTTATCAAACGAACTTTTCCCCATAGACTTGATACCAGTTGAAATCGGAAGTTTCGATATTATCATTGGCATGGATTGGTTATCCAAGAATCGCGCCGAAATCGTGTGTCACGAGAAAATAGCCTGTATCACTTTAGTTATTGGTGGAACTCTAATAATACAAGGCGAGAGGAGTGGAGCAAAGCTAAACATTATATCCTGCATGAAGACTCGAAAATACCTAGGGAAAGGGTACCATGCAATCTTGGCACATGTATCCGAAAAGAAGTCGGAGGAGAAGCGACTCGGAGATGTGCCCATTGTACGAGATTTTCCAAAAGTTTTCCTCGAGGAATTGCCTGGACTTCCCCCACTCAGACAGGTGGAATTTCATATCGACTTAGTACCGAGTGCTGCACCAGTGGCACGAGCCCCGTACAGACTAGCCCCTTCAGAGATGCAAGAGTTGTCCACTCAGTTACAAGAACTCCTGGATAAATGATTTATCTTAGCGAGTTCCTTGCCCTGGGGAGCTCCGGTCTTGTTCGTGAAAAAGAAGGATGGATCTTTCAGAATATGTATTGATTACCGAGAGCTAAACAAGTTAACCGTAAAGAATCGATATCCACTCCCAAGGATTGATGACTTGTTTGATCAACTTCAAGGGTCGAGTTTTTACTCAAAGATTGACCGACGGTCAGGATACCACCAACTAAGAGTTCGTGAAGAAGATGTTGCAAAAACAGCGTTTAGGACTCGATATGGTCACTACGAATTTCAAGTAATGCCTCTTGGCTTGACCAACGCACCAACGGTGTTCATGGACCTCATGAATCGGGTGTGCAAGCCATACTTGGACAAATTTGTTATCGTATTCATTGATGACATTTTAATATACTCTCGAAGCAAGGAGGAGCACGAGCAACACCTAAGGTCTATTTTAGAACTGCTAAAGAGGGAAGAACTGTATGCGAAATTTTCTAAGTGTGAATTCTGGATTCGAACAGTACAGTTTTTAGGACATGTCATTGATAGCCAAGGAATACATGTGGATCCAACTAAGATCGAAGCTATCAAGAATTGGGAAACACCTAGAACCGCAACGAAGGTACGTCAATTCCTAGGCCTCGCCGGATATTATCGACGATTCATTGAAAATTTCTCCTAGAAAGCGCAACACTTGACTGTATTGACTCAGAAGGAGAAGAAGTTTGACTGGACCGATAAACAGGAATCGGCATTTCAACTACTAAGCAAAAACTTTGCAGTGCACCGATCCTATCTTTGCAAGAAGGAACCGACGATTTTATCGTTTACTGCCACGTATCGCATCAAGGACTTGGTGGTGTATTGATGCAAAGGGAGAAAGGTCATAGCTTATGCCTCACAACAGTTAAAGGTCCACGAAAAGAATTATACAACCCACGACTTGGAATTAGGAGCCGTAGTGTTTGCACTCAAGATTTGGAGACACTACTTATACGGTACGAAGTGTACTATATTCACCGATCATAAGAGCCTGCAACACATATTCGATCAAAAGGACTTAAATATGAGGCAACGACGATGGGTTGAGTTGCTTAGTGATTACGATTGTGAGATTCGTTACCACCCTGGTAAGGCGAATGTTGTAGCTGACGCATTGAGTCGAAAGGAACGAGTGAAACCACTTCGAGTTCGAGCATTAGGTATTACTATACAAAATAGCCTTACTACTCAGATTCACGATGCTCAGCTCGAGGCACTCAAGGAGGAAAACTTGAAGAATGAAGCCTTACGAGGCATGGACAAACAGTTCGAGGTCAAGTCAGATGGAACCCGACATTTCTCGAACAGAATATGGGTACCAAGTTTTGGAAACTTAAGGGATATGGTGATGGATGAAGCTCACAAATCCAGGTACTCTATACATCCAGGAGCTGATAAGATGTATCACGGCATCAAGGAGTTATATTGGTGGCCCAACATGAAGGCTAACATAGCCACCTACGTTAATAAGTGTGTAAGTCCCCTAGGGGTCGGATCTACGAGGTAATATGGTATAATCGAGTGCGGAATCCTAGATTACACTAAACAATAACAAACGAGACAAACAAATGTGTAAATATCACTTTTATTGAATGTAAACGAAGTTACATTCGAACATACACAGAGTATTTGAAATAAGCCTTAAAACTCAGTTCCTAAACCCTAAAACCACTTCAAAACCTATTTTCGGACTTGTGTATTTATAGGCAGCCAAGTTCGTACGAACTTAGCTGCTTCTAAGTTTGTAAGTTCGTACGAACTTACTAAGTTCGTACGTACTTCAAGTTCGTACGAACTTACTAAATTCATACCTACGTGAAGTACGTACGAACCTACAAGTTCGTACGAACCTACAAAATACACAGACAAAACTTAAGTTAACGATTACAACGATTAACAAAATGACTTCTAAACCTAACTATTACAAACTAGAAGCTGTTGTCACAAAACATGCACCAACAGACTCCCCTTTGACAATAGCTCTAGTTTAGATGCACTAACATACTCCCCCTTGACAAGAGCTCTGGTTTCACCGGAGATGTTGTCACCCGAGTTGCCTGCGATCTTGATTCTGTTAAGCTCTTTTGTCTTCTTGTATAGAACACCTTTTCCACAAAGTCTTCAACGCTCTCTGACATCTTCAATCTTCATGTCTCTAACTATCTCTAGCTTCTGACATCTTCATCGAATCATGTCATACACCCTCAACAACTCTTGTAGCTTACCTTTAGGAATCATCTCTTTCAGATCTTAAATCCTCTCGGTCTTATCACTACAATTCACCTTCAGACATTTCTTCATTTCTTAACAAGACTTCTGTAGGTATCCTCTAACTCTGATTTATTATAATTAAATTTGTCAGTTCAATGGTATCTCTCTCTGTTAGATTGACTAGACTCCCCCTTACCCTGTTCAAGCGTACCAAGTCTTCCAGTTGAAGAGTTAGACAACTCACATTGTTTGGTCACTTGGGATCATCGTCTGTCACAACACATCCTCTTTAGAACTAGTCTTCACCCCCTGCCAGGCTTCTCCCCCTTGAGCTGCTGTGCTCTTCAACAAAGGATGTCCGCCTAAGCTTTGGTGAAATAGTTGTAGTAGGTGTTGTTAGAATTGTTGTTGTGTAGGTGGTGATGTTTGTGGCTTAGGCAGTCGGCTCACTAATGATAACCCCACTAGACCGTCTTCTTGTTGGACCTTTCTAGTGAATAACGAGGTATCATTATCAAAATCAGCATCGTCATCTTGCACTGTATAATCATCGTCTTCATTAAACTTACATTTTGCCTATATTCGTAGTAAAACGAGACCCTAAGTGAGAACCAAGTATGATGAGATCTATCCAACTGTGGAATTTCATCTTCATCATCACTTTCATCATCACTCTCGGTCTGTTTACACGCAAACCCCCAATATCCTCCTCGAATTTAGATCTTCTAGCTTCAATGCTTGGTCATACTTAGGCTTTGAATAAATTCCATTCGAGTTGTTTGTCCAATAGGATAGATAAACAATCAAAAGTAATTATCTCCCAATTTAGTAAGAACTTAAATGTGTACAATTTAAAAATTGAAAAATAACTAAAAATAAACAAACAAATATGAAATTATTCATATTAAAAAGCACATTCTTTTTGGGAGAGTCACTGTTACGAAGATCATATTAGCCATAATGCGTACGATACACAGTTAGGAATTGAATTATTCCAATGTTATTATGTATGTAATTTATTGTTCACCACGATTATCGGTATTGTTGTCCACTTAAGCAGTCAACACTCAGAATTTTCAAGTACACATTTAGTTATTGTTCACGATTAACTATGTATCTCACATTTGATATACCCTTAGAATCGAGAAAGTCCAGAATTCCATGTAATGAATGTTTTTAATTAAAATTTCATCTCTAAAGTCAAGTTCTTTATATTAAGAGCAATGTACTTTTGTACATGTGAAGAGACTAGACTAGGGTTAGAGCCTAACAAATCTAAAATCAAACCAGAGGTGACAGGTCTGTACTTCCGTACAACAGAACGACATGGTTTGACTAGAGACCTTGAAAACGGTATTCTTGTTTCTTGGTCGAGTTTGCTCTATTTTTAGGATACACTGACAGAGTCTAGGTCAGCATGTTTCAAGATGTTGCAAAAGAAACAGTCAGTGAACCCCCCATATGAAATGATTTATATTTATCCAATTAACATGTATTCAGGTACAATCTGTCTCCTAAGAATTAAGACTTAAGTCATACATCAAAATAGAGTTTGCATAGAAAAATCGTATTATTTAAGGTTTATTAGGTACTTGAAAACCGTTATGTCGTATGCCTACCAATACATCGTATGATGAAGCTATTTGTTACGTTTAGAATTAAAGTACTTTTTACTGTGTATGTACTACATCTAAAAGTCACACATACAATAATGTTCTAGGCATGGGTAATGTTTTCATCATTTCTTCGCGTTATTACAGTGACACTCATATTTTTATAGTTTTTCCAAACTAACTAAAAATCCTAAGAAATAAAGATAGATAAAAGTTCTTAAGGGAGATATGTCACTCATGATTGTTAATCCAGCGATGTGGACTAACAACTCAAAACATGATTTATCAAAAGCCTTACCATAAAAATCAGCTAGATTATCATCTCAAATTTGATCTTATCTCCCCCCCATCTCCATCGCTACGTCTTCTACTGAACTTGTAGCCTATGAAGTTTGTGTTTCTGCACACTAGATAAAAATCATTAGTTACAAAGGGGGACCCAAGCCACTACGGACTTGGATCGACCATTCACATCAACAAATGTAAATTCTTTCAGATATCCATCTTGCCTTTCAGGTGACATGGATACTCTGGAATTCCCACCTGTTGGTGAATGGGAGGAGCTACCACTAGGCCTTCTATCTGGAGACTTTTGGAAAAGTCTTTGATTTACTGGCCTATGTTTTGAAGAATACCTAACCCTAGATTTACAGCAATAATTCGAATTATGAAAATTCAGATTACTACTACCCTGGTTAGAAAAACTTTTATTGGGGTTGTTTAAACTATTTGAAGGTTTCGACCGAAATGATTCTTTACTTGAGTTTCTTGTTTCAGGAGAACTGCTCATTGAACTATCATTTGTCAAAACTTTTGATTTCTTATATGGACACACACTTGCTACATGTCCCTTTTGATGGCACGTGAAGCACAAACGCTTCTCCCAGGCTTTCTTTTGAGCCTTGAGAATCGCTAGGTGTTCCAATTCAGATTCTGTTTGTTTACCTTTTTCATTTTTGTTCTCAACATCTTCTATTGTAGGTCTAACAAACTCAATTTTAGTTTTTGACTCCTCATTGGTCGCTGACACAGATCTCTCTGACTTGGTCGACTCAGTGATGTCAACCCTCTCAGAGACTACTGGTCGTGTAGTAGAGTCAACTTCTGAAGACTGTTTAGTTAAATCTAAAACATGCTCACGAACTAAGTTGATTATTTGACCCTGCTCGTTCACTTTGTCTTTTAAAACTTTTAAATCATCTTTATCATATTTAACTTTATTAACTAACTCAGAGTTTCTCAGTTTTAATATTGTGTTTTCTTCTTTTAAAGCATTTAACTGAGTTGTCATCGTTTGTGATGACTCTATTAAATTCTCAGCCTGCTCTGCAAGGTTGGTACATAAAACACAAGCATTAATTACAGACTCTAAGTTTAGAATAACCTTATACTTCTTAGCATCCATGTTGGCCATATATGTAATGAAGTTCTTAGTACTCATAGTATCAGTAGACTCCAGCCTTATAACCCTGGTCTCTGAAGCAGGTAACTCTCTCTCAGTCTTCTTCCCACTAGCACCCTTTTAATCTGCCTCATCATTTTTGGTCACTAATTCCTGAGGCTCTTCAACATGTGAACTCCAATCATATGAACCATCATGCGTTTTAGTAACCAAGGCTCTGGAATGTGTACTATTCCCTGAGTATTGATCACTAGTTGACGTCCCTTGATGTGAGTCACCTCTACTCACTTTGATTTGTTTACTACCGTCAAATCTCTTCTCCAAATCTACCCAGAGCTCTCTAGAAAAGTGGTAAACTGAGTATTGATCACTAGTTGACATCCCTTGATGTGAGTCAGCTATACTCTCTTTGATCTGTTTACTACCGTCAAATCTCTTCTCCAAATCTACCCAGAGCTCTCTAGAAAAGTGGTAATGTTGTTTGAAGGTATACCTAATTTCATCAGGAAGACACTTGATGATAGCAGACAACTCCTTGTTCTCTGCATCACACATCTTTTTGTCTGCCTCCTTCATTGTTGAATATGAATAAAACCTACGTTTCCCTTCGAATTCATAAGTAGGTAAATCATACGCTTCATTGATACAGATCCACATGTTGATGTCATTGAATTTTGCAAATGATTCAAATCTTTCTCTCCACCCGAAGTAATCTTCAGCTAAAAGCTTTGGTGGTGAAGTAGCTTTACCTACTTCATGATTGATTTCTATCAGCTTGTTCACATTTGACATCGTGAAAGAGTGTATACGGATATGAGGTAAGTTTGTAGTAGAAAGTTAACTAATGTCAAGTTCACTAAAAACACCAAATTTCCCTCCAAAATTTCTCGAAAAATTTCAAAGTAAAATTTAAATTTTCTCAAAGCAAAGTTAAACTATGGTAAGCCTAAATTCAAATTTTGGTGTAAGAAAAAATTTTCCGAAAAAATTAAAATTTTTTTTTTTTTTATCGAACTTAAGGTTAAGTTCGTGCGAAGTTAGAAATTTTCGAACTTACCAAGTTCGTACGAACTTAGTATGTTCGAAGGGTAAGTTCGTACGAACTTACAGTACTTTATAAGTTCGAACGTATTTTATAGATTCGAACGTACTTTCTAAGTTCGCAAGATCTGGTAAGTTCGAAGGATCTGCTGTTGAGAAACTCAGATCTGAAACTCAGATCTGGGTTCGTTTCAACCTGCAACTTCGAATACCTTCAACACTAAGTGATAATATACAACTTCGGAAGCTTAAAACACCAATCTAACTTCCAAAACTCTTGTAATCTCTCGTTTCCTTAAAGTTTCTTTACCCCGAACCAACACGAACGAATTCGTAGGCCCTGATACCAATTGTAAGTCCCCTTGGGATCGGATCTACGAGGTAATATGGTATAATCGTGTGTGAAATCCTCGATTACACTAAACGATAACAAAGTAGACAAACAAATGTGTAAATATCACTTTTATTGAATGTAAACGAAGTTACATTCGAACATACACAGAGTATTCGAATTAAGCCTTAAAACTCATTTCCTAAACCCTAAAACCACTTCAAAACCTATTTTCGGACTTGTGTATTTATAGGCAGCCAAGTTCGTACGAACTTACTAAATTCGTACCTACTTGAAGTACGTACGAACCTACAAGTTCGTACGAACCTACAAAATACACAGACAACTTAAGTTAACGATTACAACGATTAACAAAATGACTTCTAAACCTAACTATTACAAACTAGAAGCTGTTGTCACAAAACATGCACCAACAAAGTGTTTAACGAGTTCTAAGGTGAAGGCCGAGTACCAGAAACCATAAGGATTATTACAAAAACCAAATACCCAAATGGAAATGGGAGCAGATAGGAATGGATTTTATTACTAAGTTGCCGAAAACGTCAAGAGGTTGCGACACGATTTTGGTAATCGTCGACCGTCTTACCAAATCTGCTCATTTCCTACCAATCAAGGAGACTGACAGAATGGAACGATTAACCCGAATTTACCTGAAAGAGGTTGTTTCAAGGCATAGCGTACCCATCTCAATCATCTCGGACAGAGATAGCCGTTTCACCTCTAGGTTTTGGCAGTCACTACAGAAAGCTTTAGGTACTCGTCTAGATATGAGTACAGCTTACCATCCTCAAACCGATGGTCAGAGTGATAGGACCATTCAAACACTGGAAGACATGCTGCGAGCATGCGTAGTTGATTTTGGAAATGGTTGGGAGAATCATTTGCCTCTATGCGAGTTTTCATACAACAACAGTTACCATACCAGCATCAAGGCTGCACCCTTTGAAGCGGTTTATGGAAGAAAATGCCGATCACCTATATGTTGGACTGAGGTTAGAGACAGCCAACTTACTGGTCCGGAAATCATTCATGAAACAACTGAGAAGATTGTAGGAATACAAAACCGGCTGAAAGCTGCGCAAGATCGTCAAAAGAGTTATGTTGACATAAGGCGTAAACACTTAGAATTTCAAGTTGGGGACAAAGTGTTGCTGAAAGTATCACCTTGGAAAGGTGTAATTCGTTTTGGAAAGCGAGGAAAGCTAAACCCTAGGTACATTGGACCATTCGAAATCTTGGAGAAGGTTGGCCAAGTAGCTTACCGACTCCAACTACCTCAAGAGCTTAGTAGTGTTCATAACACTTTTCACATCTCAAATTTAAGGAAGTGTCTGTCCGATGAGACACTTGTTATCCCACTTGATGATATTCAAATTGATGACAAGCTTCATTTCGTCGAAGAACCCGTAGAAATCATAGACCGAGAAGTCAAGAGTTTGAAACATAGTCATATTCCAATCGTTAAAGTCCGGTGGAATTCAAGACGAGGTCCTGAATTCACATGGGAGCGCGAAGACCAAATCCGTCAAAAGTACCCCCACCTTTTTCCAGACCCGATACCACCCGAGACCACGAGTTAAATTTCGAGACGAAATTCTTTTAACAAGGGGAGAATGTGACAACCGACAAATTAAGGTTAACTTTTACCTTAGATAATACATCATTACTCATACTTAGTGCATAGTTAGGCTAAGTACATGATCAATAAGTCATTATGTGTAGAGATTAAACTTGATGACTTACCCACATACACACACATACACACACACACTTGTACTCCTTGTCCTTCCCTCATGACAAGTCTGCCTAAGTACATCCCATATCCCCATAGAAGTTGACTTACAACTTCCCATGCTCTAACTAGGAATTGAAACTAAACTAGAAGATCAACTAGCTAGTTTATGCACCTCCCCATCTATAAATACAAGCCCTTGGCCACCCTTAATCACTTGCCAATTTACCAACACTCAAGAAAAAATTTCTCTCCCTCCCTCCCTCTTGCAAAAACCAGCCACCTCAACCTCACTCACACAAATCACCATATTTTCTCTTAAGTGATTAGATTGGGTTATTAAACCGTAGATAATCCTAAGGCGTATTCAAGTCTTCATCCGCCTAACTCTATTTTACACTTGTAAGATTTCTAAACACCACTTATCTTGCTTCATTCCATCACCTAATAAGGCTTGTAAATCATAATCAAAAATATATATACTTTTGAACACGAATATAAAGACGATTATGGTGACTATATCAAAACTATAATTTAAGATTCTTTTGTAATTGATTTAAAGGTTTAAGAGTTGTTTATAAATAAAAATACATATAACTTTAAAGAAATTAAGAGTACAAACACTAAAAGCAAACATGTCACAGAAATCAGAATCTGTCCAGGAATTGTACTAACTTTGGAGGACCATAACTTGCTCAAAACTTAATAAAAAGTGATGAATATTTTTCCTAAAGTTACTTTCGTGTTTTAACTTGGGATCTGCACAATATATATTTCTAACTCAAAGATCTCGACCATCAAATGATTTTTGTAAACTCGGATGTCCAGCAGGTCTTAAATTTGACATTCTGAGTTGGAAAAATCATTTACATGACTTATAATTCTTCAAAAATTATGAGATCAGAGCCCAAAGATTCCTAAGACATGGTATTTTCATGGGTAAAAAGTGCTTGATCATAATCGTTTTAGATATAGTAGAACTAGCCCCTCAAAGTGACCTTAAATATTGGACAGATTCACACTTTAAACAATTTTGCACTTTTAAAAGAGTAAGGTATGTTATTAACACTTGGAGGAGGGTTGGCTTATATATAAGTAACATTTATATATATATATATAAATACACACATATATTTTGTCACTGAACAACCATACTTGAACATACTAGTGGGAAATATGTAAAGGAATATATGAACATACATATATATATAATGGTGAATATATTTTTTTTAAGCAAGTTTAATACTAAACTTAAGTTATACAAAAACTATGTGGATATGTAGTCATTATTGAAACCTAAGTACACTTTTACAAATAAACCTTTACAAGCAAGCCTTAGTACATTAATGTGGGTGATTAAGTTGATTAAAGGACCATATCCTCTCATATATATATACTTAAACCTTAAAATGTCTTAAACGGTTTAGGACACGGTTAACTACTTTGAAGCCGACATCATTTAACTTTAGCTCACTTCATACCTCGCTACTAAGGTGAGTCTCATAACCCCAGTTTTACTTGTTTTGGTATGCTTGGGGTGAGAATACATGCTCATTTTCTTTATGAACGCAAGTACACTAAAACTTATACTTATTGCATGAGTAACATATTAATCCAATAAGGCCTCTCTATCATGAATCGTTAGCTGTGGATATGAACGTGAATGTTGTGAATAGATCTATTGGGTTGACACCCCCGTCCGGGTTAGTAGCGCTAACTTGACCGGTAGTCAAACGGACGCATAATCATTTGAGAACTACTAGTGTTTGGATTAGACACTCATTGGAGGCACCAACTACTACTTGTTAAGGTTTCGTTTCATGAGCTCATGGCAATAGTATTACTGTACATTGTGTTATGCAATAACAAACTAAATCTTGCGGTTCATGTTATCAATTACAATTGTTTAAACCTGTGAGCTCACCAACTTTATGTTGACAATATTTAGCATGTTATTCTCAGGGCCATAAGTGGTATTTAGCACGGATAGCTTTTGGATCATTTCACTAGAGTCATTCATTTTGCGACGTCCTTTTGATGAAGATTTTATTGCATTACTATTTTGACTTGTGGTTATGTATTAAAATCTCTTTAACTCAGTATTGAACTCTAGGGTGAAATATTCGGTCAAAATGTCAATGTTCAAAACAATGTATCTTTTGAAATGTATTTATTTAAAGCGACTCATATAGAGGTCGTTTGACGTAATCTTGTTGTGATCCGGATAAGTCATACTCTGTCCAAATTCTACAACAGCAGGGTGTGACATTGGGAAATTAGGCGATTTCCACTGGATAACATTTCTAATGACTTATGGGGCCAGCACGTAGACTTTTATATATCGGAGCCCTACGTCAAACGGTCCACAGTGAACAAGGCCAATCGGAGGAAGCAAAAGTACCCGAGTGGTCATGGAACCAAATGCTATGCTGCTCGACGACATGATGAGGTAAGTTGTTTTATCCCTTATTCTTTGTAAACATATAAAAATTCTGGTGTTGTGATTAATTTGATTGATTGTTATTATATATTCATGTTTTTGTGTCTATAGTGGGACTCCGACACCGGTAAATATCCAAGTCTCATTGATGATTGGCGTAAAATGTATCAAAATAAAAATCACGAGTGGTATAATGATGATGTTAAAAGCAAACATGTAAGCACTGAGTCATTACTAATAAAGAATTATGTACATTTAATAAACTACATGATTCACTACTAATAATTCTTATTTTTTTACTTTTAGGAGACATTGGTGAATGAGATGGACGAACAAGCGGGAAGTTCAACTCCCATGAGCAAGGAGGAAGTATTGGAGAAAAGTTAGGGTCCAGGTGCGGACATAACAGGGGACGAGGTAGAAAGCTCTCAAGTGGGGGTTCAACTTCGATTTAAAGCTCACAAACACCCGGGTCACAAGCATGGAGTTATTTTAGCCCGCAAGAAATGCATGAAGTTATGCAAAATCATAATGAACAATCTCAAGGGCAGACCCTCATGATGTCCCGATTGGAGGCTCAAATTCAGTCTTATGCCCAGTTTATGGAGTCTCAAGCCAGCTATGTGAATTCTATGCATGCCGCCTTGAGACATTATAACATATCGGTTCCAGATCCTCCTACATTTCGACGTGTTTCGGGGCAAGAAGAAGATGAACAAGAAGAATACGACGACGATGATGAGTAAGTTTGTGCCATTATGTTGGCATTTGAACAATTATATTTCGGTGTGTTCAACATTTGTTTAAGGTTTTGAACATTTGTTTGTTGCTTTGTATGTTGCTACTTCGTATGTTGTAACTAGTTTGTTTGTGAGAATATTAGATAACAAATTTAATCGTTTGTGTATTTGCATTATCAATTTGAAACGTACGGAGATTGGTTATAGATTGTATCTCAAAGCTGATGCAACGAAAAACGGGGTATAACGCAAAAACAGCAGGTTGCTATCAAAACTTACAAACCCTTCAGTGACGCCAGGTGGTCTCTATAACCCTTTAGCGAGCACATTTTGACAAAAACTTGAAGACACTTTAGCGACGACATGTAGTCTCAGAAAGCCTATAGAGACCACAAATTTGAACAAAAGTTGCGACGGAATATGGTCTCAGAAGACCTACTGCGACAACGTGTTGACTCTTTGACCAAAAACATGTCGTCGCTATAGGCGTCGCTAAAGGGTTTATTTTCCATTTATATTAATTGGACAAACAATTTACATGTGGGCCCGACCCGTTGTCGCTATATGTCGTCGCAGTAGGTCTTCAGATATGAGCCTACATCGACACTATAGCGACCACATGTGGTCTTTGTAGACCTACTAAGACGCCTTTTGGAATGGAAGTGGTGTCAAATAGGTTATTAATGCAAACTTTAACCTGTTTATCTTCTTTGAATGGTTTGGCGTGCTACACTATAGCACGTGCATTGTAAACCCATTGGTCAGCCATGTTAAATACCGAAAGATTAAAGAAACCTGATTGATACAGATAATAAATGTAAGTTAGGGTTTAAGGTGTGCACTTAAGAAATCTTGATTGAGTAATCTTAGGACATAGGAAAAATAAGAGTTTTAAATGATACTAAATTAGAATTCCCTTACTTTTGTAGACCCCATGGTTAGTTTTGAGAAAGATTCTGTTCAAAACTATTTTTAACCGCGAAAGCTAATCCAAATGTAATCATTAATTAACGGAGTGAATAAAATAATAAATTTAAGACTCAATTATTTATTTAGAATTAATTTGTGCGATAACCAAACTTAATATAAAATTGAGAAAATTAAAACTAAAACTAAAATAAAATAAAACATAATTAAAGAAAAATAAAATCTTTTTGATATTTTCTAACACTTTTTAAGAATGAAAGAAAAATAAAATCTTTTTAATTATGACTATATTCACTTGCTATCTAAATGGGGTTTGTACTTTAATTTAAGGAAGGATAGTGTTGATGCATCTTAGTGTGTCTGTCAGTTGGTCAAGTCTGTATTGTGTTTGTTAATGTAATTGAGTTAGTTTGAATTACATTTTCTGTGCTATGCGACACAAGGCTTGTGTCGCATTAGTTGTAATAGCGACATAGTATTATGTCGCATTAGTGATATTAGCGACATAGTGCTTATGTCGCATAAGTCGGCCAGATTAGTACAGTAATTAGGGTTAGACTTTTTCATTAATACTCTCTGCGTTTTTGTTGCTGTATCTGATCAGAGAATTTTCTTAAAGGAAATATAAAGTGAATATTACATTGTTCTTATTGTTTGAGCTTTATATTATTTGTGTATTTACAATCCTACGAATTCCGCACGTGGGGTTATTGAAACGATTTGATTTAAAGATCGTCTAGGGATCTACAATTGGTATCAGAGCCATAATCTAAGGATTTTGGTGGTATCAAATCGTTTTGGTACGTTTTTAATACATATTTTGATTATTTAATGTCAATTTTGGTGTTTGATTCTCATTATAGGTGTTTTGGAGCTGAAAATTGGAGTTTTTTAAGCCTAAAGTTTCAAGATTTTACGAAGTTTTTCGTTAAAAATTATTAGGTTTCGAAATTTTTCGTTTTTGAGGTTTTTGGAATCTGACAGCGCCGTTTTGCGACACAAGCTTGCGACATTGTATTTGTGTCGCTGTAGGGTTTCTACGACCTTAATCTTTGCGACTTCATTTTGGCGACACAAACTTGCGACACATAGTTGCGACATAAGTTCGCGACACTAATTCCTCTTGCGACACAATCTTAGTGTCGCTACTAGTATTCTTGCGACATAATCTTAGTGTCGTTGTGAGTTCTTCTGCGACATTATCTGCGACACAACCTCAGTGTCGCTTACTCCAGTTTCTAGCTAATTTTTGAAAAGTCTCTCGAGCCCGTTAAAATGACTTCTTCTCCATCAGCATCTATTCAACAAGTCGGGGCAATGCTAAAGTATAATAGTGAGATGGGTTCAACCAATAAACCACCTATGTACACAAATGGAATGAATTACTCGGATTGGCGTCAAAGGTTTGAAGCGTTTGTATCTTTCAATGATCCTGAAATGCTAATTTATATGGGAGAAAGGTATGAACGCCCTGTGAAGACCGGTATCTATAATGGACCTATACCTGAAAAGTCCATTAAGTCTATGACTCCTGAGGAACGTAAGGCCTTTGATACTGAGAGGAAAACTTATTCTGCTATTACCATGGCCTTACCTCAACAGATCTTGAGACAACTCCGCCATCACAAAATTGCATATGATTTATGGACTGCGTTTGAAAAGAAGTGTGGTGGAAGTGATCAGTACAAACGGAACAAACTGGATCTAGTCAAGAAACAGTTTGAAGTATTTGACATGTTGCCTACTGAGTCTCTTGAAGATATGTGCAGTCGATATTCACAGTTAGTCAGTGAATTAGTCGAGGGAGGTGTCATTCTCGACAAAACCGATATGAATAAGAAGCTTTTGGGTTCCTTACCTAAAAAGTGGAATACAAGGGTACTGCTGATGGAAAAGGATGAAGACATCATGGACATGGAGCTTGATGATTTAGTTGGACAAATTGCTGCTGATCTTCTAGACATGCAGAAAAAGGAAACCAAGGCTACTGCACACCTTCAAAATCCGAAGTTATACGGTGTGGATGTTCCTGCTGCAACGACTCAAGCTGCGGGTTCTGCATTCTTTTCTGGGGGTTCTGGTAGTTCTGGTGCTCCAAGTACTTCTGGCGGATTTGGATATACAAATACTAACTCCTCAAGTGGAGGTGGTACATATTCAAACTTCAAAGGCTCATCTCCTGCAGTTGCTGAAGAACATGCGGCTGTGTTTACAGCTTTCTTGTCGGCATATGATGACTTTCTGTCCAATAAGAAGAGTACTGTGGATCTGACTGAAGATGACTTTGGTCAAATTGATCAAGAAGAGCTTGAGCGTATGGATCTGAAGTGGAGTATGGCTTGCTCACAAGAAGAGTCAAGAACTTCTTGAAGAAAACTGGAAGGAAGAATGTGACTGATCCGGAAGAGAAAGGTCTGGGTTTTAACAAGAGCAAGGTGAAATGCTACCAGTGTCATAACTACGGACACTTTGCTCGTGAATGTGATATCGCAAAAAGAATCCACCTTCCGGTTTATCTAAACCTTCTCAGTTCAACTCTTCTGATAAGACCAAAACTGATGAAAACGCGATGGTTTCCGCTGCACTACTTCTTTCCAACAATGCTTGGGAATGATCTGATCCAGATGAGGATGAAGCAAAAAAGGCACTGATGACTGAAGTGCATGAGGTAGATGATGAACCTTTATCCTGTATCTCTTGTATAAAATTAACTAACCAGATAAACAGGTATAGAGAGGACACCACACGCCTTAACACTATTATTGAAAATTTAAATGAAACAAATAACATGTTAAGTGACAGTGATAAGGCAAGTGGCCAAAAGTTAAAAGCTATTTTGGAAGAGAAAAAGGAATTAAAAGCCAAAATCTTTGAACAACAGGATGAAATTGGTAGCTATGTTGATATGCTATCATCTGTTAAAAAGGAACTTGTTGAATCTCAAACTGAGGTTCTAAATTTAAAGAAAAAGCTTTCTAACTTTTCAGCCTCCGCTCTAGTCTTTGACGAAATTCTACAGGCACAGAGGACTGATACTAAAAGTAAGGCAGGACTTGGCTATCATTTAGTCCCACCTCCAAAAGATTATCTTCCCATGCCTGTCCGGGATAATATCCATGACTTGATGCCTATCTTTACAAAGATAGATGTCAAACCTGTTCAACCTGCAGTTAGTATCAAAATAAGTAAGCTTGAGCTAGTTAAGGTTGAAACTGTCATCACTGCATCCCCACAACCTGAAACTAGTAGGCCCGAGCCAGTTAGGGCTAATACTAGTGAGTCTGCAACTAGTAAGACTCAAAAGGTTGAGAAAGTCAAGCCTATTAAGGCTCAGATTAGTCAGTCTGAGCTAATTAAGTCTGAAAATGTTGTTGAGCCTAAGTTACGTAAGGCTCTTTTTGTGCTTCCTCGTATTATTGAAGAGGAAATTGAAATTGAGGACATAACTGATAAGGAATTTAAATCAATAAAGAAAAATGTTAAGCCTGAAATTCATATAATTACTATTGAAAGAAATGAACAGGCTATGTCAAAAGGAAAAGGTAAAGCTATGGCTGAACCTCAAAAGAAGATTGTTTCTAAAACGAGTATTCTAAATAAATCTTCTAAAAATACTTCTAAAGCATCCCCTGTTGAATGTTCACGTCAATGTGAGTGTTCAACAAGTGCTTCTTTTGGTCGACCTCATCGGTTTATTCCTCAATCTCAATCTAGTGTTAAGTATCGATCTTGCTTCTACTGCAAGAAGCAAGGTCATTTAATAAATAATTGTCCTGTGCTTGCAAAGAAACAGTTTGGGAAACAAGTTCCGCGAGTCTCAAAATTTAAAAATCTTTCAAAGAAACATATTTCAATGAGAGGCTCAAAGACTTCCTTCCCAACTGTCAAAATCAACAAAGTTGAGCAAAATAAATTGCAAAACTTAAAGCTCAAAGTTATTGACTCGCAACCATCCAAACCAAAACAAGTTTGGGAGATTAAAGAATCTTGTCAAGGTTCTACATCTGGCAATACCTCATCAGTCAAACCTTCTAAATTGTTTGAAAAATAAAATTTTGACTCATGTGGTCATTGATGATGATGTTACTGGAGTACCCAAGATTATAAAGGCTTGGGTCTCCATTTCTAGCTAATTTACCTTGTTTTTGGTGCCGTAGCAACCTGAATCTGTAAAGAATAGTAAATGGTACATTGACAGCGATTGTTCTCGGCACATGACCGGTGATGTGTCTCTTTTATCTGAAGTTCATGCTCAATGGAGGTTATGTGGCCTTCGCTGGTGATAAGGGGGGAGTCATTACTGGTCAGGGTACGCTTACCAATGGAATGGTAAGCTTTGAAAAGGTGAATTTTTTTGAGCAGTTACAACACAATCTTCTCAGTGTCTCTCAAGTGTGCGACAAAAAGTACACTACTGCTTTCACAGACACTGAGTGTTGTATCTTGAAGCCGGGATTTGTGATCCCTGAAGAATGGGTGTTACTGAGGGCACCTAGGGAGAGAGATACTTATTTTCTTGACATGAGTACTGTGGAAACCAAACAGTTCACATGTCTTCTATCAAAAGCTCCCGAAAAAGAATCAATACTTTGGCACAGGCGAATGGGACATTTGCACTTTCGCAAGATGAATTATCTGATCAAGAATGATCTAGTGCGAGGAGTTCCTAAACAATCCTTTGGGCTGAATGATCATTGTGTTCCCTGTCAGAAAGGAAAGCAACACAAGAAGTCTCACAGACCGAAGCTGGTGAATTCAACTGAAAAACCTTGGGAGCTTTTCCACATGGATTTGTTTGGGCCAGTTAGAAAGAAGAGTTTGGGAGGAGCTTCGTATTGTCTAGTGGTAACCGATGATTATTCGTGGTTTTCTTGGGTATATTTTCTGAAGACTAAGGATGAGGTGCCTGAGATTCTCATCTATCTATTTGACAAACTGCAAAACCTTTGTGAGTTGAGAATCAAAAGGATACGAAGTGATAACGGTACAGAGTTCAAAAACTCGATTATGGAGTTGTATTGTTTGAGTAATGGCATTGAACATCAATTCAGTGCTGCTAGGACTCCACAATAGAATGTTGTTGCGGAGCGTAAGAATAGGACATTGATTGAGGTTGCTCGAACCATGTTATCGGACTCGAAGCTTCCAATCACCTTTTGGGCCGAAGCTGTTAATACGGCCTGCTATGTCCTCAATCGGGTGTTAACGGTTAAGAAAAAGAACAAGACGTCATATGAGCTGTTCAACAATAGAAAGCCAAATTTACAATTTCTTGAACCGTTCGACTGTTTATGCACAATCTTGCACACCAAGGAACGAATTGCTAAGTTTGGTGAAAAATCCTGTGAAGGCGTCTTCTTGGGATTCTCTAATAATTCACCGAACAAGAGAGTGTATAATCTGGTAACAAAGCGAGTGGAAGAGCATTTTGAGGTCACCTTCTTCCATTACACTGACAATCCTCAAGGAAAGGGACCCGATTACTTATTTGACTATCAAACAATGTTTGATTCTTTCAATCTTCCTAAGGAGCATGAAGAAGAGGAAATGGTGACACTACTTCATGGGCTGGATATCACTTCTGATACACCACCCATATCTGTTCCTCCACCACCTACAGCAACACCCACCACTGCTCCAGCTGTTTCTTATGAATCTCCGCCTCCGCTTGTTACTGAAGAAGTTCCTAATTCTGCAAATGATGAGGAACAAATGCCTGAGGCTTCTGACCAATCACCTACATCTGAATTTGAACCATTACCTGCATCTGAACTTGAACTTGAAGCTGATTCTACAAATCTTGATTCCATCATTGTTCCAGCTGCAATTCCGAGCTCTCGTATCAATGTGTCACATCAAGTTGATGCTATTATTGGTGATCTTGAAAAAGGAGTGTTAACCAGAAGACAGATTGCTGCTGTTGAACAATCTGCTTTGACGTCTTCACCGGATGAAGATACTGATCTAGTTTGTCTTGCTTCTGAAATTGAAGAGTGTTTTCTATCACAAGTTGAACCGAAGAAGACTGCTGATGCTTTGAAAGATCCATATTGGGTTGAGGCGATGCAAGAAGAGCTTCAACAATTCAAAAAGTTGCAAGTGTGGACACTAGTGCCTTTACCCAAAGGTGTTCATCCAATTGGCACCCGTTGGGTATATCGTGTGAAAAAGGATGATCGGGGAGTGGTGATTAGAAACAAAGCACGACTGGTGGTCCAGGGCTTTACTCAAATTGAAGGTTTGGATTATGATGAAGTGTTTGCCCCTGTTGCCCGCTTGGAATCCATTCGCATCTTTCTGGCTTATGCATCCTTTAAAGGCTTTCGAGTATATCAACTTGACGTTAAAAGTGCAATTCTGTATGGTCAAGTGCTTGAAGAGGTATATGTCAAACAGCCTCTTGGTTTTGAAGATTCCTTACATCCGAATTACGTCTGCAAACTGGACAAGGCGTTGTATGGTCTTCATCAAGCTCCTAGAGCTTGGTATGAGCGGCTCGCAACTCATCTGCTGAAAAATGGGTTTGTACGAGGAAAGATCGACAGTACTCTCTTCACAAAGCATGAAGAGAACGACTTGTTGTTAATACAGGTCTATGTGGATGACATCATTTTTGGATCAACTAAGGATGAAATGTGTCGGGACTTCGAGAGGATTATGAAGTCAGAATTTGAAATGAGTGCAATGGGGGAGCTTAAATTCTTCTTGGGCGTACAAGTCGAACAGTCTGCTAAGGGGATTTACATACATCAGTCAAAGTATGTAAATGACATGCTAACAAGGTATAATTTGGTTGAGTGTAAACCCTATGGGACACCTTTAGAGCTCAATCATAACCTTAGTCCAGCAGAAGATGAAGAGGACTGTCCGGAGAAAGATTACTGATCTATGATTGGTTCCTTGATGTATCTCACTGCATCACGTCCGGACATTGTGTTTGCGGTTTCTCTCTGTTCAAGGTATCAGGCCAAACCGAAGTTATCTCATATGAAGGCTGTTCAAAGGATCTTCGGTTATCTCAAATATAGACTAACTCGGACTCGAATTACGGTGGTTGCAATATGGATAAGAAGTCTACATCTGGTGGTTGTCAATTTCTTGGACCCAGGCTAGTTTCATGGCAGTGCAAAAAGCAAACTAGGGTCTCTACTTCAACCGCAGAGGCCGAGTACATTGCTGCTGCTAGTTGCTGCTCACAGGTTCTTTGGATACAACATCAGTTGCGCGATTACGGTTTACTCTTAACCATGACTCCTATTCATATAGATAATACTGTTGCTATTTCTATTACACGCAATCCTGTCCAACACTCTAAGACCAAACACATAGAAATTAGGTTTCATTTCATTCGTGACTGCTATGAAAAACACCTAATTGATCTGGTCCAAATAGATGCACTTAAGCAGAATGCCGACCTGTTCACAAAAGCCTTCTCTCGTGCTCGGTTCAATGAGCTTGTCAACATGATAGGGTTACGATTCTTTTAAATCAAATAGTAATATTTGTGACCTTATTATTGTCTTTCATATAAAAAAAAAACGCAATAGCCACTCTTTATGTTTCCTAACATTAAAGAAATGCAAGGTTGCAACATTTGGAAAAGACGTTTAGTTGTGTCTATAAACAACTAGGGATATGAAAGTACATTAGGAAACATTCTTAAAACGAAAATCTTAAGTTTTATCCTTGATATATCAGTAGGTTTATCTAGCATATGTTATACATGTCCTTACAGACATTAGTATCATTACCTGATGTATTGGTAGACATTAACATCCAAATCTTTGAGCTACTAAGAACTCTATCTAATACGTGTTTATTTTCTTGTGGTGTTCATCATGTGATGTATGACAATATGTCTTAATTCCTATGTATCAACTTGCCATGCTTCTATTGTACTGAGATTTTATGTGAAAACATTTGGGGACTTATACTAACTGTTTTCTCTGTTGTACGTATGTACAGACCTGGTCTCTGTCAGTATACTTTCAAAACATTAAGCAAACAAAAGTCAATGCACTTTCAAAGTCTTATAAAATCAAAGATATCTAACAAGGTCGTCAAACGGTTTGACCAACTATGGTTTTGCTTAAACCTGAATCAAGTTAAGTCGCTTTGTTGTACATTAGTACAGACCTGTCACCGCTAGCTTGATTCTTAAAAATGTTCAATTCATATACTTTCTCTAAACAATAGCAGTTATGTTCCTGTCTTGATACTAGAAGTATATCTATTGTGGGTTTCACAGAAGAATAATCACTTTAACAATAATTATTTAGCTCAATGATATGTATGTTGTATGTTTAAGTGGACAAACAATACCGATAATCAGCGTGTTACAGTTTGTTTTACAAGTATGTCAACTATGCTCGGTAAATTTCAAATTGGACATCTATATTGATAATCGAATTATTATTTACTATTTTCTATACGAGCTTGTTTTTCTAATATGATCCCTACATAGACACCACTCAAACCGTCTTTATTATTTTTATCTTAAAGTGTCACAAATATTCTGTTAAAATTCAAACTTTAAAACCCTAGATTGACATCTGTGACACAACATCTGTGTCGCAATAGTTGTTTCCATCACTGCGACACAATTCTTGTGTCGCCACTTATGTCGCCAACATTGCTGCCAACACTGCGACACAAACTTGTGTCGCACGTTATGTCGCTGACTGGGCCCAGGTATATATACCCTCAAATGTGTCGCTGTAATTAACCTTAATCCTTGCGACACAAATTTGAACCTTCTGCGACACAAACAAAATCCTGCGACACAACCAACCCGATTCCACTTTTCGCTTTCTCTGCGATTTTTTGTGGTTTTCTGGTTGATTCATTGCGTTTTTCGTATTCTCCTTCATCATACGCATATTTAGGTACTGATTTCATTTGATATTGCATCGTATTCATGTTTACATTTGCTATTCATGTTTCGGTTTTAGGTTTTAATCGTTTTTTGTCGAATTAAGCGACTTTTAGGGTTTAAGTATGTTTATAATTAGTTGTATATTGTTCCTACTGTGTTATTGTACCCTCGGGAATGGCTAAAACACGAAAACCCCAATTTTTGAATCTAAAATTTTTCTGGGTTCGTCATGTTCATCTTTGCGACATAACCTGCGACACAATTGTTGTGTCGCATGATGTCTCTAATTTTATGTCGCATCTAGTCTGCGACACAACACTCTATGTCGCTTCTTATGTCGCCCCATAACGCTGCGACACAATCGTTATGTCGCTAACAGATCATTAAATTGATTATATTGCTTAAATGCGACATACCTCGTTAAGTCGCACTTTTAAGTTGCGACACAAGTCTTGTGTCGCCTATTTTAATGTCAACTCTTTAAATTGTTTAAATCTAATGGCTTCCAAGTTTGTTTTGCTCTTACAGGTTATGGCTGCTATTAACGTGAATGCATATTTCTGGGAACCGCGACACAATGTCACGGCATTTTTAGAAGATGAAAAAGAATCTGCAGCCCCTTATCATACGATGATTGCCTTTTTGCGACGTTCTCGTATCTACACCGCAATCACGGCGACCACGAGTATTTATCGTGATCATGTATCCGACTTTTGGACAAATGCCATCATTAATTCGGATCTTTCTTTTCCACGGATCATTTCTCGGGTTTACAATTGTGAGATTATTATCACTGAGCAGCTGATTCGAGATTTCTTTCAGTTTCCTGATGACTCAGAGATGTCGATTGCATTCTCTAACACTTTCATTGCTGGGGCTATGGCTCGGATGCGCTACCCGGGCGTTCCTCGTGATCAGTATCGCAAGGCCTATCTCACCAAGGTCTGGCGGTACCTGATGCACATCATGATTGTCTGCCTGTCCGGCAGGAAGGCAGGCTTAGATGGGATGAGCTACTCTATTGCTTCGGCCATGCTAGCTCTGGTCTACAACAAACCTTTCAACTTCTCCGGTTATATATTTCGGACTCTAGTTGACAACGCTCAGGCTGGTGGTGGTAAGTGGGCTTTATACCCACATTTTGTTCAGTTATTGATTAACCACATGCTTCCAGGGCTACCGGTGGTTCCACACCACCAGTTTCGACCGATGCCCATGAATACTCGCATATTTGTGGTTTATGGTCAATATGCGAGGGGTGCAGAGGTCCCTCCGGATGTGCGTTTGTTTGGGCACGTTGTCAATGAAGCGTACGTGCCCCAGGAGGGTGATGCTTTTCAAGATCCGCCTCCGGTTCAACGCCCACTTTCCCCACCTGTACAGGCGCCGCAACAAACTCAACAACCAGAGCCTTCATCCCATGATATCTTTCGAATCATCGATGATTATGTACCTTCTCCACCTAGGTCGACGGGCAAAAGGCCCCGGGATGACGTGACTTACACAGTTTCTGAAGATCTTCCTAATCCAGTCGTCCCCGCACTTCTACTTCCACCGGACCTTCCGAGATGCAGATTCCAGTGCAAGCACATCCAGATATTATTAAGCAGTTGTTGGACCGGATGGAGGCTATGCAAAAGACTGTTGAAGATCAAGCTTCCCTTATCCAGTCTCAAGCTGCAAAAGGATAGGTTTAGGGAGTTGGAGACCCGGTCGATTGGTCCAGGGGAGTCTGTTCCCTCTGGTCCATCTGTAGAACCAATCGGACCGGGGTCTGGGTTTGTAAATGATGATGTAAATGTTGACGAACGTAATGAAATAGCCCGTTTAGATTATTTCCCTGTGCATGATATACCAGGCCAGCCGAGATCATTGGCTGTTGATTATTCATGTGCAGACCTCTCGTATATACAACGTATGGTAAACCAAGTTAGTTCGGATTCTGAGGATGAAGACTTTGAGGTAAATGATGATGTTGAGGTTGAAGAGGAAGGGTTAAATGAAGATGAGTTCTATGATGATGCTCCTATTATTGAACCAGATTCTTCAGAAGATGAAGCAGAATTTGCTCATGATTCTCCAGCACCAGAAATGTCAGACACACCAGCTGAAGGAACATCAGAGACTCCGGTTCCGGAAGCTGAAACTTCTGAAGCACAAGCTGCTAAACATGCACAATGGTGGCCTCATGGAAAAACTGGAAAGCATGTACCTGTAACGTGCATATTACTGGGTTGATAAAGAGCTAGAAGATATCTAAGGGTGTGTTTATGATCAAGAGACTAGATGGTATTCAGTATTTTAAGAGATCGTACAACAAGCTGAGCACTTTGCCAAAAGGAGAGGTTAATCGTCTCGCTCAGCTCACACTGATTATTCCGTTTAGAGATGACCGTGCTAATTTCATTCAAACTACTTTGCAACGAGAAATTCGAACGAAAAAGTACAATTTCATTAAACCAACTTTGGGAACTAGATATATCTACAAGAAAAAGATAGATCTAGTTACCAAACAGCCGATATGCAAAATGTGCTATCCTCCGGCTGATTGTTTGAAGAGAATTCCTCTGGAAGCTGTTCCCCTTGACTTTTTAAGAAGATTTCATTTCTGGGAACTTGATGCTCACACTGGTGAGGCAGTTTTGGTATTTGTGCCTGAGATGGAGCAACCAGAGAAGAGCTCGTTATATTGTTTGAAGAAAGCTCAATTTCGAATATTTGATCCTATGAGCTTGATAAACTTTTCAGAGAAAGATTTGAGGAAATTGTTTGATAATCCGATTTGCTTTAACAAAAGAAATGTTGTGAATAAGAAGCTTGCGTTTCAATTTCAGCGGATTGTCAATGTTTGTGTAACACATGGAATACACGCTGATGGTGTGTTTCCTGCAGGCTGGGTGTGAATGAAGATTTTAAAGACCAAGCTGAAGACACGGGGGAGTTTGTTGATACATGTTAGTGTGTCTGTCAGTTGGTCAAGTCTGTATTGTGATTGTTAATGTAATTGAGTTTAGTTTGAAATTACATTTTCTGTGTTATGCGACACAAGTCTTGTGTCGCATTAGTTGTAATAGCGACATAGTTCTTATGTCGCATTAGTGGTTATAGCGACATAATGCTTATATCGCATTAGTCGGCCAGATTAGTATAAATACCCTAATTACATAGTAATTAGGGTTAGACTTTTCATTATTAATTCTATTAGTTTAATTTGCTGTAATCTGACATCTGAGAAATTGTTGAAGAAATATAAAGTGAATATTGCATTGTTATTAATTTTTTTAGCTTTATATTATTTGATTGTTACAATCCAACGGATTCCGCACGTGGATCTACATTATATGTGTGGCTTTAAGATGTAGTACATACACAGTCTAATGTACCTTCAAAATATAACGTGTCTAATACATTCTTCATATGATGTGTCGGTAGGCATACAACATAATGGTTCTCAAGTACTCAAAATACAAAATTTAATAAGGAGATTATTTTGTGCTAACTCTCGTTTGATGTATGACATCAAGTTTTAATTCTTATGTAATAGATAGTACTATAATACATGATATTGGATTGAGATAAGCAATTCATCTGGGAGATGTACTAACTGATTCTTCTGATACATCCAGAAATATGTTAACCTAGTCTTAGTCAGTATATCTTACAATAGGGTAAACTTAACCGCGACACAAGAATACCATTGTCAAGGTCTCTAGTCAAACTATGTCGCTTTGATGTACGAAAGTACACACCTATCACCAATGTTTTGATTTTAGATTTGTTTGACTCTAACCCTAGTCAAATTTAATCATTCATCTTGTACAAAAGTACTTGAACATTTATAACTGATTTGACTATAAAGATGAAGTAAATTACGGATATCCAATACCTGGAATTATGGACATATCTTGATCCTAAGAGTATATCAAACGTGAGGGACACATAGATAATCATGAATAATAACTGATACGTGTACTTGATAAAATCTGCATGTTGTCTGTTTAAGTGGATCACAATACCAATAATCGTCTTGAAGTATTTGTCACATGAATAATAACAAAGGAATAATTAAAATTCCTCACGTGTATCGTACGCATTATGGCTAATATGATCTTCGTAACAGAGACTCTCACAAAAAGAATGTGATTATTAATATGGATAATTTCATATTTGTTTATTATGTTTTATTTTATTTTCAATTTAAGTTCTTACTAGATGGGGAGATAATTACTTTTGATTGTTTTAATCTACGATTGGAGAAACAACCAGAACGAGATTTGTTCAAAGTCTATGTATGACAAAGCATTAAAGCTAGAAGATCTAAATTCGAGGATGATATTGGGTTTGCAAATGACTAGACTGAGAGTGATGATGAAAGTGATGATGAAGATAATATTCCACTGTTGGATGAATCTCGATCTAAAAATACTTAGATATCACTCCGGGTCTTGTTTTGGCAAACATCAGTTGAATGAAGATAATGATTATATATTGCAAGATGACGATGATGATTCTGATAATGATAACTTCCAGAAGGACAACGATGAAGGAAGTCAAAAGAGTTTAACAAAATCAAGATAGAAGACCACTCGGGTGACAACATCTCGGGTAAACCTCGAGCTATTGTCAACGGGGAGTCTGTTGGTACATCTTGTGTGACGGTGAAACTAGAGCTATTGTCAAGGGGGAGTCTGTTGGTGCATTTCTTGTGACAACAGCTTCTAGTTTTGTAATTAGTCATTGTGTTTATCTTTGTAATTGTAATTATTTAATATTGTCTTAATTAGTATGTAAGTTCGTACGAACTTAAGGTAGGTACGAACTTAGATACATACAAACTTAGGACATTCGAACTTACTAAGTTTGTATGGGCCTGGACTGAGCTAAGTTCGTAGGGCCCAGCCCATACGAACTTGAGCTCTATAAATGTCCTAAGTCCGTACGAATTTAGTAATCAGTTTTTGTCATTAGTTTTGAGTTGTCATACACAGAGAGATATCGTTTGTGTGAGAGTGTTTAGTCATAGTTTGAATGTAACCGAGATTTTATTCAATAAAGACGTGTTATTAGTGTTCATTACGCATTCGTGTTTAATCGTTGATTATTGTTAGGTATATTCAAGGATTCCGCACTTGATTATACTAGAATATCTCGTAGATCCAGACCCAAGGAACCTACATCTCACCTAATCAAGACTTATAGTTTTGAATAATTATCAAGAAACTTGTGGAATAGTACTTGACAACTTAAGAACAATTCACATAAGACAATTATCAATCAAAAAGTTTTAATATTATTAAGATCAATAATACGAATACACAAAAGTATTAGGGTTTACACCTTGAAGCCTTACATACGTCTCTTTATGCTATCGGATCTCTATTTATATGAATATAGAGTGTTGGGAATAATCTGTTTGTGTTGTTTACAGAAGTTAGTATTGTGCTTAAAGTTTCTACTGTATGAAGACTTTGTACTGCATCAGAGTTTGCACTGCTTCAGAGTTTCAACTGCCTTCAAGAGTTTATACTGTTACTAGAGTTAATGTTGTAATGAAGAGTTAATACTGTAAAGCTTCAAAGTTAATAATGTTCTAGTATTAGTACTGTCTTCTTTAGTTAGTATTGTTTGTCTGAGTTTGTACCGTTACAATATTAATACTGTTAATGTATATTGTAATTATGTTAATAGATAAAGGTTATAGTTAGATTGATTCTTAGTTTAAAGGAGATCTTGTTCAGGACTCTATACTCGTATAAATAGTGATTCTATAGAATAGAGAGAAGTACGTACAGCTTCAAGGTGTAAACCCTAATACTATAGTGTATTCGTATTATTAATATCAATAATATTGGAGCTTTTGGTTGATATATTATTCTGTGAATTGTTCTTTGAATTGTCAATTACTATTCCGCAAGTTTCTTGATAGTTATTCAAAACTATAAGTCTTATTAAGATCAGATCGATCCTAACATAGAGTCCTGAACAATATTTCCTACAAATTAGGAAACAAAATCAATCTAATCAACTAACTCTATCTGCTACTATAATTACAATATATGTAAACAATATTAATATTGTAACAATACAAACTATTGAAAACAATATTAACTATAAAGCAGTACTAATACTAGAACAGTAGTAACTCCAAAGCTCTGCAGTATTAACTCTTCATTCTTCTTGCTGTACAAACTCTATACAAACTTCTCATACAGTATAAACCTTGTTCACAGTACTAACTCTTGCTAACAGTATTAACTTTGTTCTAACAGCACAAAGAGATTTAACACAACAAAGTTGTAACCGACCCTTCTACCCGGCGGGTAATAGGAGTACCCGGTGGGTACAACGGCCTCCCCACCCGGATGAGTGTCTAATTCCCGGCTAGGACTTCAAACTGGAAAAACATGAGTACCCAGCGGGTACTTTTCATTTTTAGCCTTAAGTTCCTTGTTGAAAGTTGTAGCCCTTTGAGTTCTAATAATTTGGGCACTTGAATCACCTCAACCGGAATTCGTATGAGGGAGTTATGGCTGTAACATCCATTTTTCCTAAATAGTTAGTTTATATGCTTGATATAGGATTAAAATGCTTAAGTATGACTTATATGCATATTTGATGATTAATTATGAGGACAATTGTGAAAATTAGAAAGCAAAACTTGTTTAGATGGTTACAATAGTGAAGTAAAGGTTGGAATACCTTAGAGTAAGCTAATGTAAGGTGTTAGACTTGAGGATATGTTTTCTGGAATATTATTATTGGGGATTGTAGATAATTACGTTACCAAGGCGTAGGCGAAAACCTCATCAAAAACGGAGTTACGAGCGAAAAGTTATGGAATATTTAGTATTTGGTGGTCAAAATGGGTACCAACCGGGTCAAACGCGACCCAACCCGGATTTTAACAATCCTAAGCTTCAAAAACACGATTTTGACCCTCTTTTCTATTCCATTTCATTTCTAAAATCTCTAGAGACTTCTAAGGCACCAACTTGGGTGTTTATACAAGAAATTGGTGAGATTTTGCAAGATTGTTGAAGATTTCAAAGGTATACTTCAATTTTTCACTATGTAATCGATTTGAGTTCAAGAAACCATAAAAAATAGGGTTGCATGTGAAGATGATGAGCTGAAATCTTAAGATTATGTATGATAATGAGTAGATCATGTTAGGTATCTTGTTATCTAGCTATATACATGGGTGAATTGCAAGATAGGTAGAAACATTGATGCATTCATGCTCTTATTAACATATTTTCTGCCCTGTTTTAGAATCATTATATAAAATCAAAGAAAAATCGTTTAGGGATGAATCCAGTGGCATTTGAAAGGTATTAATGTCTATTGTGTTTTTTATTTGAACCTTGTAAGCTAATTTTAGCCTTAGGATGGGTAAAAGTCGAACTTTCTACAGAACCTGCTACTGAATTCAATTATGACAGCATGTTTGTTGCTGTCTTGTAATAGTCATAGAAAATCGAGGAAAAATCCTAAAAATATGTATAAATAGGCCCTGGAAAGGTAAGAGAAATATCTATAATTCATATTTAGAAATAAAATTATGATTTTGAGTCTAAGATGGGTAAAACAGGTCTGCAAGTCAAAGCTGTACATGAGAAATTAAAGTCGGTTTGATAGAAACAAAAAGGATTAGTTATGTTGAGGTTGTGCAATGCTTATGGAATTTGTTATGTGAACTCCAGGTGTTATTTAAGACTTTTGGAAGCCTCGGGAGTGTTATCCGATCATTCGGTCGATGTTGATGCAAATCCTTCGTTTTGGCATTCAGTTTGACTTAACTGAATTAGACAGTGAGTTTACTTGGATATATGTTAATTATGTGTTATATACGTATATGTGCTATCTTTTTACTATGATATGTGTTGTATAATGCTAATTACATGAATTGGTATGTTTATATGTGATGAATTGAGTCGGGCGCCGGTTGGTCAATAACCCATGGAGGTCCGGGTGAGACATCCGGAGGGGCTGTTCCCTACTCATCAGACCCGAGGAAGGAGGATGGTAGGCAGGGGGTGAGTAGAGGGTTTGGGCAACATCCGCGGAGGAGGATTACGGATTGTAGTGCCAAACCTTATGTTCTTTCTCATGTGTTATACATTGATCCTTGGATGATAAACGAGTTTTGCTTAGCAAGATCTTGAGTAATCGTTTGTGCTTGTTTGATGCGTTATGTGATTGAGAAGCCATGGTGTAACACCCACTCTTGTGGCTTAGGGGTAATTTGGTAATTTCCATAACCTTGTATTTAATTATAAGTTTTATGTTATATTAACATGTTATTTACATAGGAGAATTAGTTGAAGGTCAAATTGTTAATTATGTTAGGTAAACTACTAATAGTTTTAAATTAAAATAGTTGTCGGTAAAATAAAATAACTTGTTTCGCAATACGGTTTTCAGGTTCCAGACAATAAGTCAAACGCGGAATTAAAATTTACCAACATTTGAGTTGGTTGGTGATATAAATCACCTAACTCACCATTTTCATCTCATTTCACCAACTCATTTCCTACATTTCTCTTTCAAGCTCCTTTCCAAAAATCATCAAATTTAACATTTAATTGAGAGGGATTTCGAGCTACTGTGATTCCTTGCTGTTCTTGTCATCATCATCTTCATCTTGTTCTCATTTTGTTGTAAGTGTAACATCCTCTCTTGCGGTCTGGTAATTTCTATTATTTTAATCGATTATCTAATTGATATAGAAATTGTTTAATATTATGTGTTTCGTTGTGAAACTTAGATAAATAAGTCCTTTGACTTATTGTGACTAATGAAATATTAATCGTTTTAAATTATTATAGATGACGGTAAAATAAAATAATATTTCTCGCAAACGGTTTTCAGGTTCCAGACAAAAGATTTAGGACGGGTATAAAATTATACCACTTTTTGACAAGCCGACTTTGCAAGCCGACTTTGAATTCATATATATCTCATTTCTTCTTCTTACTTCCTTTTATTTGAAAACTTGCAAATCAAATTCAAGAAACCCAAAACCAGAATTGAATTCATGTTTGTGTTCCTGTGATTCCGAATTCATAACATCAGATTCATCATCATCTATATCTTAATTGTATCAGATTATCCATCCTTTAGTTTTAAAAAAAAAAAGAAGAGAAAAGATGTAAGTTTGAATTGGAGTGTGTAAATCGAATTGAAGCTTGATATGTTATTATTAGGTGTTGTTTGATGCTATTTGATGTATTAGAACCCTTAGAATTGAGTTTTATGAAGTTTTGGTGAATTTTGGTTCGAAAAACTGGTAACAGCGGCTCAACTCGCAGTATTCAGTTCGTCCTGCGAGTTGACTCTGCGAGCCGAGTTGACTTGCGAGTTGACTTGCGGTGCGAGTTGACTTGCGAGTTGAGTTGGCTTGCGAGTTGACTTGCGAGCCGAGTTGACCTGCGAGCCGAGTTGCGAACCGAGATTTTAGACCTGCGAACTGAAATGTGCGGTGCGAGTTGAAACCTGCGAACCGAAACCCTGCGAACCGAACTGAGACTGCGAACCGAGATTGTTGACCTGCGAACTGAGATGTTGACTTTTTGTCTTTTTGTGCAAATTTTGAAAATGCATAAGTGTTACTAACTTTTGTGAAAATCTTAGGCAAAATTAGATTTTGATGAAATTCGCATGGTCACTTGGAAACGACCTAATACACAAGACTATTTATGTAATAGCCCCCCCAGTTTTGGCCATTCGGGGTCATTTAGGGCCCGAAAACGGCGTTTTTCAGTTTTAAACGTTATGACGGAATTTTCTGATTTCATTTCTGATTGAACTATTATTTGCCTAGACTTCAGGGATTACCTGATTTGATAAATAGGCTATAATGATATTTATGGAACGAACTTCTGACTTGTATTTGATTTCCTGTTTCAGATCAACGTAAGACTCAGTGATATAAGAATCCTGAGTGTGGAGACGTCAGAGGTATCGGTGAGTGGATTCAGAACTCATCATTTGATTTAGTTGTAACTATTTGGTTACAACAAGTAAACGTAGATGTTTATTAGACTGTTTAGTCTTGATTATTGATTATTGATCTACGTGATGTGCGAAGCAATGTGCTGTATGTGATTGAGGTCAACGTGTAGTTGGACTTCTGGTTATTATGTGTATTACACAGGTTTTGATTCATTTGTTGTGTTTGAGACCTGTGTATGGGTTTAATAACCATTAGTTATCGGTCTATTCTGTATTGGCCATACAGATTGTTGGTAAGTGTTCTTGGGGGAATCCCCGGGTATTATGATATCCCCAGAGCCACCGATCCTCATTGAATTATGTGTGTTTACGATTATTTGGTGTAAACAACTAGTTATGCTAAGTTGAATGTTGTGTGATGAATCCATTCACTTAGCTTCGTGCTAATCCCTCATGTTTACTTCCTGCAGGATTTATTTTGATTGAATGTGGGTGCAGGGAGCAATGATTTGATCGTGAATGTTTGACTGTGCCTGAAGCCTCTGATATGGTTTTGTAATAAACCTTGTTTTGTGAATTTTTATAATACCCCGCCTTTTGTAGTTTGAGAAGTTTGAAATTCGTGTATTTTTGGGAATTGTAAACTGTTTAATGTATTTTAAATTCATGCTTCCGTGTTTATTAATATAATATTCTTATATAGAAAGAGGGGTGTTATATAAGCATTTTCCATTTTTGGGTAATGAACTTGAAATTGATAAATTCTTGAATTGAGTGTGTAATTGAAGTTGAAAGCTTGTTATATGATGCTATTTGATGTTTAGGAGATGCTAGAAAGCTTGTTAGAGTGTTAGGAAACTGATTTTCGTGTTTGAGAGTCGGAATAATTCGTTTTTTTGGGTGACAACGGTTCAGTTCGCAGTTCGTCCAGCGAACTGAGTTTTCTGTCCTGCGAACTGAGTCTGCGAACTGAGTTCCTGCCCAGCGAACTGAGTATTCTGCGCTGCGAACTGAGTCTGCGAACTGAGTTTTCTGTCCTGCGAACTGAGTCTGCGAAATGAGATTTTTGTCTTTTTCTGCAAATTTTAAAAATGCATAAGTAAAAGGTTATACTTTTAGCGACCAAAAATTGAAAGATTCCTTTTTAACTGCGGATCGGACTTTTATTATTCCTTGAATACAGGGGTCACCTGTTTGATTAAATATGTTATAATAATGATTCGAAATTTGGTTAATTGAGTAAATAATTAAATAAGCAAATTTTATAACTTGATATAATTGATAGTTGTAGAGCGGTTATAACAGATAAATTGTAACTTGATAATTGTTTATTATCTGGATAATATGCATTGAGATATGTTATACGATTACAAGATGAGTTACTAACTCATTATCTGTTGTATTCTCAGATCAGTCAAAGACTCAGTAATATAAGAATTCTGAGAGGTGGACGGTAGCAGACAGGTGAGTGGATCTGCAACTCATAATTTGAGTTAGTTGTAATGATGTGGTTACAACAAGTAACGTAGACTTGATAGACTGTTTAGTCTGATTTATGATTGTGAATATCTGCTTGCTATATTTGTGGCCTTCGGGCATCTGTGTTATTCAGAGGTCAATTGCGATTGGACTTGGTTACTACTGTGTTCAACACAGGTTCTAGATACATGTGTTGTCGCTGGAAATTGTGTTGTTGTGTTGTAGTGCCAAGTTATCGGTCTATTCTGTATGGGCCTATACAGATTGTGGTAAGTGTTACTGTGGGCCACCGCGGCTGTAGGGTTCCTCAGTAACCACCGATCCTCTTGAGTTTATGTGTTTACTGTGTTAAATGTAAACAGATTGTTATGCTAAATTGAATTATTGGTTGTACATTCATTCACTTAGCTTTGTGCTAATCCCACCATTTCCTTTCCTGCAGGTTATGTTTATCTTTTGTGGGTTGGGCAGGAAGATAGGCTGTGGAAGGAATGTTTGACATGCGCTCATTCTCTGATAAATATGTTTACGTTTTGATAGTTAATATGTATGTAGATTTTGAAGAACAGAATATGTTTTGTTTCAGAAATATTTTAGATATTGTAAACTCGCGAAATTTTATGGTCCTTTTTGTAAAATAATATATAATATTATTTTTATCCATCGCTTCCGAGTCAAATGACAGATTTAACCCTGAGATAATTAAAGGGGTGTTATACATGGAAAGTAAATTGTTATTTTTTTTTCTTATTTTCTTGTGAGCTATGCCTTAATTGTATATCCGTTATTAATTGATCCTTGTGTTTCTTGAATACCTTTATATATGTACTTATATGAGACATGAGGAACATGATATCCATTGAACTCACTAAGCTTTGTAGCTTATCCTTTTAGTGGTGAACATTTCAGGAAAAAGAGGATAAGGGTAAAGAGCAAGTTGTTGACCGTTGAGTGTTCGGGTTAGAAGCAAGGATAGTCATCTTTTGGTGCATGGTAGTTTATGATTTTTCGGAGCTTTTAGTAAATCTTGGATTGGTAAGTAGCGTGTTACAATGGCCAAAACTATGGAGCCTCGCAAAAGCTGCAAAAATCACTCTTTTCTTGATCTTTTCTTCATCTCTTCTCTATTATTAACCTGAAACTAAACTAGACTAATTAAGTATTAAAAGTTTATAAAATGAATAAAATAATATACAAATCGGATCGATATCGCTCCTATAAATATGTCTAATTTAGGCGATATCAGCTACCTCTTTGGTTGGAATTGCATAAAAGTTTTCACCCATGGGTAAATCTAGGACATTTCTAACGAGTTCTTGATCAATGGTAATTACCCTCTTACCAAGATCAAGAGTACAAGATAAAGCAGTATTGGTACTATTAAAACTACAAGTATACTACCATTCGTTTAACATCGACGGATATAGTTAAGGTAGGGTGTCAAAATAAGCCCCATTTAATAGATGGACATACATAAAAGAAACTAACTGCTCATATCCTTGATTGAATTCAGCTTTTGGAATGGAAGTGGTGATAACTAGATTATTAATGCAAACTTTAACCCGTTTATCTTCTTTGAATGGTTTGGTGTGCTACACTATAGCAAGTGTATTGTAAACCCATTGGTCAACCATGTTAATCAATGAAAGATCAAAGAAACCTGGTTGATACAGATAATAAATGCAAGTTAGGGTTTAAGGTGCACACTTAAGAAATCTTGATTGTGTAATCTTAAGACATATGAAAAATAAGAGTTTTAAATGATGGAAAATGATTCATATGCCTAATTAGGCATATATGCCTAAAAATGTGATTGGTAGATGAGAAAATGATTGGATGAGATTAGGAGAAAGAATGAGTGGAATCCATGTGTCAAAAACTGTATGGATTAGGCTTATGAGTTATGCTTATGAGTTAGGCCTATTTAACATTACCTTTAAATGATACTAAATTAGAATTCCTTTAGTTTTGTAGACCCCGTGGTTACTTTTGAGAAAGATTTTGTTAAAAACTATTTTTAACCGCAAAAGCTAATCTAAATATAATCTTTAATTAATGGAGTAAATAAAATAATAAATTTAAGACTCAATTGTTTATTTAGAATTAATCTATGTGATTACCAAACTTAATACAAAATTGAGAAAATAAAAACTAAAACTAAAATAAAATAAAATAAAACATAATTAAAGAAAAATAAAATCTTTTTTATATTTTCTAACTTTTATAAACAAGAATGAAAGAAAAATAAAATAATAATAATAAAAAAAAAACTTGTAGTTTATAAAAACTTACACAAATATCTCAGTACGTGAAGTATGTGAGTTTGTGACATGTCTTAGTCTCTACAGTATAGACTAAGACTTAACACACGGTATAGACTGAGATCAAATAACTTAGTTCATGGTTTGGCTTAGGAATTTAGCATCCCTAACTATCTTATCATATAAGAAAAACAATCTTCACTCAATGGTTTGGTGAAGAAATCTTCTAGTTGCTCCTTTGTGGACACAAACATTAGTATCACTTTACATTTTTCTACACAATCCCTGATAAAGTGATGTCTAATTTTGATGTATTTGGTCCTAGTGTGGAACACATGATTCTTAGTTATTGGTATGTTACTTTGATTGTCACACATGATGGGAGTTTTAGTAAACATCACATCATAGTCTGCTAGTTGAATTTGCGTCCACAATACCTGAGCATAACAACTACCTGCTGCAACACAATTTGCTTCTGCTGTTGAAGTAGCAACATAATTCTGTTTCTTACTGGACCATAACAAACTTACCACCAAGTAATTAGCATCCACCAGATGTGTTTCTCCTATCTAATTTGTGACCTGCATAGTCTATATCTGTAAAGCCAATTGGTTCCAACCCTTTGTCTTTGGGATACCAAAGACCCAGGTTAAGTGTACCCTTAAGGTACCTAAAAATTCTTTTGAATACTTTGAGATGAGATTCCTTAGGATTAGCTTGATATCTAGCACACAAACATGTTGCAAACATAATATCTGATCTACTAGCAGTTAAGTACAAAAGTGATATAATCATACCTCTGTAAGTAGTTTGACAAGTAGGTTTCCCAGACTCATCTTTATGTAACTTATTAGTAGTTCTCATCGGTGTTTTCATTACAGAACAAGTATCAAAAGAATAGTTCTTGAGTAAAACATGTACATATTTACTTTGATTTATAAAAGTTCCATCGGGTTTTTGTTGGACTTGTAAACCAAGAACATAAGTTAGTTCACTCATCACGCTCAAGTTTAGATATTAAGTTTGAAACCATTTACACATCGATTCATTAGTAGATTCAAAGATTATGTCATCAACATAAATATGGAAAAGTATGACATGATCTTTATCCTTTTTAATAAATAAGGTGTTATCAATTGATCCTCTAAAAAATTTATATTTTAAAAGAAAAGTTGATAATGTGTCATACCAAGCTCTTGGAGCTTGTTTAAGTCCATATAGTGCTTTTTGCAATTTAAAGACGTGATTTGAGAATTTAGCACTTACAAAACTTGGAGGTTGCTTTAAGTAAATGTCTTCCTATAGATTCCCATTTAGAAATGAACTTTTGAAATCCATCTGGATCTCTGTGAGTGGCATATGCAATATAGAGTCTAATAGCTTCGACTCTTGCAACTGGAGTAAAGTTTCCATCATAATCAATGCCTTCCTCCTATATGTAACCGTGAAATACTAAGCTAGCTTTATTCCCTATAACCACTCCATCTTTATCCATTTTATTCCTGAAAACCCACTTAGTTATAATTACCGATTTGCCCTTAGGAGCGGGAACTAAAGTGCAAACCTTGTTTCTTTCAAATTCATTCAACTCTTCATGCATAACCTCTACCCAATCCTCATCTTTGAAAGCTTCATCAACTTTCTTTCGTTCAATGATTGACAGAAAATTGGTATAGAAGCAGAAATTTGCAATTGATTGGTTTGTGACTTGGATTCTAGTATGTACACCAGAATCATAGTCTCCTATAACTTGATCAAGAGGATGATATTTGTGTTGCTTGACACCTTGTGATTTTTGTTGAGCAGAATCATCATCATCATCATGAAATATATTGGAAGTATCAAATTCTGATTCATCTTTAAGTCCAGACGTATCTGGTTCTATAGCATAACCATCACCATACTAAAGATCACTAACTTGAACATTTGACTCTGTACCACCAGACTGAACAGGTGTATTTGTAGCTACAAAGTGATCTAATGAGTCTATGATGGGACTATCAGGTGCAAGGGATTCATCTCCAGGTATAGTTGTTGTTGGATGTGTAGATTCATCTTTACTTTTAGAATTAAGTTGATTTAGTTCAACTTTTGAAGTCACATATTGAGATCCCACAAGAGATAACTCTTCCAAACGATTAATGCCAAAGTGAGATGTTTGACCATTAATTGTAATAAATTCATCAAATGTTACATTAATGGTTTCTTCAATCTTCTTTCTTTTGTTTTTTTATACTATGTAAACTTTGGACATAGATGAATGTCCAACAAATAAACCATCATCAAACTTTGGTTCCATTTTTGCTAGTTGATCCCTTTGATTTAGGATATAACATTTATTCCCAAAGATGAGGAAATAATGGATGGTAGGAACCTTCTTTTCATACAACTCATATGAAGTTTTCCCCATGTCTTTTAACAATGATTGATCTATTTGGGGTATAGCATGCAGTGTTAACAGTCTCTGACCAGAAATAAATCTTCATACCCGAATGACATAACATGGTCCTTGTTATTTCAGTGAGTGTCCTGTTTCTCCTTTCTGCAACTCCATTTTGTTGTGAAATTCTCATAGACACGAAGTTCTGAATGATGCCTCTATTTACATAGTATTCAATTAATGTAAATTTTTTGAACTTTGTGCTATGATCACTCCTATAAGTTGCTTGACTGTTAGGCTTTTCTTCAATTCTTTTCTTTTGATTAAGTTAATGATCTCCTTTGGTGCATCACTTTTAGCTTTCAAAAAGATAACCCATGTATACCTTGCTATTTATCCACAATTACAAGGGTATATTTCTTTCCTCCCAAACTGCTAATGCTCATAGGACCAATAAGTCCATATGAAGCATGTGTAATGGTTGATCAATTGTTGCTAGCAGTTTAGATGGAAAGTTAGTTTTAGTATGCTTTTAAAGGTTGCTTGCAGAACACACTTTATCCTTCTTATATGTAAGTTCAAGTTGGCCTCTTAGCAAATCTTTTTAGATAGCAAGTTGATGTTCTTGAAGTTTGATGCACACTAAGCGGTCGGTCTGTCTCGGCAAGTTGTTGTCGATTCGGATGTCAGACGTTGACCGAACAGTACACGATCAATGGGGTGTTTTATATTTATAGTGTGGGGTATCCTAATTTACTTACTACGTACAGGCACTAACTAAGACGAGTAAGTGATAAGTATAACTCATGTGTCATTCTATGATAGTCGAATTTGAAGCGAAGCTCATTTGGATAATTTATTATTCAAGATACGGTTTTGATAGTTTGATAAGATTTTGGGTTTTATATACTAAACTATTAAAGCAATAAATAAAATTAAGTTAGCTAGCATATAATGAAGAACTAGGGATAAGGAAGACGTGGTTTGCTATGATTTAGTATAGTGTCGGGATGATTTTTATTGTGAAGGCTTTCTTAGACTAATGGACAAATAGACCTTGGTGTAAACACTAGAAGCTATGATTTAGTACAAGTTTAATGTACTTTCTAAATTGATATGTCATTAAGAACTAGGTTATCGTGATTCTGATCATAATGGATTTCCTTAACCCCCAACACTGCCCTGTTACGGAACAAGTGATCCTTCTTGGAATATGTGAATTCCCTGGGGTGCATGGATAGAGTAGTAACCTAACAAAATATCTTACCATTCTTAACACCTAAGTTCATCTTTCATTCTTCTAAGTGTGTGATTGTTTATTAACTTTGCAAGTCTAAACTATCAGTTATGTAGAGTCTAAGGGTTTAAGCATCTTAGGTCACTAGAACCTTTGCTTTCTTTTATAGACTCATCCTATATGTTCAGATAGCTCAGATTTCTTTTGATGTAACCTAGACTTCTCCTTTTCAAGAAGTCGCACATCCCTTTATTATTCACAGTTTTTAGCTTTGCTTCATATGCAGACCATGTCATTCAGTAAGTCACAATGTACTTTACCGCATAGCAGTGTTCCCATTGTTTTGTACGTCAACCATTCCTAATTTGAGTAATCCACTAGGTCATGCACAGTGATTCCATAGTTATTTAATATATATACAAACTTACTATGTATTACACGGTGTTCTAATACTTTCTTACTTCTATAATGGTTTTAACAAAGATAACTACTTACCACAATCAAGATTCATGACTTCTTAATATCTAGGTTGTAACCACGTGGATAACTGGAAAGGGAAACCATTAACTAAATCTAGCGTCATATAAAATTACACGATGACAAAGTATAATATTAATCTTCTTTCATAATCGTGTTCTGAATTGCTTTCTAGAAATGGATTTGCAGAATCCAAAGGTGATAGAAAAGTTCAGAGTATTGAGACAATAATCCAAAAGGTACTATACCAACGGCTTTTTTGTGGCTTCCACATTTGTACTACACTCACCGGTGTTTCCATTGCTATACCACAGACTCAGACGTTTTACGGTATTTACATTGCTTCATAACGGTTCGTTGTTTTATAATTAAAGATTATTGTAACATTATCCCTAACTATAATTATCTAAATTATGACAAACATACAAGAAACTACTCACAAAGCATGACAATAAATAATTCTAATATTAATAGATCACAAACATCAAATAAGAACATTATGACGAATTAATAAAAGAGAAGAATAAATACTACCCCTAAATATTGCGAGCATAATAACACTTGTATTTCTTCTGAATATTCAAAGCGTAACATCGCTAAGCTAGCTACTACTACTAACTACTACATAATTGAACCCCTTACTTATATCTCCCTAATTTAATTAAATTAATTTAGAGATAGAAAGTAGAGAAAGACTAACAATGAAGAAATATTGAAGAGAAATGATTAAAATTGGATAGAATGGGATGATTTGGTAGTTGGTGAAGTTAGATATATATATATATATATATATAGCAGGAGACTTGACCCATATTTTGACCATTCCAACCGTATTTGACCAAGCAAAAACGCACTCGTATTGCACGAACCGGATGAAAATCAAAGATTTACGTACATACGGGTCGTGCGAGCTGTATACGGCTCGCGCAAGCCATATATCGGCTGCACCAGGCCATATACGACTGGTGCGAGCCGTATTCGCGGGGTCGATGAGTCGTGCGCGAGATCATAATTCTTCATTTCTTATTTTCGCTCTAACTTCTTCGTTCCTTATCCATTTTTACATATTCTTGAACCCACGCGATCGTAATTCTCTAATTAATAATTTAAGATTGATTAAGAATAATTTCCCACATTTTATCAAATAGATAATTAAAATGCGAGCGAATTGTCATTGTATTTGCTCTTTTTCACTCGTTCTTCACCCGTTTTTGGTAATTGTTGAAGCATTATCTTCATAATCACCTAATTGACAAAATAAGACAAATAAATGCATTATTTGAATAATTAATTTAATTATTTGGTAAAAAGAAATAAGATATCGTACGTAAAATATGATTGCTTTCTTATCTAGGGAGTTCAAGTCCAGGAGATACACATCTCTTTCTTTTTTGGCAAGCAATATGGGTTTGCCTTTGGGATCATAGATGTTGTTGCTTCTTCCTTATTCTATTTTCACTGTCATCATCACATATTTGACTTACACTCAACAGATTATGCTTCAACCCTACTACATATAGCAACCCTTTTAATCTTCACATTTTCTGCCCTTACCATACCATAACCTTTGGTTTTGGCAACAAAGTAGTCACCATACTTAACAAATGGTCCATCCTCTTCTACAAGCTCTGAAACATTTGACGAACTCCATGTCATATGCTGTAAGCAGCCACTATCAAGGTATCATCAATTTTCATTATGCACAAGGCAAACAAAACAAGATAGTTCTTTTAGGAAACCCACTTAAAAATTGGTCATTTGGGTTGAATAATAGTCTTCCCTGGTTTTGTTTTAATATTTGTAGGTCTATTATATTCAGTCATACCATATGATTTTGATCTCCTAGTATTTTGTTACTCTGTACAATTAATACCTATATGACCTTTGATACCACAACTGTAACATGTTCTTTTCAATATGTTGGTTCTTTTAGGTCTATGTTTGTAATTGGTTGGATGTCCTTACTTAGGTGTACATGTGGACTGAATATAATCCTTAACTTTGTGGTTAATTTATACAATTCGATATTTGTGCTACGCAAATATACAGTTAAGAGATACATGTAACAACTCGTGTCTTTGTATAAATCGGTGTCTCATAAAGTTCATGGAGCACTATATACACTATCAAGTTAAACATTTAGTAGGATTCAAGACAAACTACATGCTTTTAGGTCTACAAATGTTATATCCATTTGAGCTAATTGCAGGGAAATGTAGAGGACTACCACATCATAGTCATTGCATTTATATATGTATGTAACAAACGCTAAAATAAACAAATAAGAAAGAATGAGAGGGTGACACGTAGAAATTTATACATCAATGTGCATAAAAAAATGATGCTCAATGAAGGCACACTGCCCAAAAATTGCCACGTGTTAACCTCTCATTCTTTTGTATTTATTTTACAGCAAGATTTGTTTTCTAGTAACCAATCTCTCTCTCTCTCTCCCTTTCTCTCTCTCTATACATATATATAATTATATATAGAGCAAATTACAGTCTTGCTCTCTGTGGTCCATCATTTTATCACGCCTTGTCCCTTCCACTTTTTTTCACAATCTGTAACCTGTACCGGCTATTTTGCAACATACATCATCCCTCCCTTGTTAAATCTAACGGATAAACCGTTAACTCCGTCAAAAATGACTAAAGCACCCTCATTTTCCTTAAAACCCCTAAATCCAATACAAACAATTAAACCTACTATATCAAGTTAATTTTTTAGATTTTTAAGAATGAAACTTAAAGTCAACAGATCTACAATTCCGTAAGTCATTCATTGACAGCTTACTAGCTAGTAAATTGTATTGTCAACAAATAACTTAAAAATCAAGAGAAACAAAAAAGGGGGCTTCTGTATTGGGAATTAACATGAGTTCATCCCTAGAAGTGTATCACAAAAACCATTAAATCACAGTATACATATAGAAAAATAAAAACCAAAAGCTCGACATATTACCAAAAATCAAATACTCGACATATTACCAAAAATGAAATTAATTATTAAACTGATTTGCCCATTTATTTAAACACTTTCCATTCATAAAACAAAGGTAAAAAATTTAAAAAAAAAAAAAAAAAAAAAAAGGGGGGGGGGGGGGGGTTTCAAAATTGGGAATAAACATGATTCATGCTTATATCAAAAATCCACTAAATCACAATATACATAATCAATCGAAACCATCTGGAAATTCGATGTCGCAATGAAGTGATGTGTCAAAGAGGAGCAGAGGAAGACGAAGGAGATGGCGGATCTGGACCCGTCGGAGACGAAGGGTGAGTTATGGTCACCATCGCTGGGAATGACGGATTTGGACCATTGGTTTCAGTTGTTTCCGACTTTGGCGGATCTGGACAGTTAAGGTCCTACAATGCTTCCAGTGGTTTCAGTGGTGGCAAGTATAGAAGAGAGGGTGTGGTTGAGTGAGTTGAGTTGAGTTTTTAAGGAAATGGGTACAGAGAATTTTCGGGGAAGATGATGTTTGGCATTTTTTGTGAGGAAATGGATTGATTTTGAATAAGGAAGAAAATGGAAGAAATTAAGTATGAGAGTTAATTTTGAATAAGTGTTTATGTGTGAGAAATCTTTGATTTTATGTTTTAGGATTTTCTTAAGTCAAAGAGATGTTTCATTGATAAGGGTTTTAAGGAAGATGAGAGTATTTTAGTCATTTTTGATGAGTTAACTGTCTATCCGTTAGATTTAACGAGGGAGGGATGGGGGTATGTTACAAAATAGCCAGTACAGGGTTACGGATTGTGAAAAGAAAGTTGGAAGGGACGAGACATGATAAAACGATGAACCACATGGGCTTGGACCGTAATTTATACATTTTTTGACATGTGATTGACTTCATTCATATGTGAACATTTATGTACATTTGATTTATAAAGAAAAAAAGCTAAAAACTCTAAAATTATATCTCAAAACACAAAATAAGAAATACATGTTCACTTGTGAACCATAATGTGAACAAATCTGTAAAATTGGTTTTAATACGTAATTTTTAGGTTTTTAGCTTCTTTCTCTTTATCAATCAAATGTACATGAATGTTCACATATAAATGAAGTCAATCACATGTGAAAAAATGTGTAATTTAGTAGTTCTCGCGATTCTCACCTTTTATTTGGTTCTCATTTGAACCTGAACCAATATATCTTATCGTATAAATAATATAAGAAGCGAATGATAACATCATCAAATTTTCAATTGCCAATAGAATTCTTAATTTTTGTTAAATTGAGTAAGATTAGGGATTTGATGACATCATCATTTAATTTAAATTTTTTGTCAATTAAGTCCTTTAATTTTACTCAATTCAAAATTACAGTCTCAAACCTTTTAAATTATATAACTCTTAACCAAAATATTATATCGTTATCAAAATTTATAAAATCTATTTAATGTATTTGTATATGTTCACAAACATAAAGGAATACTTATATCAATAAACGTTATGTTAAGTTTTTTATGTGTAAAGATTTTATATACGAATTCATTCAATTCAGTTAAATATATAACATACTTTTATTATACTAATTTATTATTTTAAATACATTTAGATAAATAAAATAACTTCAAATACTTCCACGTACATATCGAATCCCACATGTAATTTTATTCAACCTTTTTCAATTAACAAGTTATAGGTTTAGAATAAGATTTGTAGTGTCAAAAGATCTCCAACGTTTCAACGAACATATAATCTTAAATATATAAATTAGTAATAAAGATAAATATAAGTTATTGCTTTATCATTAGAAAGCTAACTCTTAATTAAAACTGTGTCATTTATAATTCTTATAGAAAACGTAGTCATTGATTAACGTAATTAGGTTATGATATTTAAATTTTTGTGTAAAAAAATATGAAGTTTTAATTCAATGTTTATTTTAATAGTTTAAATGGTCGTATATATATACGGGTTTGAACACTAATTAATATATATATATATATATGAGCAACAATTGTAAGAACTAGCCAATCATTTTCAAATGCACGTGCGTGCATCCAAATTACATGTATATGCATACAAGTGCTAATCGCTTATTTCAAAGGTCCAAATTATTATTTTGGAACTCTACCTACGTATGAAATATCTGTAGGTATAAAGTGTAAGAACTAATCAAATATCACAATTTGAATCATATTAGTCGAGAACTCACAAACTTGATAATTTTATATCTCCACTAAAGTGGCAGACACAGTTTTGAAGCGTCCTCCATCGAAAAAGTTAATAGATTAAAAGATTTGATAAATACATCTATTGCATTTATGCAATTAGATGCACAACCATAAAAACTGTGATTTCGATGCTTTTACTGTCAAACGCTCTATCAAACACCTCAATATAAAATACTACAATTGTCAAGTTTGTGAATTTGTCAACTTATTTGACTAATTTTAATGAATTTTTTGAATTGATTCTAAGGTGCTAACTAGTTAACTAAGTTGTTCTAGTATTAGACTCTGCGCAGAGTATCGGGTGCAAGAACTATTAATAATTATTTAATGAAAATTATTTTTTATAAAAATTTAAATTATTATAATTCTAAATTCAAAAATATGATATTAAAAAGGAAAAAAAAAAAGATATTTAAATTTATTTTTGATATTAATTGAATAATTTTATATATTTAATAAGTGAATGAATAAAATAATAATTTTTGATCTTCTTATTTAAAAATTAAGGAAGAAAGTGATAAACCTTTTAAATTTGATATATATAGAAATGAATAGTATCTTACGGTATGAATAATGAATTGAACCCAAAATAAACCGTATGGCGTTATTTTTTTTTTCTACGATTCCTTAAAATCTCATTATCTAACAAAATTTGATATTGCATATTGATGGAATCAAATTGGTCGAAAATAATACATGTAAAAATAACTGAGAAATGAATTGCGTACCTTGTGATCGACCTAGAAAAATCAACTCGACATGTGGTTTGACCTTTGACCACGTCAGAATTAATAATTGAGAATTTGAATTTGACAATTGATTAGAGTCGCATTCTATGTGTTCCTTTTTTCTTTTTTGTTTTTGTTGTTGTTATTCAACCATATGTTATGTCCATATCTGCATCAAATATTGTTTTATGTCATTGTTTCTTTTCAATTTGTAGACATCGATAACTTACTTTAACTACATAATACTATTTCTATACGTCAACTATTCAATTCTCATACAACTCTTCCAAAAATTGTCATCAAAATATTAAAGTTTGACTTTATAGCTGGAATGAGCTAACATTAATTAATATTTATATGGTAGTAAATAGTAATGAGGAAATATCATAAGTTGGAAATGTTTTAGAGAAGATTGCAGGGTTGTGAACGAGTTGAAGTCTAGTACCATATGGACCAACTTAAGTTGGGTTCGAAGTTGGCTCGATAGCTGGATAAATGTTTATGATGCGGGCTCGAGCTCAATCTCAACTCTAGAATAATTTGAGAATGTCCAAGCATGCACAGCTCGAAAAGCTTGAATAGTACATATCCAATATTTTCCAAGAATCCAACTTATTCAATGCAATCAACTTCAATAACAAAAATCTTCTTTGAAGATAGTATTAAAACTAGAACAAATATGAACACAAGTGCATGGCATTTAAAAAGCCTAACAATATTATAATCCAACTATGTTCTAAACAAGGGTGAAAAACCGCACCTTGTTGCAGATTGTATAGTCATTTTGTATCGCGCGTCTATATATAATATCTATAATAGCAGAAATGTTAAATTAAACGATTTTATTTGGCTTAATTCATAGCCGCTACAATGTTAATTGTACATATAAAATAAGATATATTGATTTTTAATAATAATAATACTAATCATAAATAATGTACATAAATAATATACATAAATAATAAACCCGCAGACCGAATGAAATAAATAAATAAAATTGCCGCTATAATAATACATACATAAATAAATAAGCAGGTCCAAGAAAACAACAATCCAGCACACCATTTACATACATAATGGCACGGAGCCTTTTCACTACGTGTTGCATTTTCCGCTTTTCTTTTTCAACTTCATTTTATTATTATTTTCACGCAACTACAACTACAATTCTTTCAACTATAACTACAACTAAAATTCTCATAACCTCTATTATTTTAACACAACTACAACGACAATTCTCATATATTATCCATATAATTCAAACACCATATCATATCGTGATAGATCCATATGAAAATTACGACGAAGATTCGAGCAAAGAATCCGATATAGAAGATATGAACTCATTGACTGCTTGTTTCAATCCGATTTTTATGCTTGATACTATTGAAACGCTGGAACAAGATGAAGAAAACGATGCTGAAAGTTCACGACCAAGAGCACCTAGAAGATTCTTAACTAGAAATCGTGTCGGAGCCGGTGAATGTTTGTGGCAAGACTACGGCACCAGTGAACGTTCAGGTAATATGTCTAAATTATTCAAATGATAAAACAAACATCTTACCAACTGTTTTCTAAAATGGTAGACTATGCTCCTCATTGCACAAGTTTAATAATGCTGGCAAGTGATAGTATTTTGTATCATTTAATACATTCACAGATGGAAAGCATTCAACTCCCTGGCGATCTTTGTACATAAATCCTTCATTCTTCTTTGTTTTGATATATATATTTTCTTTAAATTTCAGGCCTTCTGGTATATGACGAGTTCTTCTTTTCATGTCTTCCTTGATTAACCTAATCGGTCTTTTATTTTTCTTGATATTAAATGAAACCCAAAATGTATTGTAATCATATTCTGATAGTTTACCTAAATCATGTGCAGCTTCAATCAATAAGATAATCTTTGACATTACTATCTCCTTAATCTCCTTGTCACTCAATTCTTTGATAAATCTTTCAATATAATGCCATTCCACAAACCCCGGAGTGTGTAACTGATGCACAAATACATGTTGAGTTACATGATTTGTCAGTCTGTAATCTATACTTACTCTGTTCTCATTTCTATAAATAGTGCAGCTCATTATCAAATTTTTTGGAATTCTCCTGTGCACATAGTTATCTTTGATTTTGCAAGACAACACATATTTCATGGCCAATTTGGTCTAAAGCTTGAAATAATCCTCGATAAGTTGTTCATTTAGTTGAGCTTGTTTCAAGTATTCATCTTGTGACATACCTTACTCTGCAACATTATCTGCTAGATTTTTTCTAAGTTTACCTTTTGAGGATGGGTTTTTTTCAAATCTCTGTTCATAACCAAATAACTCCCATGCTCTCTTTCTTTACAATCAGTTTATTTAATAGTATCCCAATAGGAGCATCATCATCATCAAAATCATGTTCCTTTGTAGTCTCAGTACTACAATCAGGATCTATCAAATCATCATCATCTCTTTCATCTTCTTCATCATCATCCATATTTAAAAAATTTTGAACAGATAATCCTATTGGCTTCAAGCTTTTATCGAAAGGATCTCTATTTGATTTTCCTTTAGCCATTTTCTTCATCTTCTTGGCTCTTTTAATCCTGAGAGGTTGCTCTTCTTCTTCAACATCTTCATCTATATATTTCCTTTTTGTTTTGTTAGTAACTTCCAAATATACTTGATCAACTATAGTGAGGCATGCTAATAGTTGAACAAATAAGACTTCAAAAGACTCCCCATAAGTCTGGGCACTTGGTACAATGCTTAAGTTCTTAATTTGTGCATTTTCCTGAGTCTAAGACTCCCCCTGAGTCTGTGACTCCCCCTTAATCTATGCATCCAGGCTTTGTGATTTCACCTTAGTAATATCCGGTCCATCATCACCATTATTACCTTCATCATCATCACCTCCATCATTATTATCATCACCATTTACATTTTCATTATTATTATCATTAGTGTTTGAAATGTTATCTTTTAGTGGTGACCTATGTATATCATCAACAACTATCATCTCACCCATACCTTTACCTCAACCTCTTCTGATAGGTTTACTTGTTCAGTTTTATCTACAGACATTGTATCCTCGTTATCTCCTACAGACTTAAACAACTCCCCTTTTTTAACATCATCTATAAAGTTTGAAATGGTAGTATGCATAACATCTCATTTCTGATTTACATTCAGCTCCAATCTATCCATCTTAGAACTAATAGTTGACACTAGATCCTTCATCTGCTCTAGGTCATTCAGTTTATTATTGTACGTGCTTAGTCTGTACCCATTCAGACAACTGGGTGATTGCTTTAAGCACATCATCAAGTGTACTAGAAGGCACAAACTAAGGTTGTAAAGGTTGATTAATGGTGGGTAATGGTAGTTGTCCCTCACACATCTCAGGTTGTGATTAAGAAGGTTCATTGAGATCTTTTAATAATGTTGCACTTGGAGCCTCACTCTATATCTTATGCACAGAGTAGAAGGTTGATCTATTTAATAGAGATAGAGATATTACATTACATTGTGATTAGAAATATAGTCACTCTAGATTGTGTTATTGTCATCTTTTAACTGTTTTTAAGAGATATGATATTTACACTTCTTTCTTATTCACACATAAATATTACATATGTCTGAATATAAATTATTTGAATTAAACACAAAAAGTTGAGCATAGATAGATAGACAAACTAAAAGAAAATGAATTCTTATTAGTTACCCGGGTGCAGATCCATCTAGGTAAGGTGGTAGTGGTTGACCTTGCATTAGTCAACGGTCATGTAGACCCGAGATGCATTAGTGGCAACAGCCAAAAGGGGCACGACTGTTGCGAACCTTGACTTAGAAGAAGACAAAATCGAAGGTCGGCATACAGCCGCGATACCACAGCTCATTAATGCATTAGAAGTCATTTCCAAGAGAATTTTTTTTTTTATTTTGGAAATGGGGGATTTTAGTGGGAAAGAATTGATGGTTGATGAATAATACTTGTTGTGAGGGTAGGAATAACCTGGAGGAAATTTTCTGGGGAGATACAATGGAAAATCCGAATGTTGAATATTATCGGCTAAGTGTTTGAGGATAATGGAATATTATTGGACCAAGTGGAAGGTTGATCTATTTAGATTGATTACGTGGCAAGTGAGGGGTAGTTTTGTAATTTACTTTTTTGGTGTTTGAATTTTTGAGGTCAATTGAGTGGTTGATGTTTATTTGACATGAGAAAGAAGGAAGGAATCAAATGTTGTGGTCATGAATGACTGAATGGATTCGGGTTGTTGCCATTTATGGTGCTGCTTAATGCACTAAATAGAGAGAAAAAGGTGGTAGGACTCACATGGGATAAGTTTCATTTGATTGTTCCCAGGAATCTAGACTCACCATCAAATCACGTTTGTGTCACTTTAATAGTAGGGGACTTTAATAGTATAGTTTTAGGCTTCATCTTGTACAGATAACATAAGTACTTCATCTTGTGCATAGAACCTAAATTATAACTTTATTGTATACAAACGTAAGACGCTAAGGTTGTAACTAGTTTTTAATTTCTAGTTACACGAATCAGAATAGTAGTGTTAGTTGGATATAGAAGTGGAGTAGACAACCCATAAAATTTATTTTTTCTTCTTCCAGTTTTCTACATAAATCTATTCTCATCAAATTCTTATTGTTTTCCTACAACCTTCTCCAAATTTATACAGGTAATTTATTATTTTTATACCTTTCATATTTACTTATATCTATCGTTATAGTAAATCTAATACAATTCATGTGTATAAAATAACAACTCATATTGATGTATATAAAATAACAACTCATACTTACATGTGCTTTTATTTTATTTTTGCCTTTTCTTTCTACAATTCATGTGTTCAAAACTACAAATATTGTTTTAAGATGAAAGATTAGGAAAATAATTTTACAATTTTAGAAGCCTAAATAAGTAATTAAAAGCATATAAATATAAAATTAATGCGTCATTATTCTAAAGGAAAAAAAAAACAGAACTAGCATACATGCGCCATCATCATCATCCTTCTATTTCACATTTAATACGATTTAGTTCTAATGGTTATTGTCATTTTTCAATCCGAAGCCATTACGTTACGCACAATCAAATTCATATCAGAATTGGTGAAGTTTTATTTAACATATTTTTTACTTCAATAAAAGCGACAAAGTTGAACTACATGTATAATTCGTTTGCAGAATTATCTATTATATTATACTCATGAGTTCGTTTCCTAGCTAATAAAGACATAAAGCGACAAAGCGACAAAGTTTTTACTTTTGAACACTATACCTATTAAATAAAGGGTAAATGGTCGAATAAATTTTTAAAATTTGACTAAGAAAGGAGATCTAATGTTTTAAAATGACTTATATTTTAAGATCATGTCATAAAATAATTTAAGATGACAAAAAAGTTTGATGAAATGTAAAATTACCATTTCATTTTAACAACGTGCTATAAAAAAGATTAAACATTTTTAAATCGTGTCATAGAAGAGTTTAACAATTTAAAATCATATTATAAAATGATTTAACAATCAAAATGATAATTCTACTTTTAATTGATAATTTTTGACAACTTGAATCATATTATGACACAATTTTAAAACTCGAATCCGTTTAAAACATTGAAAGAAATTTATATATGTTTATTGTCAATTATTAACAAATACATCACTTTTTCAGATAATTTACCCTTAAATAAAACACCGATTAGTAACTTAAATATGTCCTAATGAGAAAGGCTATAACTAGTCCTTTTTTTTTTCTTCTTGCAGGCACATTCTTTTAAATAAAATTTTGTTTTCAAAATTACACGTCTACACACAAAATTTTTATCAAAAATATTCTTTCACCAAGTACACTTGATAATTCTCACACTTTTGTCTAGTTTTTCATTCCAAATGAATAAAAAACATAATTTGATCTTCCTATGATTAAAAAATTAAAAAATATATAGATTATTAAAGATGCTCAACTTTGGTGCTTTAATTACAAAAAAACCGTCTCGAAACTTTAAAAAAAATGTTGGTGATAATTAAACACTTAATTTAATTTAAAAAAATAGATTGTTGAAAAAATAATGTCTTATAATAAGAAAAAGTTAAGGAAACTAAGATGTGTTTAGTTGTGAAATATATATGCATATGAAAAATTATTACAAAGATTTGTAATTATTTGTAGTAACTTTTTGTCATTTTCATATGAAGTGATGGAAAATTATTATGAAGATAATTCAACCGAAAATGCTAGATTTTACATGAAGACATCAGAATTTGCCACCACTAAGGTACAACATCAGTTATTTTATTTATATTTTTAGACAAAAGTTCATTAAAGTATACAAAATTTTGAAAGTATGGGAGTATGCATAATTACCCTTAGATCAACTTAATCAATGGTTAAGATTAATACATTAATTTTTTTAAAACATAATTAAGGTTATACATAAAATTGGGCGAAGGGGTATTTTCGTCATTTCCTATTTTGTTTAGTTTTTTTCTTTTCAAAACAAAACCATATTCCCCGCTCTGAAGAATACTTACACGCTCGCCAAAAATCTAACTAGAAAACCTTCAAACATCATCGATTTCTGTTGTGAATCTTCGATTGTTGATATCAATTTACGTTTTATACGTTCACAACTGATCGATTGTTCATTCTATCAGTCGATTTTTTCAAATATACTTCGGTGAAACCCTAGCCCCAATTTTAACTCAAAATTCTACAATTTCGATCGTGTTTATCTGGTGAAAATGGATATTCGTTCAGAACTCGCATTATCATCATCTTTGAAGGCGCCTATCAAAGCAATTCCACTTAAATGCATTCCGACTGGTAATATTTGATATTTTTGGTTATTTTATATCAATTTTTTTGATAAACAATGTGATCGAAATTTTTAATCATATTATAGTTTCTTATACTGTTGGACATGGTAAGGATACAAAATCAAGTGTTTCAGCATCTATTGAAGTTAGTTTCATAAGACTCGTGTTCTTCATTTTTGTTTGTCTTTTGATTTGTTATTGTATGTGATTTATAGTTATTTAACTGGTACATGTTTTATAAAACACGTGTTATGAATTGTATTTTATATTAGATGTTGCAAAAACACTTGTTGATAAACTTCATCAAGTTCCAGTTACAAAGAATGCTTCTGTCAAAAAGAAATCAAAATTGAAGTTGCCTGCTAAAAAGATTCAAAAGATCTGGTTGATGTTCTCGATGTTTAAGGTACAAATAACGTTATCTGATTATGTTTGTTTATATGTTATAACACATGTGTCATGAATCAGATTATGTTTGTTTATATGTTATAACACATGTGTCATGAATCAGTTTATGTTTGTTTATATGTTATAACACATGTGTCATGTTTTTTAAAACAACAGAGGCTGCAACTACAGACAACGTCAATATTAATAAGCAGAAGCTTACAAAGCAATCTGCTTCTAGGATAGCCTCATCGAAACCGGTTGAAAATGAGTTGGATAATAAAAATGTGAAGAGAAAGATTGTAGCAACTGAAGAAGACGAGTTGCTTTTTAAGAATTTGAGGAGTGCAAAAAAGAAGAATTCAAAGAAGGAGGCTGATAATATTTTGGTTGATGATACAGTAGTTAAGGTTGAGGGAGATAAAGATGTTTTTTTGAAGAAAGGTGCACGGTTAAATTTGAAGTTGCTTCGTGTTTGGACAACACCAAAGCCCATGTTTAATGCTATGCATAAACTAAGCATTGAGCAACAAGAATGCTTGATTCAGATGGGTTTTGGCAGTTTTATCAGAATGCCAATTGATATTTTGCCAGGTAAGGTAGCCTTTTTTGTGTTACTGTAACACATGTGTTGCTTTGATTATTATACGTGACGTTTTGTTAACACATTTGATTATTTTTTTTGGCAGGTAAGTTGGCCTTTTTTGTTGTTGACAAGTTTAATCCAAAAAGCATGGAAATAAATTTTGAAGATATTTGTATACCTATGACTGCACAATCAGTGCATGATATTTTGGGTATCCCAAAAGGTGATATCCCAGTATCTTCATTACCTGTTCGAGACGCAGAAGATGAATGTGTTGTATTATGGAAGCGCCAATACGAATCTCCGAGAATACGTCCTCTAATGATAGCAGATATAATTGTCAGTTCAACATCTGCTGATTTTAATTTTCAATTGAACTTTCTGATGCTTTTTGCAAACTGCATGGGCAGTTGTGAAAGCAATGGTTTTATTTTAAATTATATTTTGGATCGGATACGCGAGGATGTAAAGATTGAAGAATTAGATTGGTGTAGTTATATCATTGACTGTTTGAGAAACGGTAAAAAGAAGTTTAAAAGGGATGCCAAAGAGTGTTTTTATTACAGCCCGATATTTTGGTAAGTTATTTTTTATATTTGTTTATATCAGATTGTTAAAGTTTTTGAATCTACAATAATTGTTTATTTGTCATTATTTTTAGCTTTTGTATGTTGATGCAATGAAATCGAGTAAGGCTCCGGTTGTTCGTAGTTGGCTGGTTATAAGGAACTGGAATGCTGAGCTATTAAGGATGAGAGAAAACGAAGAACTAGAGAACGGGGCATTTGGTAAACTTGAACTCCAAGATACATCTCTAGAGGATCAGATTGAGGGTTTCATTAATGTAACCCAGTTTGAATCAACTGTAGAGGTAAATATCTCATGTATTTTTGTATTATAACCCAAAGTAACACATATGTTATATTGTAACACATGTGTTGCTGGTATAACACATGTGTTTGTTTTGTGTACCACTTGTGTTATTTAAACATACCCTCATGTGTGATACCAGCAAACACATGTGTTTTTGTTAGCACAGGTGTTGTGTAACATATGTGTTGTTTGTGTTCAAACACATGTGTTTTCATTCATGAGTTATATGTACTTTTTTATTTACAATGTTATGTATAACATGGACAGGCTTATCATGATAGATGCTCAAAACTCTTAGCATCAGCATTGTTGGAGCAGCTTCGTTTGGAAAGAGAGTTGGCAGAAGGGTTAAATAAGTATCCTAACGATAAAAATTTGGTAGTTTTGGATCAGAAGTTGTTTGGTATTTTTGTTAATAGGATATAGGAAAGGATTGTAAGTTGTCTGATCTGTTTAGGCGGTATGTGTCTGGTGATCACAAAGAGGTTAAGGATGATAGGAAGGAGGATAATAAGGTTTGCGAAGAGTTTGGTGGGGGTGAAAGTGATGGGAAGGATGTTTATGTCATTCAAGTAAATATGTTAGATGTTAATGATTGTGATGTATTTTACTCTCAGATTGGGGAATCAGTTTTTGAGGTATTTGAAATGACAAACATGTTTTTGGAAAATCCTACTTTTCCAAGTACCTTAGAGTTTCCGAAATTAGGGGAGAAACATGTAACCAAGCCTACGGTTTTTCTTTTTCTCAATATATGAATTGACAGACAAATGTCTCATCAAATGTGGTTGCAGCTGAGTTTAGGATTTCTAACTGGCTGTTTTCAATGCAAGGCGACCTGCTGTAAGTTCAATAGACAGTATTAACACATGTGTTATAACTCAAATAGTCAATAGTAATAGTCAGTAGTATTAATTCTGTGTTTGTTGATACAATGACGTGTGTTTTTACGGGGAGCAATTATTTGAAACGGTCCATGGTCAAATATCAACACGTTGGGACTTGCAGACATTAGCCCCTCATTTGTGGGTGAGTTTAAACGTGATAGATAGCTGGGCTGTGTTGTTGAATTATGAAGAGCAATTCAAAACATCTAGTGATCAAACAAGATTATTTTTCCAGCATTGCATGTTTGTAAGTTTTAAATAAATATATCACTATTCCTTAGTATTTCTTTATTTATTTCAATGTTTTATAATTTTTGTTATTTTATAAATCAGCCTGAGTCAATGCTGAAGAATCATATGTCAAAAGAAAACAAGCTGGAAGCATTCAGAATATCGGTCGAGAAGTTGCTAGGAAATGATCCTGTACGCGTGTCTATGATAGGGATTGGACTTGTAAGTCATTTCTTTTATATTATGTCATTCTTTTATACTGTAACACATCTTTTGATAATACAGGTGTTGTTTTTCAAAATCTCATGTCTTTTTTAACAGGTATTCTTCCCAGTGATAGTTGATCGACACTTTTTCTTCTTGGTGTTCAATTTGGACAAAAGAAGCTTCCATGTTATCGACAATAGTGTTTCAAAGGATTATGATAAGTATGCAGCTATTTGTGATCTGGTGGTAAGTTTTCAAAAAAAGCTTCCATGTGTTGACTGTAACACATGTGTTACAATAATAACACATGTGTTACCATAATAACACATGTGTTACCATAATAACACATGTGTTACAATAATAACATATGTTTGATATTATTGTTAGTACACAGGACATATGTTTACACAACGCATGTGTTATAAGAGCTGCAATACCCCAGTAACACATGTGTTATACCAATTATACAACACATGTGTTACAGCAGCAACACATGTGTTACAATCTAACACATGTGTTACAACAACAATACATGTGTATTTATACAGATTTTAACAATGTTTCGTTTAACAAAATTTTTTGTTTTTAGCTGAGCTTATTTCGTCAGCACTTGAAGAAATACTCTCATCTTGCACACACATTTTTTATGAAGAAAAAGAAGGCAACAGTGATGAATCTGAAGTGGAAGACCACCCAACATAATGTTGATTGTGGTATTTTTACAATGTTGCATATGGAGAGCTATATGGGTGAGGCTAGCACAAAATGGGATTGTGGATTGTCTGTTGAAGGCCCTGTTCAAGACAAGCAATTCCTACGACTGAGGATTAAGTTTCTTGCAAAGATGTTGCTGCACGATGCGAACATACATTGTAAAAGAATTCATGACACGGCTGATGAGTTTGACAAAACTCATGATAAGGAAGATGTTAGGAAAGTGATTATGTATGGTATTAAGCAGCGCCTTGATGAAAACACTGATGGTCAAGATTGAACATGTATATATTCTAACAATTAATCACATTTTATTGAAAGTGTCAATATCAATGTATTCAGTTGTCAATATCAATATCAATGTATTCAGTGTCAATATCAATTAATCACATTTTATTCGATTCAAACTCTGCTTCTTCTTCTCACATGTACGTTTGTTGTGGTTAGTAACCATCTTTCCACAATTTCCACATTTTCTTGGCTTTATTCCGTTATTCTATTTTGCCTTCTCCCTTTCCTGCGTACTCTTTAATCGTGCATCTCTTCCACAACCTTTGTATCGTGCCAATTCTTGATTTTCTATTTCAATAACATCAGGTTTTGTAATCCCATGCAATTTTTCAATAACATATGTCTTTGTTAGAGGTTTAACATTGGACAATGAAGTTTCTATACATGTCCTTATTTTCTTCATCTTTGTTACCAAATCAACAAGCTTTTCTTGATCATTTCCTACAAACTTGATGCAATCGTCTAGGGCAGATTTGGCCTCATTTGTTAGTTTCTCGAATTCACTTGTCTCCAAACGTCTTTTTCTTTTTCCAAACTCTGTTGTTATTCTATTCCTTGTCCAGCGTCTTAACACATATTTATTTGGAATCTCTTCAATATCACAGTTTTTGAAGACACAAAAAGCATGCCTACATAGAAATCCACGACGAACGAACTTTCTACAACTACAAACGACTGTCCCATCTTCTTTATTATATATCACCTTAGTTCTCATTAAAAAAATGTCATATTCTATATAAAATAAAGTTTTTAAAATAACATATGGATTATAATACATGTGTTAGATTATAACACATGTGTTACAGAATAACACATGTGTTACAGAATAACACACCTGTTATTTGGTATTACATGATTTATTCGATTATAGTAGGGTACCTGATAATCATATATGACTGAACCTTTGTCTTCTGGCCAGATTTCAACCTCCCATTTTTCACATGCAACTTTCTCTTCTTCGTTAAACTCCTTCTTCTCCTTTATTATATACTCTTGAAGACCATCTTTTGTTTTTATTTGATATACTGAACAAGCCCAGATTGATTTCACAATTTCTATTTGTACAAGAAAAAACATTTTTCGTGTGTATATCTCAGCTGCATGTTTTTCAATTTTAAGTCGTGTTGTGAGCGTTGGATAAGTGTCTATTTGTCTGGAGGTCTAGTAGATCTTGCTTATAACGTTGCTTTTCCATAGTAGCTTCAAAGCATAACATGAAATTTACAAGAGTTGAATGTCTATTATTGAAGTTTCCAAAGAAAGAATTCTCACTTTCTGATCTTGAAGTTTTCCTCATTAGCCCACACAATTCCATGTCATAGAAATATGCTGGTATCCATCTGGATCTTATATTATACACATCTGTTAGCCATTTGTTGTCTTTTAAATAAAAATCATCTATCAGCTTCCCCCATTGATTCTCAAAGTCTTGTGGAGTAATAAACATGTTCCAAATTATTTTATTCAATCTCTTTTTGAAGTCGGTTGTATCAAGTATATTAGAACAAATCTGCAAGTATAAAAACCTTTTACTAAAGAATTGATATAAGGACAAGTGTTACATCGTAACACATGTGTTATAGCATAACACATGTGTTACAGAATAACAACAACTATTTAACAAAATGCAGTACCTTTGATGGCAATTTCTGTGTAATGTGCCACATGCAAAGTCTATGCTTTGACTCTGTTAAAACAGTGGCAATCGCATTTCTCATAACGTTATCTTGATCCGTCAATATGATTTTAGGTTGTACTCCAAAAGCTTTTAAAAACGATCTAAGAAGCCACGTGTATGACTCTGTAGTTTCATTAACTAACAATCCGGCACCAAGTGTGACACATTTTTTGTGATTGTCTATTCCAGGGAAAGGAACAAACATCATGTTGTACCTAAAAATCTTTTAAAATTATATTAAAAAGCTAAATTATAACATATACATAATGCAAACAAACACATGTGTTGTACTGTAACACATGTGTTATTCTGTAACAAATATATTGTAAGTCCCCTTAAGGTCGGATCTACGGGGTAATATGATGTATTTGAGTGCGGAATCCTCAAATACACTTAAACGATAACAAAACGAGTATAAATATCACTTTTATTGAATTAAACGAGGTTACATTCGAAGTTACACAGAGTATTCGAACCTAGCTCTGAAAACCCAGTTCCTAAACTATAAAAACTGATTTTCGGACTTGTGTATTTATAGGCAGCCAAGTTCGTACGAACTTAGCTGCTTCTAAGTTCGTACGAACTTACTAAATTCGTACCTACACTAAGTTCGTACGAACCTATAAGTTCGTACGAACCTACAAAATACACAGACAAAACTAAAGTTAACGATTACAATGATAAACAAAATGACTTCTAAACCTAACTATTACAAACTAGAAGCTGTTGTCACAAAACGTGCACCTCTCCCCCTTGACAATAGCTCTAGTTTCGATGCACCAACAGACTCCCCTTGACAATAGCTCTGGTTTCACCGGAGATGTTGTCACCTGAGTTGCCTGCGATCTCGATTCTGTTAAGCTCTTTTGTCTTCTTGTATAGAACACCTTTTCCACAAAGTCTTCAACGCCCTCTGACATCTTCAATCTTCATGTCTCTAACTATCTCTAGCTTCTGACATCTTTATCGAATCATGTCATACACCCTCAAAAACTCTTGTAGCTTACCTTTAGGAATCATCTCTTTCAGATCTTAAATCCCCTCGGTCTTATCACTACAATTCACCTTTAGACATTTCTTCATTCTGAACAAGACTTCTGTAGGTATCCTCTAACTTTGATTTTCACTATTAAACTTGTCAGTTCAATGGTATCTCTCTCTGTTAGATTGACAAGACTCTCCCTTACCCTGTTCAAGCGTACCAAGTCTTCCAGTTGAAGAGTTAGACAACTCACATTGTTTGGTCACTGGGATCATCGTCTGTCACAACACATCCTCTTTACAACCAGTCTTCACCCCCTACCAGGCTTCTCCCCCTTGAGTTGTTGCGCTTTTCAACAAAGGATGTCCGCCTAAGCTATGGTGAAATAGTTGTAGTAGGTGTTGTTGGAATTGTTGTTGTGTAGGTGGTAATGGTTGTGGATTAGGCAGTCGGCTCACTAATGATAACCCCACTAGATGTCTTCTTGTTGGACCTTCTAGTGAATAATGAGGTATCATTATCAGAATCAGCATCGTCATTTTGCAATGCATAATCATCGTCTTCATTTAACTTATGACTCGCCTTTATCCGAAGTAAAACGAGACCCTAAGTGAGATCCAAGTATGATTAGATCTATCCAACTATGGAATTTCATCTTCATCATCACTTTCATCATCACTCTCGGTCTGTTTACACGCAAACCCCCAATATCCTCCTCGAATCTAGATCTTCTAGCTTCAATGCTTGGTCATACCTAGGCTTTGAATAAATCGCATTCGAATTTTTTGTCCAATCGTATAGATAAACAATCAAAAGTAATTATCTCCCCATTTAGTAAGAACTTAAATTTGTACAAATTAAAATGATAAATGACTAAAAATAAACAAAAAAATATGAAATTATTCATATTAAAAAGTACATTCTTTTTGGGAGAATCACTGTTACGAAGATCATATTAGCCATAATGCATACGATACACAGTTAGGAATTGAATTCCTTGGTTATTATGTATGTAATTTATAGTTCATGACGATTATCGGTATTATTGTCCACTTAAGCAGTCAACACTCAGATTTTCATGTACACATTTAGTTATTATTCACGATTAACTATGTATCTCACATTTGATATACACTTAGAATCGAGAAAGTCCAGAATTCCATGTAATGGATGTTTTTAATTTAAATTCATCTCTAAAGTCAAGTCCTTTATATTAAGAGCAATGTACTTTTGTACATGTGAAGAGACTAGACTAGGGTTAGAGCCTAACGAATCTAAAATCAAACCAGAGGTGACAGGTCTGTACTTTCGTACAACAAAGCGACATAGTTTAACTATCGACCTTGAAAACGGTATTCTTGTTTCGCGGTCAAGTTTGCTCTATTTTTAAGATACACTGACTGAGTCTAGGTCAGCATGTTTAAAGATGTTGCAAAAGAAACAATCAGTGAACCCCCCAGATGAATTGTTTTATATTTATCCAAAAACATGTATTCAGGTACAATCTATCTCCTAAGAATTAAGACTTAATGTCATACATCAAAATAGAGATTGCACAGAATAATCATATTATTTAAGGTTTATTGGGTACTTGAAAACCGTTATGTCGTATGCCTACCAATACATCGTATGATGAAGCTATTAGTTACGTTTATATTTAAAGTACTTTTTACCGTGTATGTATTACATCTAAAAGCCACACATATAAAAATTTTCTAGGCATGGGTAATGTTTTCGTCATTTCTTCGCATCATTACAGTGACCCTCATATTTTTATAGTTTTTCCAAACTAACTAAAAATCCTAAGAAATAAAGATAGATAAAAGTTCTTAAGGGAGATATCTCAATCATGATTTTTCATTCTAGCGATATGGACTAACAAATCAAAACTTGATTTATCAAAAGCCTTACCATACAAATTAGCTAGATTATCATCTCATACTTGATCTTATCTCCCCCTGAGTCGCTACGTCTTCTGCTGAACTTGTAGCCTTTGAAGTTTGTGTTCCTGCACACTAGATAAAAATCAGTAGTCATTAAGGGGGACCCAAGCCACCACGGACTTGGATCGACCAGTCTCATCAACAAATGTAAATTCCTTCATATATCCATCCTGCCTTTCAGGTGACTTGGATACTCTGGAATTCTCACTTGTTGGGGAATGGGAGGAACTACCACTAGCCCTTCTATCCGGAGACTTTTGAAAAAGTCTTTGATTGACTGGCCTTTGGTTTGAAAAATATCTAACCCTAGACTTATAGTTACTACTACTCAGATTAGAAAAACTTTTGTTGGGGTTGTTAAAACTTTTTGAAGGTTTCGACCGAAATGTTTCTTCATTTGAGCTTCCTGTTTCAGGAGAAGTGCTCCTTAGACTATCAATTGTCGAAACTTTTGATTTCTTAAATGGACACACACTTGCTACATGTCCTTTTTGATGACACGTGAAACACGAACGCTTCTCCCAGGCTTTCTTTTGAGCCCTGAGAATCGCTTGGTGTTCCAATTCAGTTTGTTTACCTTTTTCATTTTTATCCTTAAAATTTTCTATTTTAGGTCTAACAAACTCTATTTTAGTTTTTTTTTTTTTTTTATCGAACTTATAAAGGTTAAGTTCGTACGAAGTTAGGATTTTTCGAACTTATAAGTTCGTACGAACTTAGTATGTTCGAACAAAAATTAAGTTCGAAGGGTAGGTTCGTACGAAGTTACAGTTGGCTAGGTTCGAAGGCTAATTGAGGTAAGTTCGTACGACACTTTCTGAAACGTACGAACTTGCTGTTCAAACTCAAATCTGAGCAAAAACTCAGATCTAGAAAGATTCAACCGATAGAATCGAATGAAACTTGAAGAATATGAAACACAAACACTCAAGGAAGCCGAAAGTACAACTTTTATCTTCCAAAACACTTGTAATCTCTCGTTTCTTTATCTTTTCTTTACCCCGAACCAAAAACCAAATGTTTAAAAGCTCTGATACCACTTGTAAGTCCCCTTAGGGTCGGATCTACGGGGTAATATAATGTATTTGAGTGCGGAATCCTCAAATACACTTAAACGATAACAAAAGAGTATAAATATCACTTTTATTGAATGTAAACGAGGTTACATTCGAAGTTACACAGAGTATTCGAACCTAGCTCTGAAAACCCAGTTCCTAAACTATAAAAACTGATTTTCGGACTTGTGTATTTATAGGCAGCCAAGTTCGTACGAACTTACTAAGTTCGTATGAACTTACTAAATTCGTACCTACACTAAGTTCGTACGAACCTATAAGTTCGTACGAACCTACAAAATACACAGACAAAACTAAAGTTAACGATTACAATGATAAACAAAATGACTTCTAAACCTAACTATTACAAACTAGAAGCTGTTGTCACAAAATGTGCACCAACATATATAACACTGTTTATTACTTACTTGTTAGTTTTATAAGTTGCATCGAAAGATACTATGTCGCCAAACTCTTTGTAGTTAGCTTTAGCTACATCGTCGGCCCAAAACATAGCAGCTAACCTGTTGTCTTCCAATTTATACTCAAATGAGAAATTTGGTACATATGCAGCTGTATTCTTCATCTTTGTTATGAGCATGTGTGCATCACTTTTTCCTATATAAGCATTTATATCTCTTTTAAAGTTCTTGAAATCTGAAATTGTACCATTAACATTCTCGTATGATCCTTTTATCCCCTTGTACATGTTATGAGCTTTAGTGGGACCGATGTTGATTGTTCCTACTTTGAAAATGAAACTCTGCTCAGAGAAGTGTAGCTGTCTTTCTGTTCTCAATAGATGCTTATATTCGTCCAACGCCATCATGTGATTGTGCGGCTCATCAAATTGAACTATTTTAAACATTGTGTTACTACCTGTAACCAACTTACATACTATTTTAGCTCTACAACCTGTGACTGTTAGATTGGAACTACTTTTCGGTTTTTGACTTTTCTCCTGTTCCATTGTGTCAACATCTTTTTTTTTAGGTTCTCCTGCCTTACTACAAACATAGTGTTTTTCAGATACCGTTTTGTCTTTGTCACTCAGCCTTTTCTGTGTATATCTCCTTACACCAAATCCACCAATAACGCCATATCTTTCATAAAAATGATATGCATTCTCAAGTGTTTGAAATACTTGCCCCAAGAATGGTTTATCAGCATCAGGAGCATGAGGGATCCATAATGTGGTCCCGTCAGGTGTTTCAATCTGATTTAACACATATGGATCAGTTTTTGGTGTTGGAGTAGGTAGAGAACCTGAACAAAAAAGTTTGTTAAATAACACATGTGTTAGAAAAACGCAACAACAGGAGGTGGTTTAAAATCTACTATAACATAGTAACAAGATCTGTTATAGTGGTTTTGAAATCACCTGTGTCGTTATCTTCAATAGGTTGCTGCAGATGAGTTTCCAATTGTTCTTCAAATTCAACCATACCTGACAAGCATCAAATAGTTCAACATCAATTACATGTATCAATCATATAGATTTAAACCTTCAATAACAAAAAACACATGTGTTCAAAGCAGTAAAATCGATACATGTATTCTTCCAGAAAGTACAAACTATTTTAACGAATACGTGATTTATGCAGTTCCAATTACATGATTATCACATATGCAGGTTCAATTACATGATAATCGCATCTGTAGGTTTAAATACGTGATTTTTTGGTCGCTTACATGATTATCGCATCTGCGCATATGTAGAGAAAGTTTTGGATCTGGAAAACACATCAATTCATCAACTCACCTGTAATTAAGTGTTCGTAGGTTGAAATCGAGCCTTCAATTGATGAATTTATTGCAACTTTGGTCGATTGTTGCTGTTGAATTCGCGATCTGTAGAAACCCTAGTTCATGTGAAATCGCGATTTGTGTTTGTGCGTGATTATATATATATATATATTTTTTGTGCTGTAAAGACAGAAATACCCTTTTAAATGGTGAAATTTGATTGGTTCTCCCATACTCACCAAAAATTCCATACTTTAATGATCTCAACTCTATATTTTTATCTTTGAAAATCATCTGTAAATATTAATAAAATCAAACTAATTTCTAGATGTTCAAGTCTCACGAAGATTTGATGGATTGGGTACAAAATAAGAGACGATCTGTTGGTGTTGTCATTATCACTAAAAGATCTAATAAATATCCAAGCGGTTTGTGTATCAAGTAATACTCATGTGTGATCGTGGCGGTACATATAAAGTTAAAGATTCAAGTAAAGTTTCTGGCACAAAAAAATGTAATTGTCCATTCAAATTAGAAGGAAAATATCTAAAAGAATATGATCGTTGGACGTTAACGGTGATATGTGATGAACATAATCATTAAGTTGTACTGTATATGGAGGGGCATCCATTTGTAAAGCGATTAACTAAAGATGAAATTAGTTTGGTCGCGGAACTAACAAGGAAAAATGTGGTGCCACGTGATATTTTATTATTACTAAGGGAGCGGAATGTGAATAACGTGTCCTCGCTCAAAAACATTTATAATATAAGGCATAATATTCGTATGGCCGAGCACGTAGATAAATCTCCCATGCAAGTTCTTATGTCTATTTTTGCATTTGAATGGTTACATCTATGAGTTTCTACGAACAATTCATACAAGTTAGAAAATCTCTTTTTCGGTCATCCAAAATCATTCGATATTTGGCGTGTATTCCCACACATGGTGATTATAGATGCCACGTACAAGACGAACATCTATAATATGCCATTTGTTGAAATTTGTGGTGTAACTTCAACTAACCAAACATTTTCCATAGCCTTTGCCTTTATGGAAAAAGAAAGGGAGGCTAACTATACATGTGTATTAAACTGTCTAAAGTTAAGACTAGATGCGTGCATGCTCCCACGTGTTATAATAACAGATAGATAGTTGGCTCTGATAAATGCATGCCATCAAGTGTTTCCGGATGCTACTCGATTGCTTTGTAGATGGCACACTAGCCAAAACATTATGAAGAACTGTAGGCAAACGATCAAATCACAACCTGACTGGGACTTATTTCTTTTGTTGTGGAAGTTGCTAGAAGATTCTCCATCGTCGATATCTTACGTGAATAACTACAATCAACTTAAATCAATGTTGATTCCATATTAGCGTATGTTTCTATATTTCACATTCAATATTTATTTTTGTGTATCCGTAGTATTTTTACATCGAATAAACTTTTTTCAGGTGTTTTTAACTATATAAATCAAAATTGGTTGAACAAATATAAGGAAATGTTTGTGTCTGCCTGGATCGATCAACATCTTAACTTTGGAAATCGCACAACCAATCAAGTTGAGAGTCAACATGAAAAGTTAAAAAAATACTTGAAATCTTCAAAATCTAGTCTCGATAGATTTGTTGGTTGTATTGATCACGTCGTGGAGTCGCAACTTACACCAATTAAAGAAAGCCTAGAGAAAAGCAGAATTGTCCGCATTCATCAACATAACATAAAGTGTTTCAAGTCATTGCGCGGTTTTGTTTCAAATGCGGCTTTAAATATAATAGTTGAAGAACTTCAACGGTTAAAGGATTCCCAGTTAGACTCATCAAATTGTGGATGTCAACTCCGCAATAGTTGTGGGTTACCTTGTGCTTGCGAACTTTCAGTCTATTTGAATTCAGGTCAATATATTCCTTTAAACAATATTTTTTTTATATTGAACTTTTTAAAATGTAGGTATCTAAAATATATATACGTCTAAAATAGTTATTTATATTTAAATGCAGGTCGATGTATTCCCTTGGATTCGATAGATCTATTTTGGAGGAAGTTAGATATTTCACCGTCAATGGCTGTGCGAAATGACGATATTACTTGTGACGATGAAGTAGAACTCTTTAAAGAAAACTTTATCAAGGAGTCTAAAGTTGTGAAAAAAAGTTTGTTACAAAAGCTAAAGGATATAATTGGTCGAAGTACAACGTTCATCCGAGAACCTCGAGTTCAAAAGAATACTCGTGGACGACCTAGCTTGAAGAAACAACAGCAGAAAAGGCGTGTCGACCTAGTAATCGAGATCCTCACAGAAATAATTATTCCACCACGCCGAATGTTTTTAGGTCGAATTCAATCAAGGAACCAGCGAGACATAGTTCATACGTGATGGACTTGAACAAGGAACCAACAATGGAAAATTCACATGCTTTTGACTTGAATGAGGTACCGATGTGGGATGATTCATATGATGCATGCTATTACACCCGTTAATGGCCGAAATTCCAAATATATTCCATCTTTACATAACACGTATACAAAATGTAATGGGCGATGGTAATTGTGGGTTTCGATCAATTGTTGTTTGTCTCGGATTTTGTGAAGATCAGTGGCTCGACATTCGACTCTAGTTACTAGACAAGTTAAAAAACGGATATTACTACTTACAGGTTTTTAACGCAGGTTTTAATGAATTGTATCAGTCGTTGTGTTTTTTAGAATCTCCTGCACCGCCACAACACTGGATGATTATGCCTATGACAGCTATTCTGATTGCCAACAGGTTTGGTGTCATCGTTCACTGTTTAAGCATTGCAGGCTCTATAACTTGCTTTCCTCTCTCGAGAGGCCCGGAAGAGTTTCAACACCACCAAACTCTTATAATTGCACATATAAATGATAATCATTATGTGATGGTACAATTACAAGGAGAGTACCCAATGCCTCACATTACTCGATATTGGACTTTTTATAAGTCCCCGAATGTAGCTGGATGGGAAATCATGTATACACCGCGTCTAGAATTATATATACTCAACTCAAGCCATGTATTTCTCAAAAGGTTTTTGTAGATTTGAATGATTAATTGTTGATGAAAACTTTGTTTTAACCTTTATAGTTTTTATCTTTTTTTTTTTTTATATTTTTCGTATATATTTTTATATGTTTGTCAATAATAACACTAATATAATAATAATAATAATAATAATAATAATAATATTTCTAATAAATTTATAAAGATAACATACATATTTATATAAAGTCTATTTAAATATCCTCTACGATATTAATTTTTCTTAAATAGGTAATTTTAAAATAATATACTTCCTCCGTCTCAAATTAAGTGTCTTGCTTTCCTTTTTTGTTTGTCCCAAAATAAATGTCCACTTCCAAAAGTAGCAAATTAACTTTACCATTTTATCATTTCTCAAAACTGATACATGGGAGTCTGTGCAAAAAGTAAGGGTAAAAGAGTCATCTTCACTAAGAGACAAAGCAATTTCTTAAACTCCGTAAAATCTGATACAAGATACTTAATTTGAGACGGAAAGAGTAGTTTATGTATATTACTATTAATATATTTTTTCCTATTGTACAAAGAAGCTAACTCTAAAATAATATAGCTATACAAATAAAACAATATACCAAAAAAAATGTGGAGACTTGTGTAGGCCGCCAGTCAAATTCATCTCAAATCACCATGATTATCTTGTAATTAAGGTTTGACTCGGTAAGTTAAAAACTTTTTATTAGTATATTGAGATCATCCCACCATTTATCATTTGCTTATCGTTTAGCATTCGATCCATTTGTGTGTTGGATACACAAAAAATCTTTATAAGGAAAAAGTCTATCTCATTATATAAATTATCGTTTTATAATAAGTGGTGGATTCACAAAATTATGGTTGCAATTTTATGAATTTTACAATTTCTTTTTATTTCATTTTTATGTTTTTAACTTTTAACTAATATAATTAGGTTTGACAATTTAAGTTGAGTCAAGTTAGCGTGCTTGAATTTGAGGGTCAAAAGTTCACACTATAAACTCAAATTAATTTGATAAACTAGTTGATGAGTCAAAACTAACCGACATGTACATGACTCACATGTACCATTCATAATTTCAGATAAACGAGTCAAATGGATTGATGCTAAGTTGAATTACATTTATCAAGAAGATTAAATTTTTAATAAGGTTGGCGGGTCTACCCGTTGATACGGACCTTAACCCCAACCCTGACGGAAAAAGAAAAAAAAGTTACCGGTAGATTAAAAATTCAACTTTAACTCGTTTAAAAATTCAACTTTAACTCGTTTATTATCGTGATGGTTTTATGTCAATTCCCATATCATGTCAAGAAATATCATCACTAATTATAATCATTTGAAATTGAAATGTAATGTATAAAATTATGTTAAAAAATAATATAGCACCATTCTTTTCAGCTTTTGTTTAAGGATAAACGTGTCGTTACAAGAAAAATATTTCTGCAATTAAATATCTTGTGGTTGTCAAAATACTAGTACGTTGTGATCTATTCGCTTAGTTATTACTGTATAAATATTTAACTTCTAATATTATCGCTTTGATTGTATATTGTTTGTTTGACACAAACCTAAGTAGTGAGTCAAATTATTTAGTAGTAGATGATTTCACTTGTATTTATACCAAAGCATGAGAATAAAAGAACAGTAGAATAACAATATTCTTCATGACTCATAACCCAAACGGTATGAACGTGATAATCTTTTACGGAATGGAGGATCAAATGATTGGGCCGAATGAATATTTGTTAGTGGGTTTAAAAAAGAAACTGCACCTTGAAACGTTTAAAGCCCAACGCCTTAAAGTCAAAATCAGCCAACAAATATTTACTCCATACATATATTTGATATTTCTGTTCATCTTCTCATGTACAATTTCCCTCTGTGTCTCACAAACACACAGGCACACGGCTAAGGTAATTCTCTCTTAATTAGGGTTTGTAATATTTTCGCTAGCCCTAATTGATTGATATCTAAGATAATATTTCTTTTGATTATAATGTTATACGGTTGAATCAATTAGCTTATTTGATTACGCTAAGAGCTTTGAATTTATTTTTCAGTTGAATCTAGATTCATATCTTGTCTTTTGTGTTTAATTCGAGTGCTTCAGTTGAATAAAATTGTGAAATACAGAATTCTGATCGACTTAGTTACAATTTAACATCTTGAAGGTTGTTTTTAGGTTTTAATTCCTGAAATTAGTTTTTGTGTGTGTCACATTACACTCAATTAATTGTAAGGAAGTTTGTTATTTATTACAAGAGTTTAAGTGCCATAATACTGGTCACAAATTATCCTTTTTATGATAATGTATCTGTCGTGTTTTGAGTAAATTAGCCAGCTTTTCGATGTGTAAAGCTTAAGCATATCATAGTCGAAGAATTAAGCTGGTTTGTTTGTGGTCGATCATGTTATGTCAAATCTTTAGGTTTCAGAGAGATTAATTTCTTATACTTGTTCTTATATGTTGCAAACCGAATACCAGTCTTTGTGAAATATGAAAAGATAATGCTATATTGCTATACTTTGCAAGATTGATATTTTTTTAAATACTCTATGCAGTAAACGGAAAGAAAATGTTACACTCGACACTTTCTACACAAATTCCTATTAGGTCTAAGGAATTGCACTGTTTTTTTTTTGTTTGTTTCCGTTTGTGGAAGAATGGTACTTGTTTTGCAATAAAAAGACAAGTATGATGATTTGAATAGTTAATAGCTCTTGTGATATTTAGTTGTCAAGCTCCTGTTTGTGCTTCAAATAATATTTACGTTTACATACTATCTTGTTCTGATACTGTGTTTTGCCATAAGTAGTGTCAATGTAAAAGTCATTTAATCCACATCACTTGAATACTGTCTCTATTTTTGAGTAGCGTTTTTCTTGCAGTGACTGTTGGCTAAGATCAGAGTTTCCTTAACATAATGGATCCTAAATACACTGGAGAGATGTTAAGGTAATTGTTGTTGAAGATTTTTGTTTTACTTGTGCTACTAGCATTAGATACTCGTAAAATTCTTGTTTTATGTGTAGACACTTGGAGAAGCAGGATGAACTCCTCATGGATGCTTACAGATCAATGTCACATGAATTGCATAAACTTCAGGTGGTGCCTTTGCTACATCCCTAGATAAATAATCCATTACCTGTAAAAGTTTGCTACGATGGCCCACTAATATATATTATTGAACGCTTGATTGCAAAGGTTTTAATGGTCTTAAATGTTTTTGTATAGGTTGAACAGGAAATGTTAATGCGTGCATTTTATGACCTGATGGCGGCTCAAGGTCTTGCGAAGAAGGTAATACTGACCACAAATGTATTCAGTTACTCATACCGTGTTTTGTTTCATGAAAAATTGCTAAGCTTTTCATGTTAGGATTTTAACGAAAATTTAGCATTTCTTTTCATGATGAGTTATATAGTTATATAACTTTTAGACCACTTATAATGTCTATTGTCAGTTATCTATATGAAAAAAAAAAGCATGAACAAAATATTTCGTTCAGAGAATTTTCCTATTTTTAACTACCAAGGGTCTTTGTGGATTCATCTTTTTCGAATTACTCTGTTGTCAAATGTAAGGGAGTGGTCAAGTCTAATCTCTGGTATTCAGATGGCCAAAGGCTATTTTGTTCCTCTTTCTGATATTCTTGCTGTTGTTTTTCTTGCAGAAACAAGATGGCACAGATGTTTCAGAAGAGAGTGAGTGGCGACAATCAAAAGAGTTGGTTAAAGTGGATAGCGTAGAAAATCGGTAAAGACACCAAACATGAGGTTATAGCCTTCCCCTTTTATGTGGACAAATTGGCTATGAGGTTCAGTTTTGTGTAATTGCTGACAGTTTAGTGAATGAGATTTGAGTAGTCAAAATGGATTTACTGTTGGAGAAAAGCTGGACCTTCTCAAACCAAGGTTTTATACCTTTAGTTTATTTTTATAGGTGATACATTGTTAACGTGTACTTATATGTGACATCAAAGCATTAAAGTTAAATACTTCAAATGTTATAGATAGGCCATGTGCTGTGTACATAATAGTGTTACCATTTTATACCTTCAGTTAATTTCAATAGGCGATATATTGTTACCGTTTACTTAATAGACCATTTTTTGCAGATTCTCACTATCTTTAGTAGTTTTTCTCTTACATAGCAGTGGTATAACTTTCTTGCTACCTCAAAGTATCACTTGATTTTAGACCCTTGTAGATAATTTGAAGGCATGAATATTGATGTAGATAGCGAATAAATGAACCACCAAAGGCATCTATTTTTCCATCAGCAATCCTATTTAAGTATAGATGATTGTTTGTGCTAGCTATGTATTCATAAGAAACTGATTGCTTTTGTTAATCATTGTGTACAGATTTTCGTTGATCAAAATAGTAATAATATTTGATTTTTTTTGGTAACAATTGACAGGCTTACTCCGAAACAAAACTTGGTTAAAAAAGTTTTAAACACAAAGGTGAATGGACAAACTTGGGACGTTACCTTTGAATGGATTACATGATATCAAAGAGGATGATAAGTTGTTTGAATGTCTGACGATCATATGATAACAAGTTGTTTTCTTTTCCTAGTTTTCTTCTTCTTTTTAAAGAAAAAAAAATACGTCAGTATGTGAATAAAGATGCTAATTTTCTTTTAGATTTTTTTTTAAGAAAAAACATATGTTAATATACTTAATATGTAAAACACCAATTTGCCCTCATGTGTAGGGCACATGACTTGATTTACGGATGATTAAAACAGACGGTTGACTAAAATGCCCCTTGTGCAACAATTTTTAAAATAAACGACTATTGGTGTAGATTTTGATTTTAAAAGACGAAAGGTGAAATATCAATAATCCCTGTTATTTACTTTTTAAATGTTTTTGTTATACTGCATCTGTTTTTGATACATTACTTCTTCATCTTATTTATAAGTGGCACTCGGTACTCTGTTTATGGACCTAATGGATATTAGAAGTTAACGAAGGAGGGCTGGAACTTTGCATCACATGTTTAGGTCCTTTTGGACAAGAACTGGAAGTCTAAGGGAAACAAGTCAAATAACCTGTACAGGTGGTAAATTGGGCGGGTCAGGCAAGATGGATCGCGACAAGTACATTGTATGCCTATTTAGTTTGTAAAGTTGACTAACCAAATATACATTTTTAATCTACATGCTATATAGTAAAACAGAAGTAGTGGAAAATGCTGCGGGTATCTGTGTACTTGAGGTAAACATTTGCCTACTAACGAGCATACAATAGTGTTATCATGTAGTCATTAACTGATGCAACAGATTCAAGTTCTCGACGACTCTGGTCTGTGAAAAAACCAGGTTCTTTAGGTTGAGGCAAAGCACCCTCACCAACCAACATCAAAACCACTGACAACATCGTCGGCCTATCTTCTGCATGATGTTGCACACACAATAACCCGATATGTATTAATCGCTGTACTTCAGATATGACGCACGAGTCCCGTAAAGATGCACTCATGAGTTCAATGGACTTGTTTAGTTTGTAGAGTCTCCATGCCTGAATCAAGACCAAATTCACAGTAATAAACAAATATGCCAAAAGTGAGTTATTTAAAGAGAACACATAATATAATTTAACTTACATGTCCAAGAAGGTTGTCCCTGTGATCGTCATGAGAGAATTCCCTGTTTCTCTTCCCGCTCACTATCTCCAACACCAAAACACCAAAGCTAAATACATCCGACTTTATAGAAAATCGTCCATGTACTGCATACTCTGGAGAAATGTAACCACTGCAACGAGGTCAGGAATTAGAGTCTTTATTTAAGTCTGATAGAACATGGTTTTAGATTCTTACTATGTTCCAACCACTTTCTTTGTATTAGCAGCGTTATCAGATCCTACAAACTTTCTAGCAAGGCCGAAGTCGGATATTTTCGGATTCATGTCATCGTCTAGCAAAATGTTACCTGGTTTCAGATCTCTATGGATGATTTGGAAGCGGGAATCTTGATGTAGATAAAGGATACCTCGAGCCATCCCATGAATGATGCGTGAGCGTTGAGGCCAATTAAGAATTGAACTTTTGGTTTCATCTATTAAAAGTTCACCACTTTATTAGTCCATTGAGTTGGCTAGAAATTCACAGTACTACAACTAGACTATGGAAGTACAGAGAGTCAAACTTACCAAATATAAATGAGTCCAAACTTTTGTTAGGCATGTATTCATAAATCAAAATCATTTCATTTTCATGAATGCAGTATCCAAGAAGCTTCACAAGATTCCGATGCTGAAGTTTCGCAATACAAATGACTTCATTCTTGAACTCATCAAGCCCTTGTTGGGACTTTTCTGAGAGCCGCTTCACAGCTACTTCCCGTCCGTCTTCCAACACACCCTAAAATGTTAAGTTCATAATTTATGATACTTCTTTCTATATATACATGTTAAATATTATCACTGTTGATTCATGATATTGATATGAATCACATTTTGTTCAAAAATTCAATGGTAACTTACCTTATAAACTGGACCAAAGCCACCTTCTCCTATCTTGTTATCGGTTATGAAGTTATTGGTTGCCTTGACTATTTCGTTTAGACTGAAAAACGGTAGCTCATCAACATCTTCCATCTGTATACTACTATTTCTCTTGTAATCGGTATGTTTTATCTTTCCTACATAATGAATGATAAGGTATTCCAAATTAAACTATATACTCTAATATACATGAAAAGTACTTATGAAAGGACAAAATGGCTTATTTCTGTTACCTCTAACTTTCATGCGCAGTCTTATTTTTCTGTTTCTATAGGCAAAAGCTACAAAAGACAGAAGCACTGCTGCTGATGAGATGACCAGAACTGCGGTGAGTAATCCTTTTATTTCACTGGGCTTTGTGGCTCCTTTTGGTAATAAATGATAATAGTCAGTTCGTTTTAGAATGCAAGATATAGGTACAGTAACTTATCTTTTACTATATATCTTCATTTACGTTCACTAAGTTTATTGAACAGTAGAATACAAAAACTTATGTACCTACTAACGCAGAGGCAGCCATTCTTATGTAAATATCTTGATCTTCATCGTACTCTCTGATATCCATCAACTCACCAAACCACAGCAAACATCCACTTCCACCATTTATGATATCTAGATTTGCATAAGCTGTACAAGAGCAATTCCTTCTGCAGGCCATCTCACATTCTGCTAAGGTCATGCTCAAATTATACCAAGAACGCCGTGTGTCTGGAAATTTCAATCCTGCAAGTTTCTTAAATCCATCTTCATTCCCACAAATAAAAGATTCTTTGTGTTGACACCCACTCGACCAGTCTCCTGAGTTCCATTCTTCTTGCACCTTTGGTTCAAAACCTTCCATACAACTACAAGGGGGATACTTGTTAATGCTACAACTTCCATAAGGTCCACAAAGTCCATAACTCCCACAAGTATCTACTGCTGGATTACCATACAATATCCAGTCTTGAATTCGGTCTACCCATTGCAAATGCACCGTGCTACCATCTGACCTCATAACTGCTCTCGTGAAACCTGAACTCTTAAGTTCAAATTTAACATATATTTCCTTCTGGTTAACAATAAATTCACAAGTGTAAATTCTATTTGGTTGGTCCATGGGCAAACCACGAAACTTAACTCCATTCCATGGTCCAACTCTGAAGCGTATAACTGAACCTTGCTTTTGAAATATTTGCGGATATCCGTTTGTGTCAACCGAGTACACATACGGACCTAAAGAAGGATCATCATGACTTTTCCAAGATGTTATATATTTATCTATGCCCGTTACCAAATCCTTACCGAATTTCATTCCCGGAAGCAATGTGTTACCAGGATAATCAAAACTTTGCCATATCATATTTCGGTCAGTCACATTTTTATCCCACACAACAAGATTTCCATTATCTAGAAGCTGTGCAACAGGATTAACATTCTTGACGTCCGATAACATGGAATTCGATGACCAGATCTTAGTATTGTTACCATTGAGAATCGTTAGGCGTCCGTTGTGCTCCACTTTGAGCATACCCGAAGTGTCGGTAGGTGTTTCCCTGTTAGCAACCCATACAACAGTACCATACGATATCTTTTTGTACCATATACCCAAGTACCGATTCTTCGTGTTATTTAGGCCAAAAAATCCCAACTCAAAAACCTCGCCATTTGAAACAATCGTGTCGCCATCTTTTATAGCAATATTTGCAGATATAGTGTCTATTGCAGACGATTCTGATAGCAGCAAGAATGAAGTAAAGAAAAACAATACAACTGGTATATGATTCTTCATTGATGAGTTTACTAAATTTTACTTTTTTATTTTTTCTTCTGGTTGAGATGAGCATTGTATGTAGAAGTAATTTGATGAATACAAAGGTCTCCATGTTGAATACAAAAGCCTCCATGTTGAATACAACAGTAATGTTAAGAAAATTTTGGTTGCCAAAATTGAATAGATATATCGTGGACCAACTTTTAGACCTACGGAGTTTAGGTAAGATATGTATTTTCGAAAACTACAAAACCAAACTATTAGAGAAAACCTACAGTAATTAATTTGATTTTTATAGGTTAATATTGAGTAGCCCCTGGGCCCATAATGAAATAGACTGTCGGTGGCTTAAGTGAAATAATGTAGGTCCTCGGCCCACAATGTTAACGCGTATCAAAACCAACGTCGGCTCCACGAAGTATTTCCCGCCTCTGGGTCGGGAGGCATTTTTATTATAGTATACTAGTGTATTTCCCGTACTATATACGAAAATATTAAAATATAAACCATACGAAATATTGCCAACATATCTTTCTCCATATCCATCATTAATTTATCACCGATAACATAAATCATATACTAATAAACATAAAAAATGGTCAAAGGTAGTAAAAGCCATAAGCCTGAACATGAACATATTAATAAACAAATACACATACAAATGGGTTAAATGGGTTAAGCTGATTAAACATCTTACAAGAAAATTCGTTTAATGTGTTTATCATAGATCAATAGTGAAGTTACAAAGCAAATGACGATAAAGAAAATGAAGTAAATATAAAGAGTCGTTACTCCAACATCATTTGGTATCGGCTTCGGTGACATTCGAAGTTCATAGTAAATATTTTTTTTGCTTACGGAAGACGTACTGAAATTAAGCCTAAATATTGATTCCAAAATTTACTAGATGGATTACACTTGGTTTTTGTGTCGGTTCGAATTTCTTTAGATTAGGTCCAAATTGAGACATACCTACTAGATGGAATTTGACATGTAATATGTATAAAAGTGCTTTAAGACAAAAAAAACTTTAAAAATGTTTCATGATGTTCTTGCAGGATGGAATCGGGTTACACCTTTTCCGGAGTCCAGTTGGCATACTATTCAACTAATTACCGAAATGCTTATTGTTTTTAAACAAGCAACTACTTTTTTGTCGGGTTTTTTATCAGACTAGTTGTTTAGTGTTAAACCAAATATTTTTAATGTGTTCCAAAACAAACGAGTTTGAAATGAGGGGCGACATTTTTGAACACATGGTATAAGCAATGAAAGCCAAATTTATAACATATTTTAAAGAAATGTCTACCGCTATAACTTGTTCCTTCACTTTGAACCTGACTTTAAATGTTGGAGGGTTGAAACTTCAATTCAAAACATTTCTTATGATTTGGGTTTGTTAGAGGAAGACCTGAATTTCACGGCAAATGAAATTTTCAACTTTAACAAAGTTTTTGAAAGTTTGGTTGATGTTATTTCTCAAATTATAGTTCTACATCCCTTCATGACGGCATTCTCAATGAGACGGCATCCGGATGAAGTTCGCACGACAATAACGAAATGATGCGATTATATAACACTTTAACAAATTAGAATACCAAAAAAGCTCGATCAAGCACTCCTAGTAGCGAACTAGGAAGGTATATTGGTTCCGACTTTTTGACATACTTCACGATTGGAGAGTTTAACAATTTTGATATTTTGGTTTAGTGGAAAGAGCATGAAGCTCAATTTCTAATTATAGCTGCTATGACTCGTCATCTATTAACCGTCCAGCTTCTACGGTCATTTCACCAAGAAGAACTGAACTCACCCATTTGTCATTGGAAGAATGTATTTGTTTGAAAGACTATCTCGACGACGTTGAACGGATACAAAACATTTCACCACTCAAAGGGGGAATGGTAAGGGTTGAGCAAGAAATACATGAGCAAGAGATTGAAATGGGATTGTCGGTACCACTTACCGCCCAAGAGTTTGCATATGAAGAAGACTTACGCAACATGGCTTATGAAGAAGAATAAATAAACGATGACCACTTGAAGAAGAAGACTAAATAAATAACGACGATTCGAAGACTTATGTTTTTATGTTTGAAGATGTATTATGTATTTCCCAATATTAGTTTAAATGAAAATAAACAAGAAAATTTCCCCAAAAACGTGTTTTGTACATTTTGTATTTTTTGAAGTTGCTTTTCTCATCAGTGAATTGGGCATGTTAAATTTAAAATGAATAATTACTAGTCACTGATGATACTCTCCAACTGATAGATCAACAAGATTATCTCATCAGTAAGTAGTAATGATTCTATTTATCTTTCTCAGGGATTGAATATGTTTATATCTAACTAGTTAAGTATAATTCACTGGCCATGCTCTCCAACGGAGTGATCAAAGAGTGCATATCTCACTGAGTCGTTCTTCATTATTTATATCTCTCATATAAGTGTATAATATATATTCATAAGTAAGTATATCCATTACTTATAATCTCCAAATGATTTGATCAACGAGATTGTGAGTCAGTGAGTCATATTATCTATTCTTAGCTATAATTCAAAAACATTCTTTGTAACATATTACTATGCTATAATCATTTTTATTTAATAAAAGAGAGAATTGAATGTTTGATATGGATGTCAAAAAGAAATTATATAATCGGATTTCAAACGCTTTTTCCCACTTTTTCTAACATTCTCTCTCCTACATGACCATTTTTCCGATGCACCACTTTCCATCACCATTAACGTCATCACCTCAATACCACGTTCACCATCGTCACCACCATTTTCCACTACTACTCATCATTACTTTCTAATACTTTTAGCGGCGAGAATAATCGATACAAATACCATTTTGTTATTAATTTTACATTATCGTTCTTATTCTCAACCTCAAAATTTTTCAAAACTCTCCATTATTCATAAACCCTAACTTTCCTCTGTTTTAAATGAATTTATCAAAGATGGGCAAAAGTACATTTTCATATGTTTTTGTGCCCTCGGTTGGAGCAAGTAGCTTAGAAACCTGATGATGTCGATGAAAATCTTCATATTCAAGTTCCTAAGAACAATTATCTTGCTCGATTGATTGAGAAACAAGGTTTTGAGGATATAATCACATTTTTCAAAAATCATATTATTTATCCTGCCTAAACCAGTACTCCGGGTACCATTTTTCCTCAATTACTCTGTGAGTTCTGGTACACTTGCTCACATTCAACTGTACTCATTGGGTACATTGAAAACTATGCTAAAACTATTTTTGTAAATGCCAACACCATCCATAGTGTTTACCAGATTCCGATTCGTTGGTTTCGTTACACTCTGGTGATGATTCCAAACAAGGAATCATTGATCTCATAGGGATGAAGGTCATTGTCACTATGGGGACTGACGGTTCTAGACGTTTTGGAACCATCTATAAGAAAAATATGGATGGTGTTTGGAAGGTTTTATTTGAAACACTTATCCAGTGCCTTGATACCAAATAAGGGAGTTTTGACCAGCTGAATACCATTGATGCCAACCTCTCTTGGTCACTAATCAAAAATTTAAATGTTGATTACATTGGAGTGATCTTTAACAAGTTGGTTACTAGATGTCGCACCCCCAAGACGCGTGGCAGCGGAAGGTATGGGGTGTCATGGGGGCGCCGACCAAATCAAATATCACAACACAAGAGTTACAACAAACGACCTCTATATGAGACGTTTTCAAAAATCATTACATTACAAACTTAAAAGTGTTTACATAAAAGCTAGGAGTTCGCATCCGATACGTAGAATTACATAACTATTATTACAAAATATAGTAAATGCAATCTAATTCCTTGGTTGTTTCAAAATATGCGACTCGAGCTATTGCTTCCAAAGCATCCTACTGCGGCTGGTTACCTGAGAATACATACTAAAAGAGTCAACATAAAGTTGGTGAGCTCATAGGTTTGAAAACAATTGATATTACATTGTATGGAACGTGTGGAACACAAGATTTCCTGTTTGTATCATCCAACAATGATAGTAATGTATTACAAAAATGTAAAAGAGGTGTATATTGTTGCCATGAGCCCATAGTTCGAGCTTAACTGTGGTGTCGGGTCACAATCAAGTGCCACGATCGTGGTGCCTCCCTGCGAGTGCCTAATCCAACACTCGTAAGAACAAATGATAATGCGTCCGTTTGACCAGTTAGTGCGACTAACCCGGACGGGGGGAGTCAATCCCAAATAGTACTATTCATTAACATTCACGCTATAACGATACTAACAAACTATGTGTGGGGGACTTTCAGGATTAGTTAAATAACTCATGCAACCAATATATCGTGTTTTGTACTTGCGTTCACATAAAATAGCAGTTGTTAAAAGCAGTTGTATGTATTCTCACCCCTGAGTGGAAATAGTTGAAAAAGGGGCTATGAAACTCACTTGAGATTAATATGTTATTTAGCAAATAACAAATAGCAATTTGTGTTCCCAAGAGTAATCTTCTAACGCCCTAGACGTATAAGATTGTGTAAGTAGATGTCTCAAAAGACCATCTATAGTGATTGTATAAGTGGAGGGTTAATGTCCACTTAAGCCAATCACGTAGGTGGAGGGTTAATGTCCACCTATTCGCTAATAGTTCACTTAACTAGTATGTCCATTCTTGTTTACTTATCGAAAACGTGTACGACCCGTTGGTGAAAGTTTTGTGAAAACATAATGTTGATTAGCGTGGTAAGTGGGCGAAGCCTACGAATGACAGGGTCCGGGGGCAGTGCCCCTGGTGGCGGGGTCCAAGGGGTGGCAACCCTTGGTGGGGTCCAAGGGGCAAGGCCCCTGGCTGGGGTCGAGCTAATGTTTTGATTTTTGGTCATCAGCGACACAAGGCTTGTGTCGCTAATGTGGTTTTGGCGACAATTTTAGTATCGCAGAGTTTAGTGTCGCAGAGGTGACAGTTCAAATGTTATAGCGACACAAGGGTTGTGTCGCAAATGTGACTAGCGACATAAGGGTTGTGTCGCAAATGTGACGGTTCGAATGATAGAGCGACACAAGGGTTGTGTCGCAAATGTGTCGGTTCAATTATTATAGCGACACAATGGTTGTGTCGCAAAATGTGACGGTTCGAATGTTATAGAGCGACACAAGGGTTGTGTCGCAAATGTGACGGTTCAATTATTATAGCGACACAAGGGTTGTGTCGCAAAATGTGACGGTTCGAATGTTATAGCGACACAATGCTAGTGTCGCTAATGACTACTGGGCTTCTGCGACACAGGGTCAGAAACAGATCAGTTTTGTAGATTTGTTTTCGTAATTCAAATATTCGAGAAAAAATGCAAGAAAAATATATGTTGTTCCTTAGTATGTTAGGTACTTAAAATAATTTTTACAGAATTTTTAGACAAGTTTAAGTATTTATTAAAATTGTAAGTTTCCACAGAGGACAAAAAGTGGCCAATCAGGAGACATGCAAGGAGATTGAGTTTCTGGGAAAAATGCGTGCACATTTGGGACAAAGTCATATCTACCGCTATTATTCTTAACAAAATTTCTGAAGTTTTGGCGTTGATTTCAAGTCGTTTGGACATGTAAATCTCGAGTTATGACTAAAACAATAAGGGACAAGTTTTCTGCCTTTTTCCCAGCCCGTCTACATGATTTTGTAAAAATTATTTCGAGTATCAAACGAGCTCCAAAAATTATGAGACCAGTGGCAAATGAAAGCTAACTTCTTAAACTTAGTTTTAGCGTTTTTAATCGTTCATTTTGGTTAAGTTTTGAGGGAGATATCACCTCCCAAAGTTGGACAAAGTTTCTGGCCGAAATTCATGTAAATTTCTTGAATGTTTTAAGCTATGAAAACGATTTTTGTGAAATCTTTTGGACATATATTTGTTAAGTGAGCATTTTAACATGTTTATAGATGTGTTACAAGTATTATAGATGAATTATATGTTCTTACAAGCTTGAAGAACCGATCGAAATGGAGAGGAAAGTGAGGAAAGAGCTTGATTCTTGACTTTTTCTTGAAAATGTGATGGCGGCTCGTGGTGGTGGAGTGGTGGTTGATGGTGGTGGTGAGGTGGTTGATGGTGGTGGGAAGGTGGTAGTTGATGGCAGATTTTAGAGAGAGAGGGAGAGTAGAGAGAGTGTAGAGAGAAGGTGGAGAGAAATGGGGTTGTGTGTGTGTGAAAATGGGGGGTTAGGGGGGGTGTTTTGTGGGGTGGGCTTGGGCCTTATTTGGAGTGGCCTCTTGGATCAGCCCATGCCGAGTTGGGCCTGGCCCAAAGGTGTCTCGGGCTCGTGACTCCTTTTCTCGACTTCGTGTTTCGTTCCCCGTTCGTTTAAACGTTAATTTGTGATTTAAAAAAAAAAGTTGATAATTTACGTTGAGCTTTTGTATATACTTTTAATTTGTGAATAATATTCGAGATAAGTAAGTATTCTTAAAATACTAAATTGAGTTACAAAAGTATATTTCGGGTGTTGCTCGGGTGTCGGGCTCGGTTTGTGCGTTTTCGCGGCGTTTGTTACGTTTTAAACAAAACGTCAAAGTTTTTCGTGTATTATTATTTGAAATAATAATATAAGGTATATAACCACTATTTTAACTATAAAATATGATTACGTTATCTATGAAAAGTTTTCACCAACGTCGTACAAATAGTCGGACCACGTCCGGTTGTTTCGAGTAATTACGAATAATTACGAAGGTGTAATTCAAACAATTACGTAAGTGTATATACACATATATACGAATAGTTGCAAGTAATCACAAGTACTTAGCCTAATAAAGAACTAAATACACGAAATTAGAGTTCTAGTTTAAGGTAATCGTTACCCTACAGTGTCGGGTGTCACACTAGAGTTACTACGCCCACTCGCTCTAAGTATGTTCCATACCCCCATTTCTTTTCATTGATCATAAAAGATCAGTTTGATGAGTATGACGGACTACCATTCAAGGTTATGACACTGAGTGTAGTGGGTTCACACATTTTTAGCAAACCTTCTACACTGACTCTTCCTCCAACAATGAAGGACCAACGAAATGTTTTCTCTCCAACCCCCATGTCTTCACTCCCTACAACCTCACTATCACTGATCACCACCCTAGTGACTGTCAGAGAGGTCCCACTATCCACCAAATCTTAATCTCCAGATGCTCCCAAGAAAAAAAATCCATATTAAGACTCTGGACATTAAATGTTCCAGGGTATAGTATAAAGAAGACATCAAAAGATGCCAGGGCTGGATCAGCGACTATACGTTTAGTCGTAGAGGGTAGTCATGTTAAGCCCTTAGCCTTAACCACTTCGCAAGACTCACAAAATTTAGTGATTTCATAAGGGGTAACCTCCAAACAGCTAATATGGCTCTACCCACAGTGAGCAAAGTTCAGGATGTCTCCCCCATCCTATTTGAGAGTCAATACATTAGCCATTTGGCATCCTCACTGTAAGTCCGTATGTATAGGATCGATAACGAGGTTATCTTTAGATATTAAGGTGCGGAATCCCTCAATACTAAGTTATAGGATCTATAACGATTTGTTTCGTAGATATAGCGAGTCGGATTACTAATATGCTTCGTATCGATTATCACAGAGTGAACGATCAATACCTAGCCTTTAGTAATATCTCTGGAAATTCGTATTCGTATTTGGAAAAAGTTCAGCAAAAGCTACTTAGGTTTAAGACCTAATTTTCATATATAACCGACTCAGTTCGCGGGATTTGGGCTCTGCGATTTGACTCAGTTCGCAGCCCATCTTGGCCCAGCGAACTGACTCAGTTCGTAGTCCAATCTTGCCCAGCGAACTGACTCGGTTCGCAGTCAAACATGGTCAGCGAACTGACTCGGTTTGCAGTCAAACATGCCAATAACCAGGCTCATGAGTTCACAAGTGACTTGTGTTTATTGATTTTAGGATTGGATACGAGAACAATCAAATGAAAACATTTAAAAAGATCGAGAAAGAAGAATTCTTGTAGATTCGTGGAGGCTTCACCGTTTTGGCCATAACTTCTTCATACGGACTCCGATTCAGGTGATTTAAAAGCCCAAATTGTTGGAACTTAAAGGGCTACAATTTTCAAAAATATGTCAAAGCTGAAGAACAAGAGTACTAGCCAGGTAACCGGATTACTAGCCTGCTGCATTCTACTCAACCGGGGAATAGGCACTAGAGTTTGTAGACCAGTTAACTACCAACTTGGTACTTCATGTTCCAGCCTGGTACTGCTCTTTCAGCCTGTTAGTGTGTCAGTTACGAAAATTTTGACTTTTAATCCCAAATTAAACCCCAACTTTTACTATGCTTTTGGTGGCCGTTTTTCTCTAGTTTCGAGGCGACTTTTGGTGATTTTAGGAGGATTGACAACCCTTCCCAATCTATTATTACTCCAAGACCAAGAATTCCAATACGATTATCATTCATGCGATTTGGTTTATCATTATTCCTCTTAAACAATGCTTATTTCCATTTTGTTTGCGTGTTTTGTTCTCGTTGGCCTGATTATGGGCTAATTGCTTTTACATTCACTTTGATGATGTGAACTATTAATTAGGGGTGTTAATCTTTAGATGTTTACAACTTTTTAATTCATGTTTAATTGGAGAACCAATTGTGGTTGAGTTTTATTTGTTGATTTGTCTTGTGTTAATTCATTTGATGTTTATAGTGAACACTTCTACATTTTAATGATTACTTACAATTGTTTGTCTATGAACAATTGTTGATTGATTGTGAACGCAAGATTGAAATAGGACACATTAGTTAAACTCACTGTAATTTAATGAACTTAACTTGAGACATCGAATTTAGTTTAGTAATATTTCGAAAGTAGGTTTACAAGATTAAATCAAGAATTGGCAAATTGAATTAAGATTTAGTTTTGTTATTAACCTGGAGTGAAAGCGAATGATCATTTCTAATCAATTGGTCGGGAGGAGTGAAAGCGAATCCTATTATGAATTCAATTTAATGAACAATACTAAATAAACTCGTTATAACAAACACCCCGAAGTCATTTGCGAACTAGTCCAAGTGAATGTTGTTTTCATTATTTGATTACACTTTCAATCTTATTTCTTCATAAATCCACTTGCCATTCGTTTTATCTTTACTTTAGTTTTGTGACAATTGCAAGGCAACAACTCGGTTGCCAAAACCCCACATTTACTTCATGTCTAGATTAACATACATTCAATAAACACTCTTAATTGCACGATCCTCTTGGTTCGACTCGGACTTACCATAGGTATACTACTACTCAACAGGGTACACTGCCCGGTTGTGTAATAGTCTATTAGAGATATTTCTTAGTATAAAATTTATAACTAGATTTAACTCATCACACATCTCAAATTTTGAGTTCCTAGCTAAGTTCAAGAAAGAGACAGAGATTGATGTCGTTGCTTAAAATACTACAATTCAAGCTCAACAGTAGAATATTGATGTAGTGACCAAGGCACAAACCAGATTTTGACTGGCATGAAGTAGTATATTGAAGCTTCCTCTGCCATTATCGATGATCTCCCAAGGTCATCAAGCAAGGTGAAGAAAAGATTGATCACACCATTAAGTTGGTGTTTGATCGAGCAAAAGAGATGGATGCCTTGAAAGCACAAGTAGAAGCCACGAAATGGACTTTCTAGGAAGTTTTTGCCATGTGAATATAGCTTCAAACCATTAGAGGTGTGGTTCAAAGTACCTCTGGCGGTTTTGGGAATGATCTGTTGGTGCTAATGTTGATGCATGAGGCACATCTGGTCCTAGTCGTAGTGCTTCTTCTTCTCCCCTAAATGATGATAACAAAAAGGGGGAGAAAAGTAGTTAGCTAAATTCTATGTACTTCTAAAAAGTTTTGAACATCCTGAGCAAGAAGAGAGAGTGATAGGTAATGAGATCACTGTTGTGCAAGCTGAGAAAGAGAAAGATGAAGTCGCTTAAGAGGATACAATGACTATAGAGGTAGAGCTCGCTGATATAGTAGTGAGCATAATTTTTGATGAGATTGCCGTAGAAGAGATAAGGATGAGCGATCTATTGATCAGGGAGTGTGCAGTTAGTGCACAAGCCCATGGTGAGTGACTTCCCAACAGTTAATCATGAACAACAGAGATGGGAATGGATGGAGAGCAGAATCCTAGAGAATACCAGTGACTAGGGTAGATGATTTCAACTATCATCTCCAAAAAGAGAAAAGGTAAAGAGATAATGAACTCCCAAGTGTCAGATATATCATCGAGTCCAAGTTCAAAGAAACTAAAGGTCACTGAGGAGGTTGAGTTTGAAGAGATAAAAAGGATTGCTGCAGAAAAAGACTTTACTTGATACTGACAGGGAGCTTCAACTTATGTTATTCGATGAGAAAGCTAGAGTTAATATAAAGTTAGAGCGGAAAAAGAAAGCTGATGAATATGCCTCAATTAAGCTAGCCAAAGAGTTAATAGCAGATGATCAGAAGAAGAAATTAGAAGAAAAGACAACAGTGAAACCACCTAAGCCAACAAAGAAACTAGTGTGTAGTGTGACAGCGATAAATTGTTAAATGAGAGGGACAAAAGAATATATGCTCGGAAGATGGTGTGGAGACTTAACCCTGCACCAATAACAAAAGTCCTTCTCATGAAGCCAAAGTTACAGTCTCAAGTACAACTTCAAATACACATAGGAGATAAGAGAGAAATGATAACTTTGGATCAAATCTACAAACTACATAGAGAAGAGTAGAACGAGAATAGACTAGATGTCAACCATTCCACCAATATTGCCAAGGATTAGGTGTTAAGCGAGATAGATAGCTTTTTTAAAGAGATGGTAATGTTGAGACTATTGAGAGAAAATGAGATTGCTCTCACTAAAGGGGAACACGGAAGGCCAATCAACCTCAGGTACACCACTAGTCACTTGCAAAGGTTATACAGAGTTCCAAACACCAAGAAGCTTAACTTAAGTCTCCCTGCTGGTGTTCCAAAGTGTCGCAACCCCCAAGCCGCGTGGCAGCGAAAGGTATGAGGTGTCAAGGGGGCGCCGACCAAATCAAATATCACAACACAAGAGTTACAACAAACGACCTCTATATGAGACGTTTTCAAAAATCATTACATTACAAACTTAAAAGTGTTCACATAAAACTAGGAGTTCGCATCCGATACGTAGAATTACATAACTATTATTACAAAATATAGTAAATGCAATCTAATTCCTTGGTTGTTTAAAAATATGCGACTTGAGCTATTGCTTCCAAAGCATCCTACTGCGGCTGGTCACCTGAGAATACATACTAAAAGAGTCAACATAAAGTTGGTGAGTTCATAGGTTTGAAAACAGTTGATATCACATCGTATGGAACGTGTGGAACACAAGATTTCCTGTTTGTATCATCCAACAATGATAGTAATGTATTACAAAAATGTAAAAGAGGTGTATATTGTTGCCATGAGCCCATAGTTCGAGCTTAACTGTGGTGTCGGGTCACAATTAAGTGCCACGATCGTGGTGCCTCCCTGCGAGTGCCTAATCCAACACTCGTAAGAACAAATGATAATGCGTCCGTTTGACCAGTTAGCGCGACTAACCCGGACGGTGGAGTCAATCCCAAATAGTACTATTCATTAACATTCACGCTATGACGATACTAACAAACTATGTGTGGGGGACTTTCAGGATTAGTTAAATAACTCATGCAACCAATATATCGTGTTTTGTACTTGCGTCCACATAAAAATAGCAGTTGTTAAAGGCAGTTGTATGTAGTCTCACCCCTGAGTGGAAATAGTAGAAAAAGGGGCTATGAAACTCACCTGAGATTAGTATGTTATTTAGCAAATAACAAATAGCAAGCAACTTGTGTTCCCAAGAGAAATCTTCTAACGCCCTAGACGTATAAGATTGTGTAAGTAAATGTCTCAAAAGACCATCTAAGTGATTGTATAAGTGGAGGGTTAATGTCCACTTAAGCCAATCATGTAGGTGGAGGGTTAATGTCCACCTATTCGCTAGTAGTTCACTTAACTAGTATGTCCATTCTTGTTTACTTATTGAAAACGTGTACGACCCGTTGGTGAAAGTTTGTGAAAACATAATGTTGATTAGTGTGGTAAGTGGGCGAAGCCTACGAATGACGGGGGTCCGGGGGCAGTGCCCCTGGTGGCGGGGTCCAAGGGGTGGCAACCCCTGGTGGGGTCCAAGGGGCAGGGCCCCTGGCTGGGGTCGACTTATATTTCTTTAGTAAAAATGCTTTGATTCTGGGTTTTTAGCGACACAAGGATAGTATCGCTTAGTGTGATTGGTGACACAAAGCTAGTGTCGCAAAAGGTTCGATTTTTGGGTTGTTTGCGACACAAGGCTAGTGTCGCTAATGTGATTGGCGACACAAAGCTAGTGTCGCTAAGGTGACGGTTCAAATGCTACAGCGACACAAGGATAGTGTCGCTAATGTGATTTTGGCGACACAATGCTAGTGTCGCTAAGGTGAGGGTTCAAATGATATAGCGACACAAGACTAGTGTCGCTAATGTGACGGTTCAAATGCTATAGCGACACAAGGCTAGTGTCGCTAATGTCTACTGGGCTTCCGCGACACAGGGATCAGAAACAGACCCGTTTTGCCAATTTTATTTCGTAATCCAAATGTTCGAGATAAAATTCAAGAAAAATATATGTTGTTTCTTAGTATGTTAGGTACATAAAATAAGTTTTATAGAATTTTTAGACAAGTCTAAGTATTTATAAAAATTGTAGTTTCCCACAAAGGTCAAAAAGTAGCCAATCAGGAGACATGCAAGGAGATCGAGTTTTTGGGCAGAATGCATGAGTATTTGGACGAGGTCATCTAAACGACTATTTTTCTCAACAAAATTTCTGAAGTTTTGGCGCTGGTTGCAAGTCTTTTGGATATGTAAATCTCGAGTTATGACTAAAACAATGAGGGACAATTTTTCTGCCTCTTACCCAGCCCGCCTACATGTTTTTGTAAGAATTATTTCGGGTATCAAACGAGCTTCAAAAATTATGAGACCAGTGGCAAATGAAAGATAACTTCTTAAAATTAGTTTTAGCCTTTTGAATCGTTCATTTTGGTTAAGTTTTGAGGGAGATATCACCTCCCAAAGTCGGACAAGTTTCCTGGCCGGATTTCATGTAAGGTTCTTGCATGTTTTAAGCTATGAAAACGATTTTTGTGCAATCTTTTGGACATATCTTTGTTAAGTGAGCATTTTAACATGTTTATAAATGTGTTACAAGTATTCTAAATGAGTTAGATGTTCTTACAAGTTGAAAGAACGGTCAAAAAAAGGAGAGGAAGGTGAGGAAAGGGCTTGATTTCTTCACTTCTCCTTGAAAGTGTGATGGCGGCTTGTGGTGGTGGAGTGGTGGTTGATGGTGGTGAGGATGGTGGCAGATTTTTAGAGAGAGAAAGAGAGTAGGGAAAGTAGAGAGAATGAGGAGAGAAAGTGTGGGTTGTGTCTGTGAAAAATGGAGTGTAGGGAAGTGTTTTTGTGGGGTGGGCTTAGGCTTATTTGGGGTGGGCCTATTTGGGGTGGCCTCTTAGACCAGCCTAGGCCGAGATGGGCCTGGCCCAAAGGTGTTTCGGGCTCGTGATTCGTTTTCTCGACTTCGTGTTTCGTTCCCCGTTCGTTTAAACGTTAATTTGTGGTTTTAAAAAGTAGATAATTTACGTTAAGCTTTTGTATATACTTTTAAATTTGTGAATAATATTCAGGATAAGTAAGTATTCTTAAAATACTAAATTGAGTTACAAAAGTATATTTCGGGTGTTGCTCGGGTGTCGGGCTCGGTTTGCGCGTTTTCGTCGCGTTTGTTACGTTTTAAACAAAACGTCAAAGTTTTTCGTGTATTATTATATGAAATAATAATATAAGGTATATAACCACTACTTTAACTATAACATATGATTACGTTATCTAAGAAAAGTTTTCACCAACGTCGTAGAAATAGTCGGACCACGTCCGGTTGTTTCGCGTAATTACGAATAATTTCGAAGGTGTAATTCAAACAGTTACGTAAGTGTTCATACACATATATACAAATAGTTGCAAGTAATCACAAGTACTTAGCCTAATAAAGAACTAAATACACGTAATTAGGGTTCTAGTTTAAGGTAATCATTACCCTAAAGTGTCGGGTGTCACATTCTCCCCTTGTTAGGGGGATTTCGTCCCGAAATTAGTTTGTTGTCGCAGTCTGTGGGGTATCCACGAATAGATGAGGGTATTTCAGCCGTATTTGGTCTTCCCGTTCCCAGGTGAATTCAGGACCACGCCTAGAATTCCACCGGACTTTAACGATGGGAATTCGACTTTGTTTTAAACGTTTGACCTCACGGTCCATGATTTCTACGGGTTCCTCGACGAAATGGAGTTTGTTATCAATATGGATTTCGTTGAGCGAGATAACAAGTGTCTCATCAGACAGACATTTCTTCAAGTTAGAAATGTGAAAGGTGTTGTGCACACTACTGAGTTGTGGTGGTAGCCACAGACGATATGCCACCGGACCGATTCTTTCAAGAATCTCGAATGGTCCGATGTAGCTAAGGTTCAGTTTACCAAGTTTGCCAAAACAAATGACACCTCTCCAAGGTGACACTTTCAAAAGTACTTTGTCCCCAACTTGGAACTCTAGTGGTTTGCGTCTCACGTCAGCGTAACTCTTCTGACGATCACGAGCGGCTTTCAGCCGGTTTTGAATGGTTACGATTTTCTCGGTCGTTTCATGAATGATTTCGGGACCGGTGAGTTGACTATCGCCCACCTCGGTCCAACAGACGGGTGATCGGCATTTTCGACAATAGAGTGCCTCGAAAGGTGCAACGCCGATGCTGGTGTGATAGCTGTTGTTGTATGAAAACTCACATAAGGGTAGGTGGCTTTCCCAATTTTTTCCGAAGTCAACTACGCAAGCTCGTAGCATGTCTTCCAAAGTTTGGATGGTTCGTTCACTTTGACCATCGGTTTGTGGGTGGTAAGCGGTGCTCAGATCCAGACGAGTACCGAGAGCTTTTTGAAGTGTTTGCCAGAATCGAGAGGTGAAGCGGCTATCTCTATCCGAGATGATCGAGATGGGTATGCCGTGTCTTGCTACAACCTCTTTGATGTAGATGCGAGCCAAACGCTCCATCTTGTCGGTTTCTTTGATAGCTAGGAAATGGGCGGATTTTGTGAGGCGATCAACGATCACCCAAATGGTATCGCAACCGCTCGGGGTTTTTGGCAGTTTTGTGATGAAGTCCATGGTTATTTGTTCCCATTTCCATCGGGGTATTTCGGGTTGTTGAAGTAATCCGGAAGGTTTCTGATATTCGGCCTTTACTTTGGAACAGGTTAAACATTTGCTAACGTAAGTGGCTATGTCAGCTTTCATGTTGGGCCACCAATATCGTTGTTTGAGTTCGTGATACATTTTTTCGGAACCAGGATGAATAGAGTATCGGGATTTGTGAGCTTCATCCATCACCAAATCCCGTAGGTTCCCAAGGCTTGGTAACCAAATTCGGTTGGAGAAGTATCGGGTTCCGTCGGATTTTATTTCAAATAATATAAGGTTTCGTTTTTAACGTTTTCTTCGTTGAGTGCTTCGAGTTGAACGGAAGAAATTTGAGTAGTTAGGTTGTTGTGAACTGTTATACCAAGGGCTCGAACTCGAAGGGGTTTTAGTCGTTCCTTTCGACTTAGGGCATCAGCAACAACATTTGCCTTACCCGGGTGGTATCGGATTTCGCAGTCGTAGTCGCCAAGTAACTCGACCCAACGACGTTGTCTCATGTTTAATTCCTTCTGATCGAAGATATGTTGAAGGCTTTTGTGGTCAGTGAAAATGGTGCACTTGGTACCATATAGATAGTGTCTCCCCCTTGTTTAAACTGAATCATACCCAACAATCTCCCCCTAAACTTATACTTTTCTACTAACAGTAATAAGTTTCTTTGGCACATAAGGTTTAATCTCCTTCAACAATCTAGCCACATGTACTTTATTAGGAGTGACTACTTTAATTCTGATCATGCTAGCAAGAAAACTTGAGCTCCATGGATATCTCTTTCCAACAAAATAAAATCCTAAATCTCCAGCTTGTTGAGTTGTATGATGTACTCCACAATTCTCAAAATAAAGTCAATGTGTAACTGGAGAAAAGGCTTTATTAAACAGCTTCATAAACTTATTAGGCTCATACAATTGTAACAGATATTCATACACCTGCTTATTATCATCATATTCCTTTTGAGCTGCATATTTCTCTTTTGCAATCTTCCATAATTGATCCAGTTCCATTCTATTAAAATTTTTAACCATGGATGCAAATGATCTATGCTTTTCTCTTACATCTCCAGCTCTTATAACTAGATAGGATTTTCTCTCATCAACATCCATAGTCTGATACCAATTTACAATACTGTATTCTGTTCTAATTGGTGTAGGCATCAAGATTTCAGTTGCTATCACTATCTCTTTCTTTTCTTCTTTCTTTTCATCAACATTTGATGGCACATCAGTATGCACATCTTTCTGACTAACTGAATGCTCATCTTTCTCATTCCTTTTAACCTCAGTTATTTTCTCAACTTTTGTCTTTTTCTTCTCAGGCTCATTTTCTATTTTCTTTGCACTTCTATTTCTCCTTTCAAACTGTTTGATTGGCTCAGGTTTAGGCTCATTCATTCCTTTTATCCTTCTTTCTCTGACCATTCTCTCCTTTTCCTCTATCTGTTTATTCTCTTCCTCAATCTTTCCAATTCTTATCTTCTTTTTCTCATACAAACTTTTCAAACTTTCAAACTTCATAGCTTTTAATCTTCGAATATGATGTCCTCCAGACTTTAAGAATGCAATGTAGTTCTGTTTCTCTTGTTTCTTTGTCAGTGGTTTTGCTTTCATCTTCATGTATTTATCAGTTGATAATTTTGTTCTCCTTTCGTACAACAATTTTTCTAGTTCTGCTTCTCTTTCTTTTGCTGTTGTTTCTGCTAAGAATTCAGCATGTAATCTCTTAGCCACTTCAACATCATATGCTATTTGTTCTTTTCTTGACATTTGTTTGGGTTCTTCAATAGCAATACCCTTTCCTTTGTCTTTTGCACTGAGCTTAATTTCCTTTACAATAGGAATGTTTAATGATGGTTCATTGATGCTTATTCCTTTGGCTTTAGGTATTTCCTTTTCCTTTGGACTCTTTGACACTTTCAATAATACCTCAGCAGCTGTAATTTCATCATCAAGTGTGACAGTGGAAAATTGTTCAATTGTTTTATCAGTAGCATCCCTCTGTTCTTCAACATCAGTATGAACTGTCTCACTTTCTAGAGCAGTACTAAAACCAAAATCTTCTCTTGCAGCATTAACAGCAGCACTAACATCAACAACACTAACTCCAGCAGTTTTAACTTGATCAGCTTTAACATTCACACTTTCAGTATTAACTGGAGCAGTCTTAACTTCATCATCACTAACTGCTATCTTTTCCCTTTCAGTACTAACTCCGGCATTGTCAGTAGTAACTGGAATAACACTTGCTGCATTCTGACTCTCAAGGTCAATAATGAATGGTTCATCAACCATCTCATGATGGGCAGATTTGTCAACTGATTTGCTCTTTTCTTGTTCTCTTTCCTTCATCAGATCAGACACCAACTCATTCAGCCTCAGAATCTCCTTTCCCTGAAAATTTAGCTGTCTCTTTTGTCTATCCACTTCTTTACTCAATTTGGTACGGATATCCATCAATTCCTTTAGTAAAGCACTATCTTCATTACCTTTAGAAGTGTTAACCTCTTTTGGTAAATCATCAGATGATCTTTCAACTGATTCATGTCTGACATGAACATCAGTTGTCCCTCTTTTCTTGGTACTGGGACCTGTACTTGGATCAACCTCCATAGAGGGTTCACCTTGTACAGTTGCGTCTGGTTGGGTCTTATTTATGTTATCACTGTCCTGCTCTGCAATGGGCTAGAGTCAGTAGTGATAGCCCTTCCAGAATGGTCACCCCTCTCCTTATGGACCACCTCCTGTTCAATTTCAATTTGTGTCTGAGATATCTTACTAGCAGGAGCATCAGACATCTGTTTTAATTCTTTTGCTTTGGTTGATTTGTTGGTCCCTTGTTTTCTTTTGATTTTACCAGCAGTTGTGGGTTGAGAAGCAGATGGGATTTCTACTTCTTCAGCTGAGGCAACAGGTGCAGCAAGCATTGATGGAAACAATGCTGTGATCTTATTGGAAAAACCAAAGTTCACTCTCCTCATATTATTAAATAGTTTTGGAGTATGAGAGTAAACTATAAATATCTCAGGATGTGCAGATAAATAAGATATTTCATTATTTAAAAAGATTTGCACAAACCTGAGATACATCAAAAACTTTTTAACAATAGGCTGCTCAAGATTTCTCAACATGCCATTAAATATATATCTTGAAAAGTTAAATAGTTGACCAGTGGATAAGCACACAATTGCAATATCAAGAGTGCTTCCAAACTGATCCCAAGCTGTTCGTTTTGAAGTAAGGCATTGTTGAACAGTATAAATCAAGAATTTCCATTGTGGGGAGAAAAGGGCTTTGTAAAATGTAGATTTATTTGTTTCCCCTTCATACCCCATTAATGCTATGTTTTCAAAAACAACAGAATCATTAAGAAACTCAATACATGTAGAATCATTCAATTGAAGATGATTTCGGATTGATTCCTCTGTGACACATATCGATTTTCCTTCAACAGTTGCAGTTATTTTATTTATCCCCTCATCATTGCAAATAGCAGCACTCGACCAGAAATCATTGAGATGATTTAGATAAACGGTTGGGTTTACGGTTAGGGCATAATGAATATGGCTACTCCTTAAGAAGTCGATGATTTGATAGAAATCAACCGCTTCTTTGGTTTTCTTGAGAAAGGCTACCAGATTATGGTTTTCCACCGTCGGTATCGGGTAGAAGATGAAGAAGAAGCCATTGTGATTGAGTGTTGAATCAAGAGTGAGAGGTTTTGGCGTTTGGATGAAAATAGAAAGTAGGAATTGTGTTTCTGTATGGTGAAGTAATGTGTATATATGTGTTTGTATATTTGAAAATATTAAAATAACTGCAGTATTAATGAAACCCTTGAACAGTATTAACTTTAATCGTAGTAGAAACTGTTTTTGCAGTATAAACGTTCACAACAGTATTAACTGTGTTTCAGTATTAACTGAGAAGTAGTAGAAACTACACTATCAGTATTAACTGAGCAACAGTATTAAAAGAATGTGCAATATTAATATTTCAAACATATCTTCAGTATAAACTCACAGTACAAACTTCTGATAGTTTTCAGTACAAAGTCCATACTTTCTTCTTACAGTATTAACTTCAAACTTGGTCCTTTCAGTACAAAGTGTTCTTTCAGTATAAACATCTCCCCCTGAACACGTGTACTGTAGCAAAGAGAACAGTTTTTTTTTTTTTTTTTTTTTGTTAAAACAAAGAGGAAAGAAGCAGTAGTAACACAAGTAGTATTAACAGAACTAAAAGTTCAATTAACACAGACAGTATTAACTAAGATAGCTTCAGTACAAACAGATACCAGAGTAGAAACAACCTTTCAGTATAAACTAAACATTGAAGAAAATCAGCATAAATCAGAGAAAAGAAGAATTATTGAGGATTCATCATACCAATGCTAGTCACCAAGTATGTAAATCTTCCTACATCAAAAGCTTTAGTGAAAAGATTTACAAACTGATGATCAATATGAACTTTAAAGATATGAATCAATCTCTTTTCATTGCAATCTCTGATAAAATGATATTTGATTTCAATATGTTTAGTTTTAGAGTGTTTGACAGGATTGTTAATAATACTGATGGCACTGTTGTCGATAAAAATAGGAGTATTTAGAAAAGGCAAACCATAATCCAGCATCTGATTTTGAATCCAAAGTACTTGAGCACAGCAGCTGGAAGCTGCAACATACTCTGCTTCTACTGTAGATGTTGAGACTGTAGTCTGCTTCTTGCATTGCCAGGATACAAGCCTATTTCCCAGAAATTGACAACCACCTGATGTAGATTTTCTATCTAAATTTGCACCTCCATAGTCACTGTCTGTGTAGGCAATCAGATCAAAAGAAGAACTCTTAGGATACCAAAGACCCAAACTGGGTTGACCCTTTAAATATCTAAAGATTCTTTTAACAGCAAACAAGTGAGATTGCTTGGGATTCGCTTGAAATCTGGCACACACACACACAGCAAACATAATGTCAGGTCTAGAGCTAGTTAGATACATTAGAGATCCAATCATTGATCTGTATAAATGGATATCTACATCCTCCCCCTCAAGATCAGCATGTAAGGATTTATGGGTTTCAATAGGTGTACTAGCAACCTTTGCAGCCTTATAGCCAAACTTATCAAGAGTATCATTGACATATTTTCCCTGATGAATAAAAATGCCATCTGACTTCTGTTGCACTTGTAATCCCAAAAAGAAATTCAGTTCACCCATGGAGCTCATCTTGAATTTCTGATGCATTAGATCCTCAAACTCTTTGCATAGACAATTCCTTGTGGAACCAAAGATGATATCATCTACATAGATCTGTACTAAAAGAATATCATCCTTAATTCTTTTGGTAAAAAAGGTTTGTCTATGGCACCCCTTTTGAATCCATTGTTCAACAGATATAATGACAAAGTGTCATACTAGGCTCTGGGTGCCTGATGTAAACCATACAGAGCTTTATCAAGCCTGTAAACCTTGTCTGGATGCTTGGGGTCTTCAAAACCTGGAGGTTGACACACATACACCTCCTCTTCAATAGTGCCATATAAGAATGCACTCTTCACATCCATTTGATACACTTTGAATCCTTTGAAGGAAGCATAGGCTAAGAAGAGTCTAATAGCCTCTATTCTAGCCACTGGTGCAAACACCTCATCATAGTCTATTCCCTTTTCCTGAGTGTATCCCTGAGCTACTAACCTAGCTTTGTTTCTGATGACAATACCCCTTTCATCCTTTTTATTTCTGAAAACCCACTTAGTTCCTATAGCTCTCTTACCTTTGGGTAGATCAACTAAGGTCCAAACTTCTTGAATCTTAAACTGCAATAACTCCTCTTGCATTGTCTCAATCCACCCTGGATCCTTTAATGCTTCCATAATTTTCTTAGGTTCTAACTGAGACAGAAAACAGACAAACAAAGAAGTGTAGATTTCTTCTTCATTGTCTCTAATTTGCTGCCTAGTTTGAATTGCAGAATCTATTTCACCAATTACATTCTCTAGAGGATGATCTCTATGAGAAATGAAATGAGATGTTAGTGTGTCATAGGAGTCACAGGATCCAGATTGGTGGGGTTTAGATCATTCAGAAATTCAGTTTCTTCTAGAGCAGGCATGTCAGGATCTGTAGCATAACCATCTTCTTCAAAAGATGCTGAAGTAGTGGAATGCTCACGAGTTGCAGAGTCTGATTGTGTATCAGTAACCTCAGGTGGATCAGCAGTCTAAATGGGCAAAATTACATACTGAGTTGGATCAGCAATGTGATATGCACAAATAGGATTAGTGGGACCTGCAGGGGTATGCTCATATAGATATTTAAAAGAGTGAGTTAGAGCATCAATGGCAAATAACCAATTAGGACCTTTTCCTTCAATGTTGGAAGTATGCTCATTAAAGGTCACATTCATGGTTTCTTCTACTATTCTACTTCTTTGATTGAATACCCTGTATGCTTTACTTTGTGTAGAGTATCCAACAAAGAATCCCTCATCTACCTTGCTGTCAAACTTGCCTAAGTGATCTTTAGAATTCAAGATAGTACAAGGACACCCAAATGGTTTTAGAAAGCTAATTAAAGGCTTTCTTTTATAAAACAGTTCATAGGATGTCTTGTTCTGAGACTTAACAATAGAAATCCTATTTTGAACATAGCAGGCAATACTAATAGCCTCTGCCCAGAAAGTCATAGGCAGCTTAGCATCTGCTAACATAGTCCTAGCAGCCTCAATTAGTGTTATATTCTTTCTTTCTGCTACCCCATTCTTTTGTGGAGTCCTAGGAGCACTAAACTGTCTTGAAATCCCTTTCACATCACAGAATTTATTCATCTCATGATTCTTAAATTCAGTGCCATTATCACATCTAATGATTTTAACAGAACCAGATGTTTGATTTTCTATCTTAGTTATAAAGGTTTTAAGTATATTACTTGTTTCATCTTTTGTCCTCAGAAAGAAAACCCAACTAAATCTGCTATAATCATCAGTAATCGCTAAGCAATAAGACTTTTTACCTATACTCATTACATTAATAGGTCCAAACAAATCCATATGTAGTAATTGTAAAGGTAAGCAAGTAGAACTTTCTGCTTTGGTCTTAAAGGAAGTTTTGTGTTCCTTGCCTTTTTGACATGCAACACAATGATCGTCACATGAATATTCCTTTTCAGGTAAACCTTTGACCAAATTCTGTTTAACAAGTTTGTTTATGGTCTTATAATTCATGTGACACATCCTTCTATACCATAAAGCAGAGACATCAATTGAAGCTTTAGACAAGAGACAATTTAGATTTTGTCGAGGTTTCATATGGGCTAAATCACAGCAGTATACATTATCTTTCCTTGGAGTTCTCAAAAGAATTAAATTTTCATCAATTTTAAACTTATCAGAAAGAATAAAGCATTTTGTGTCAGTAAAGAGAACTGGGTTCTTTTTATCTGTGATTTGACTCACACTAAGCAAGTTATATTATAACTCCTCAACAAAATACACATCTTTAAAACTTATCTTGTCACTGCTGACAATGCCTTTGCCTGTTATCTTCCCTCCTTTGGGATTTCCTCCAAAAGCTACATATCCACCATTGATGTGCTTGAATTCATGTAGCTGTGATCTATCTCCTGTCATATGCCTTGAGCAACCACTATCAATATGCCATAGTTGTTCCTTTGAGTTGCCCTGCACAGATAGATATTCCTAATTAATTCTTACGGGAACCCAAACCAAAGTGGTTTTAGGTTTCCCATATGCATCAATATAACCAATTCTCTTATAGATCATTGATTTTGATGCATTGTTGGTATTGGAAACATTTGAATTTACAGAAGTAATTGGTTTCCAAACCCAACTGATGTTAGACTTATTAACAACATTATATGTTCTAACAGTATTAACTCTGTTAACATTATTAACTGGTTGTTCAGTATTAACTTTGTTAACAGTTTTAACTTTGTTAACAGTATTAATACATCGAGCAGTATTAAGTCTATCAGCAGTATTAATCTTGTCAGTATTATTAATTTTTAATGCTGCTTTAGTAGTCTTTCTACTGTTGGCTTTGTTAGTTAGTACTGCTGCATGAGTTTGTACTACAGCAGTTCTAATTATGTTAGCCTTGGCTTTCTTTTTCCTTTCAGCATTTACAGAGTTAATTTTTGATTTGAAATTTACATGATTAATTCTATTTGATGCTGTCCATGCTGGTCTAACAACCCTGTTCTGATTATAAAAGCAGTCATAACTGAGATGATTGGTTCTTCCACATATAAAACAAGATTTTTCTTTATTTACATAGAAATTTTGCCCCAATTTATGTGAAATCATTTGATTCCAGTTTCTTTGATTTCCCCTAGGCATATATTTCTTAATTTCAGTACTTGTCTTACACTTACAATAGATGCAGCTACTTTCCTTAGATTTGCTAACAGGATTTATCCTTTTCTTTAGATCCTTAGCAGCAACTTTCTTCTGATTCAGTGCCAAATTAGCTTTCTCATTAAATAAAATTTTCCCTTTTGCTAATTTATCACTTTTAATTACAGTAGTTGTTTCCTTAGGTATTGATGATGCAGATTTAGCAATTTTAGTTTCTATTTCTTTACTTTCAGTCTCATCTTCATCATCATCAGATACCCAGCTAGCAATCTCTACCCTATCTAAGTCAATATCATTCTCTGTTGTAATCTTAGATGGATCTACCTTAATAGCATCAGCTGAAACATTTTCCTTTAAAGTACTAATATCAATATCTGATTTGGGAGGAAAGTAGTTGTTGTTATAAGGTGGAGGAACATGATTGTAACCTAGTCCAGTTTTAAGTTTGTCATGTATTTGTGACTTGATTAAGTTCTGAACATTCTGAGATGCATTCTCTAAGTCATTAACCTTAAGTTTTATGCTATCTCTCTCATTAATTACAGTTGCTAGTTCCTGTGTTAACTCCTCTACTTTATCTTTTAGGCAGTCTCTTTCCCATCTAGCATATTCAATATCATAAACATATTGTGATTCATTCTTTTGATATGCTTTAATCTGCTACTCTAAGTTTTCAATAGATGCAATTGTGCTTCTATTTCTAACCTCCCATTTTCAAGTTCACCACAAATCATTAAGTTATGATCTCTATAATGTTTAACAGTTTTCTTACATATAGCAGAACATAATTTATTTTGTACCTCTTGTGGAACTTCAGTTGAGGATTCCTCTTCAGCAATGGCCATCAGTGCATGGTTATGTATTTCTTGATCAGCCTGATCACTCCAGTCTAAACCAAAACCATCCCGAGATACAAGAGCTGTTGAATTGGATGTGCTTTGTATTGGAACAATTCTTCTCTACACACCATTTTGTCCTGAACTTCTTTGGTCATTCTCATCTGATCTTCCAGAACTTCTGCATTCTCTAGCAAAGTGTCCCATTTTATGACAGTTGTAGCATTCCACTTTGCTTTTATCAAATCCAGCTCCATCTTCTCTCTTGTAAGCAAAATTATTCCTTCCAGTTCTTTGTATGAACCTTTTTACTCTGACAGTTAACATGACCATTTGCCATTTGATATCCATCTCCTCTAAGTCATCTGGATTTACTTGCTCAAGTTCTTCATTAGTTAATGATGAACTCACATGACTAGCAAAGAAAGCTTCCAAAACCTGATCACATGTTCTATCTTTGCTTGAACTTGAACTGCATCCAGATGTATTGATACCTGATTGATTTGAGTGATACCCTTGTGATGTACCCACAAAGATGAAAGCAGCATTGTTAGTATAGCTTGTTGATTGCTTTTTGCTTTCAACCTCTGATTCAAATGATCTTAAGTCATTATATAAATCATCTAATTCCTTTTCATCAAGATCATTACCCTGTCTTAAAGCCACTGTGTACATAGTCTAATCATCACCTAGAGATCTCAAGAATTTCCTGTTAAGATCATCCTTGTCAATCTTAACATTGTGATTTTCAAGATCACCAACAAGTTTTGAAAATCTATCAAAAGTCTGAGTTAAAGTTTCAATTTTTACAAAGATAAAGTTTTCAAACTGTTGTTTGAGAATAGATCTTTGGGTCTTCTTGGTGCTGTCATTACCACCAAATCTTTTAGCAATAGCTGTCCAGAGTTCTTTGGCATCATCACACTTCTCAAATCTCCTTTGATATTCATTAGGAATAGACATTAATAAAGTACTTAATGCCTTCATCTCAGTTGCTCTTTCTTTTCTCTCAGCATCAGTGGTTGGGAGAGATCTGGGCTGCCTAACACCATCTGCACCAATAACATATTTAGGCCCATTTTCTATCACCTCCCACATCATGTAATCAGTAAGCAATATGTATTGCTTAATCCTGTTCTTCCACATATCATACTCAGTTGGTTTGAGCATTGGGATCTTGTTAACCTGAATTCCATCTATATTTTCAGAAGTCATCTTGAATTGATTTGAATTTACTTATATCAAAACTCACCTAAAGCTCTTATACCACTTGTTAGGATCGATTCAACCTAATCTCAATCTATAGTTTTGATTTAATACCAAGAAACTTGCGGAAATAGTACTTGATACTTATAAGAATAAATCAGTAATCAATTAACAAGAATGAATAATCAAAAAGCTCCAATATTATTATTGATAATAATACGAACACCCAACCTGTGTTAGGGTTTACACCTTGAAGCTACGTACGTTTCTCTATTCTATAGGATCTCTATTTATATGAATAGAGTCCTTAACAACCTTTCCATTATATCAGGATACTATCTTCTAAACAATCTTATCTATTACTATAAGTATAATATACGTAAACGGTATAAACAACGTTGCAGCAAGGATGAAGAAGGCGGTGAAGGATGAGACACTAGCTAGATATATGAGATACCTACCATCTAAAGAGAAGTATGAGATTATGAGAGAGCTTGAGCAGATAAAGAAAGAAGAGAAAGGCTTAGATTGATAATCATTTGTACCAGAATAGAATCATTGTATCTTTCTTTGCTATATATATATATATTTGGTGGCAAAAGTTGATAATCGGTAACTCCAACCGGCCCACAATTGGCTGCCTATCCATAATGTGGAATCATACCTGACTCACTCAGCGGTTGTGGCTATGGGGGTGCCAGGGCTTGAACCCCTAACCTTCTGCTTATTTGGTTGCAAAGATGCCCCCACCCAAAAAGAATATCATATGGATCAGCTATTAGATAAGTTGACTGGTGTTTAATTCTGAACACTTAGGGGGAAGCTAGTCAAGTCCTTATGATGTCTTCTTATGTAATAAGTTTGTCTAAGGATTTTTTGTCATCGTCATTTAGGGTGAGATTGTAGGGTCACTGGTCACTAACCAACTTAGTCGTTGGAGTATATAGTTAGAAATAATGAAGTCAAAACTCCCAAACTATAAGTTGAGTCATTGATCGCTGGTCAACCTAGTCACTATTATGAAGATGAAAGCAAGCTCGTAATACAGAAGAAGAAAATCATTGCTAAGGAAATAATCTCAATTATGTGTATTATACTCCTTGGTGTGCAGAAGAGATTCATTTACTCATGCAATCAATAAACACAACAGTCGTTGCTGAAGAATAAAATGTAGTCACTGGAAGATATCAAGTCAAGTCACTTTACAAGAGCATGTTAGCTCGCAGTGAGTGAGGAAGCTTATTAGTCCTCCAACGACTTCAGTAATAAAGGAATAAAGCATCGTTCAAGTTACAACTCGCTATAGTGAGTTCCCTAATCTATATTGCGTCAAAAATCTTCAGAATTAAATATATGGTATGCATGACATCAAGCTTGATTGGATAATCAACACACGTAAGATGCAAGATCAAAAGGTAACCGCAGAATATTCCTTCCTAGAATTCATGAGATATTTTTGGGAAATATCGTGTCTATAAATAGAGTGACATATTGTACTTAGATGTTTACCGAATGACATCTATCACTTGTTTATAAGTGATAAAGTTTGTTCTAAGTGCAATTTTGAGTCAGTGAGTAATAGTTTCAGCTTATGCTAGATGATCCTATTCTCACAATGAGTGCTACATTAACTTATAATTAAATATCATTGGTTTGTCGTGAGTATAGTAACAGTTTTCAGGAATTAGTCTCAGCAAAATATCATCATCGACTATGGAGTAGTAAAAAGGATGGCGTTTGGGTTTCTATTTCCATCTTTTTGTTCGTAGATTTCTGTTTTAGGCTTTCAATTATTAGGCTCCCTTTTTTGGGCTTCTTGTTTCACTTGTGTGGTTTGTGTTTGTGTTTGGGCTATCTAGTTGGGCTTTGTGTTTGGCTTCATTGTTTGGAATTTCTATTTAGTATTTGGGCTTTGGGTTGCGACAATTTATGTGCACTATCTGATTGGGCTTAATTATTGTGGTTAATGTTTGCGGTATCTGGTTGGGCTTAATTATTTAAAGTAGTGGCCTTTCTGTTTGGAGTATGTGTTTGTAGTTTGTATATGAGTTTAGCTTATTTGTTTGGGCTTCGTGAATTTGTATGGGCTATCTATTTGGTCTTTGTGTTTGGGATTTATATTATGTTATTCACTTTGGGGTTTATGTTTGGAGTTTTTGTTTGGGCTTTGTAAATGTGTTTTCCCAATCTGTTTGGGCTTTCTGTTTGGTATTGGGATTTGTGTTTGGCTTTGGGTTTTGTGTTTGATTTTGGGGTTAGTTTTGGCATTTGGCTTTGTGTTTGGCTTTGGGTTTTGTGTTTGATTTTGGGGATAGTTTTGGCATTTGGCTTTGTGTTTAGGCTTTATGGTTATGTTTGACCTTTATGTTTGGTTATTCATTTTGGATTTGGGCTAGATAATTAAAGTAGTGGGATTTGTGTTTTGGCTTTGCATTTATGTTTGGGTTTCTGTTTAGGCTTTGTAAATTTGTTTTGGTAATATGATTAGGCTTTGTGATTTTGGATTATGTATGTACTTTGTATTTGCTAGCTTTTTGGGCTTGGGCTATGCGTTTAAGGTTGGGCTATGTGTTTTGATTATTTTTTTGGGCTTTGAAAACTTTTTTGGGTATCTATAAGGGCTTTCTATTTGGTTTTAGGCCTTGTGATTGGCTTTCGGCTTTATGTACCCGCTTTCTCGTTATGTTTGGCCTTTTTTGTTTGGTTATTCAGTTTGGGTTTAGGATTTGCATTTGGTGTATATGTTTGGGTTTTCAATTTGGGCTAGATTTTGAAGTAGTGGGGTTTGTGTTTGGGCTTTGGATTTATGTTTGGGGTTTCTGTTTAGGCTTTGTAATTGTGTTTGGGCTAGCTGTTTGGGCTTGAGCTTTCGCTTTGGTTTTGCGCTTTACGTTTGAGGTGTGTCTATCTGTTTGGACTATATGTTGTTTGGGCTTCGTAAATTTTTGTTTGGCTATATGTACGTGCTATCTATTTGACCTTTGAGGTTGGGCTTTGTGTTTGGTTTTGGGCTTTGTGTTTGGCTACCCGTTTGTGTTAGGGCATTATGTTTTGGATTTTTGTTTGTGTTTGGGTTTTGGTTTGGGTTTGTATTTGAGTATTTGTATTTGGACCTTGGATTTGTGTTTGGGCTATCTAGTTATGTTTGGGCATTGGGCTTTGTGTTTGGCCATTCTGGTTATGTTTGAGCTTTTTATTGGGCTTTTTGTTTAGGCTTTCTAGGATTCCTGGGCGTATTAGGCTTAGTTGGATTCTTGTCTTGCCCTTTCTCTATCGGGCTTAGTTGCCTTACTAGGCATATTGGGCTTAGTGGGCTACCTGTTTTGAGATTTTTTGTTTGGGCTTAGTTGGCTTACTTGGCATATTGGGCTTACTAGGCTTCCTATTTTAGACTTTATAGCTTGGGCTTTCTAGTTTGGGCTTAGTTGGCCTACTAGGCTTAATGGACTTAGTATGATTCCTGTTTTGGGCTTTCTAATTTGGCCTTTGGGCTTTCTATTTCGGGCTTAGTTGGCTTAATGGCATATTGGGCTTTCATGGCCTTCTTGTTTTAGGCTTCTTGGGCTATCTATTTTGGGCTTTGTGTTTGGTCTTAGTTGGTTTATTAGGATTGATGGACTTAGTGGGCTTACTGGGGCATATTGGGCTTAGCGGGCTTACTAGGCGTATTGGGCTTAGTTTGCTTATTGGGCTTAGTGGATTGAGTGGGCTTAGTGAGATTCCTGCTTTGGGCTTTGTATTTTTCTTTTAAGCTTTCTATTTTGGGCTTAGTGGGCTTTGTGTGCTTATTGGGCTTACTGGGCATATTAGGTTTAGTGGGCTACCTGTTTGGGATTTTAGTTTGGACTTTCTAGTTTGGGTTTTTTAGTTTGGCTTACTTTTTTTGGTATTGGATTTTTAGTTTGGACTTTTTTAGTTTACTGGGTCTACTTTTTTTGGCTTCTTGAGCCAAATAGGTTTAGGATTTTCTCAACAACAATAATAACAATAATAACAATAATAATAATAATAATAATAATAATAATAATAATAATAATGACGTTAGTAATAAAATAAATAATTAGAGTTTTAGTTAATACCCTTAGGTTAGCTCAGATCGGGTTAGATTCACTCGATTTGGTTCGGTTTATCTTGTGGTAGGGTTAGGGAATGTTGTGAGTTTTTGATGTGTTCTGGGTTTGGTGGTTTCGGATGTTGATTATGAGGGTTTTGGTGGTTTCATCGGTGGTGGTTGTGGTAGTTTTGGTGGTCATGGATGTGAAAGTGGACTTGTATATGTGGTGGTTTTTAGTTTTGTTTAGGGTTCTTTTGTAGTGGTTAGGGTTCCCGTTGTGGTTTTTTGCTTTGTTTAGGGTTTCGGTTTTTGTTTTCAGTGGTGGAGGTGGTATGTGAGGGAGGTTTTTGGGGGCTACGATGGATAAAAATGGCGGTTTGGATAGTTGTTTTTGGTTTTAGTTGGTTGTTTTTGCTTTGGGGTGGTGGGAGGTGGTTATTTATGTTTTTCTTGTAGTGGTAGGTGGTGGTTTATGCTTTCAATGGTGGTGGTTTATGTGTCAGTGGTGGTGGTTTATGCGTGTGAGGTTGTGGCAGTGGAGGTGGTTTTTGGGCTTCAATGGTGGCCTCGGTGGAGGTTTTTGAGCTTGAATGGAGGCTTCGTTGTAGGTGGTTTTTTAGGTTGAGTTGGATTTTGATTTAACGTGGTGGTGGTTAGATTTTGATTTAGGTATCCCGTTTGATTTTTGGCTTGTGTTTTATTGGGTTGTGTGTATGGTTGGGAAATGAGTAGTGTGTTTATTGGGGTCTCGAAAGTGTATGAAAGAAGGAAAGAAAATGGGGTGAATATTTGGGGAGATTTAAAAATTTGAGGTTTTTGGTGGGGTTTTTTGGAATACGGTTTTTGATGGGTTTTTTTATTTTATATAATTGGTTTTTGTTTTGTTAGTGTGGTGTGTTTGAAGGTGTAAAGAGTGTGTGTTGATGATTATTTTTTGTGGTAGAGAATTGTTGGGTATTATTTAATTGTTAAAATTTATGGTTGAATTTAATTGATTAAAATGGAAATAGAGAGAAAGTATATAAGACAAAATAGACTTGCAAAATTGTAGACAAAGAGGCTAAATAAGTGACTTTATATAGGAGTATAGATGCATTTAGCTTTGGAGTTTTGGCAAGTGAGGGGTAAGAAAACCAGAGGATTCTCTCATGAAGATCACAGTGACAACCTTCTTCGACATGTACGTTACTCCGATTAAGTAGATCTTAGGAACATAACAATTGTTGGACTATTATGCGTGCAACATAATGCAAGTGATGTGACAAGTATGTTCTCGGAGGTTCTGATTCTGGTCACGAGGGTGTGTTGCCTCCAGCAAAACAACCTGCTTTTTTTACAGGAGAGAACCATAACGAACTTCAGTCTATTTCTTCGTTGAAGAATACATGATAACACAATTGTATATGCTCGATCGCAGAAGCCTTTTTTATGTCAAATTTATTTGTAGCCGCCATAATTTCCTGGTACTTATGTCTTGTTGTATAGCTTTACGAGTATAAGACATTTAAAGATAACCACACAAATACTTACTTGACACATATACAAAGGTACCTGTATTAATGTTGTAATGGGAAAATGATCGGACAGCTTATAGCTATCCAAATAGGTATGGCTTGACTAATAGTAATGTTCTAACTTTTTTAACTTCAGTTAGTTTACTGATAACGAGGTGGTGGTTCCGAAACATGGGATAGATAATAGCTATGATACCCGGTGTTCTAGTTTGTTTTCATGTAATGGGTTTGACAAAACATCGAAATCATGGGTTTGACCAAAATGCATGTCATATTAAAGGTTTGTCAAAACTCATGAAAGTTATTTCAAAAAAGAGCTCCACCCGATTCCTTTCACACCTTCTCTCTTTTCTAGTAAAAAACTAATTCAAATTATAAATTTAATTGTATTTCACATATTAAAATTCTTTCTAAAAAAAATTGTAATACCTTTCTCTTTAAACATATACACATTTCCATTATCAATCATATTCCATATTGTATTACAGGGTACCGGAGGATTAGTGAACAAGGAGAATGTGATGCGGAGGGTATACCCAACTAAGTTACTAAATTTTGAGCTCAACCAAAATGTAAGGGTAGGGTCACGTCCCCTTGTAAGGACCTAGAGGCAACGCCCCTAGCGTGGTCCAAAGGGGATTGCCCCTAGTTGCGGTCCCTTAATGACCAGCTTCAATAGACCCGAATAAACAGTTTGAAAATCAACTATTTTTAATCTTCATGCCGGTGGCATTTGTTTTATTGCCTAGTTTCGGACATATCAAGAACACATGAACAATTTTCGGTATCTGATTATGTGCCCAAATAGATTCAATCTCTAGTCTTATCCCAAAGAGAATTTCGTGAACCCAGACATTTATAACGTCAAAATATCACTTTTGAAAATGATCATTTACGAGATTCTATTGTATATCCAGATTGAAATCCATTACCTTGTTTACACCCAATTTCCCATTATGCCATACGCAACCAAACGCCACCTAAATAATTGATGGGATAAACGGTGGGCATTATTAACCGTCAATCGAATTGTATACCTATAAAGTTGCTCCCTTTATTATCAAAAGCTATACCTGGATATTTAGCAAACACCTAAAGTGTACCGTGATGGTAATATATTCACGGTTCTGTGTAATCATATGCAAAGTAACTTGCATTACCTGGAAGCATCCTAACTAACATTCGACAAGCAGTTTATAGGGGCACATCGAAAATATGTGTACTATTGAATGAATAGCAGAAACATACAACAAGAATATTTATATACAAAACAAGGAACTCCTAACATTTAGGCTTAACTAAATGAGCCTAAACAATATGGGCTAAATGCGGATCACAGTGTGAGTTGATAAATATATATGCAATACGTAAAATAACCAATCTCAATATGTTCAATTCATTCATAAAAAACCGTGTGGCACTTCGGAATTCGTAAATGGATTTGAATAAATTTTCTTTCAAAAATTTGTGGGGGATAGTTTATAACCTTATAACCTCAAAAGTCCATTTGGTTCAATAAAAATATCATCTCCAAATGACATAACCAAAGTTAAGGGTCTTTGGAGAATAGGAGGTTATGATTGATAATAGTACTAGTAGGGGGTTCACGCATATATTAGACCTCGTAGTGGGTGAGTCACCAAGTGACCCAAAAATTAAATTATACAAACCCCTTGTAATTTCAAATTTATGTATTGCTTTGGGGATTTGGATAGGATAGCAGCCACCCTCAGCTCTACGCTTTACTTCCCCTTTGTTTTTCACTTCTTTATTCTATGAGAAAAGGTTTTATTCAATACCAAATTTATAAAAAAAGAAAAAAATAATCTTTAAGAAAATAAACGACATTTAATCCAACGAATAGATTAAAAATAAATCCAAACAGAAACAACTTCAAAATAAATAAATGAAAAGGAAAACAGTAAGCCACCTACGATGAAACAACTTCGATACTTAGTCATAAAAATCTCCACTTGCTCTAGAGAACATATCACTCAAACTAAATAATACTATACTTTCTTTCCTAGACTCCACGGTACATATCAAGCAAACAATCTCCCTTACGGCATTTAGGACACTTTGGGTTAGCATCAGACACCATAACATGCAGGTAGCAATTTAGACAACTCATAACAATCAACTCTGGCCCATCAGTAAGTGCAGATGAAGGATCACAACCATGTTTTGGTTTCTTTAGGGACGGTGATGATGAATTTTCTGGTTTGCATATTGCATTCTTTATGTTGCTACCAAACAGAGACAGTGTCGAAGCCAACCCATGATTTGGAGGATTTCTCCCGGAACTTGGTTCACACTTGATACAAGGGCTGCTTCTAAATCGATTCAGTGAAACATTTTCTATCTGCAATAAGATAAGAGGGTCATTCATTTCGAAGGAATCCAACTCTATAAGAAAACCAATGAGATACATACTTAACTATATTTAAATCAACAAATCAATATACCAAATAAATACATAATTAATATATTTTGACAAGCATTGATACTTACCTCATTAAACTTGCGCCTCTTTGCTAGATCGTAACTATCATGATCCTCCAATTTACCTTTGGCAGAATTATGTTTGGGATGAGACTTTTGAATTTCATATCGAGTTTTCGAACTGAGGATACTGAGTGCTCCTGTTAGAGGACGGTCACTGTGTTTTTCCATTTCAGTGTATCTTGCTCGTATCTGAGGGAAAAACGCACCGTTGTTAATTAGCACCAGTCAAAATAAACTCCGTTAAGAACTTTTAATCATATAAAATTACCAAATGAAGCGACATTCGTGCTTGGACATCAAAAAGATGTAACAGTTGATTTCTAAATCTCAAAAAGGGAAAATATATTACTTGCAAGTCATTCTTCAATCTTTTAATTGTAGTTCAAAGGGTGTACATACAAGTAAAGTTTATTTTTTCCTACAAGACCCCTTTTGGATCATGTTCTCGTTGTAGATTAGTCCTATTAATATAGTTATGTTTAGTTGTTTAAAACTAGAAGTACTACTAAACGCTTAGAATGAAACTAAAGAAAACATTTTACCAAAAAATGCCAACGGAGTGATTTAGATGTACCAAATTTTATTTCAATGGAAGTTATATTCAGAATTTGAAAATCCGTGAGATTTCATATAAGTTACTTAGAAAATAAAACGAATTCCAATCATTCTCACTCGTATCAAGATAACTGAGAGATGCAAGATTATCAATGTAATAATGACAAAGTTCTCTTCTATGATATTGATCATGATGAGTTGGCATATTAAATTGATAATGTAAAGAAAATGATTTTTCTTCGTATATAATCATTCTACGCATCCTTTCAATCTTATAAATTTGTGACATATGACATGTACTTATTCTCCTCTCATAATGTGCTAGTCTAGCCAAGTGTGAATATTGATTGGTTAGAATGATAAGTAAAATAAATAATTAGAAGGTTAAATCATTACTTGTATGTAAAACATGAGACTGGTCATAAGAAATCTATAAAACAAAAGAGATTAAAAAACAGTTACTTTCACATTTTGTAGCATTACGTTATTAATGAAACTATAAAATTCACATACTTATAATCTTACTATATAAATTTCTTTGTTGTATTTGATCGACTAACATATAATAAACCATCAACAACTATTAACATTAGTAATCTTTCGATTTATGCCCAAGACTCATGTTGCCTAAATTGATATAACCCGAATAAATATAAATTTCCAAATTTATAGATAATTGATTTGTGTAGTAATCTTTTAAAAAACTAAAGCATTAATAAAGGTAGGTTGGTTGAAGTGGAGAGTGGCGACATGCGTCATGTGTGACAAGAAAGTCCCTCTTAAATTGAAAGGGAAATTCTACAAGGTAAGACCTGCTATGCCGTACAGATCGGAGTGTTGGCCGATGACTAACGCACAAGAAAAGAGGATGGAAGTGGCAGAAATGAGGATGTTAAGATGGACATGTTGTAATACCATGTTAGATATGATTACGAATGCAGTCTTAGGGCGGAGCTAGAATCGTGAGCATCACCAACAAGTTGAGAGAATGAAGACTAGATGGTTTGGACATGTAAGGAGGAGACTACAGAGGGTGCCAATTAGGAGAGTGGACGCCCTCACTGTCAACGGCTTGAGCAAAAGGGGTAGACCAAAACGTAGGTGGGAGGATAGACTCAAGCTCGACATGAAGGAGCTTCTCTTGACCAAAGGAGCTTCTCTTGACCTCAAATTTGTGGAGGATTAGAATTAGGAAAGAGGAGTAGGGTGTTTTAGGTAGATTAATATATTTAGTGTATATTAAGATACCTATATAAAATTAAATAGCTAAGTAGGGTGTTTATAGGTAGAAAGAAAATAGATGAGTATGGTGTTTCAACTAGATAGATACCTTAAGATATAAGGGTGTTAGTTTAAGTCTATGATAGAAGAGTAGGTAATTTTTATGTTGATAGATATTTTATTTATTTTGGGGTGCTATATGTATATACACGTTTATTTATTTGAGAGGGTGTTTCTAGGTGGTATTATAGTTAGGTATGATATTGTAGGTAGATGTATATTTATTTTATTCATAGATATTTTATTTATTTTGGGGTGCTATATGTATATAGACGTTTATTTATTTGAGGAGGGTGTTTCTAGGTGGTATTATAGTTAGGTATGATATTGTAGCTAGATGTATATTTATTTTATTCATAGATATTTTATTTATTTTGGGGTGCTATATGTATATAGACGTTTATTTATTTGAGAGGGTGTTTCTAGGTGGTATTATAGTTAGGTATGATATTGTAGCTAGATGTATATTTATTTTATTCATACATCTATTGATATATATATATATATTGATTTATTCTTATATTTTTATATATTTATATAAATATATATGATTAGCTTTTAGGTATATACTTACTTATATTTTATACAATTTATACATATTATAATATATATATATATATATGTATAAATATATATTTAATCACTTTTTTCCACATACATGTCGGACTGAGGTCCTTCTAGAAACAGTCTATTTACTATTCAGGTAGAGGTATGACTGTTTACATCTTACATCCTTCATACCTCGCCTTCAACAAGATTGAATAGTGTTATTGTTGTTATTTCTATTATAGTATTACTAAACTTACAAGATAGCAAAAAACTATCTAGTATCTACACTACCAAGTTCATAGATAATAAATCATAACCAAAAATAAACATAAGATATAAATATATTAGTATTATATTATATTATATTATATTAATTATATTATGTTATATTATATTATATCATATTATATTATATATCACTAATAATCAATAATGACGAATACTTCATGATACGTTTTTTGTTTATTTTTTTATTTTTTTTGAGTTGGATATTCGCATTGCATTCCTTGATGAAACTAAGATATAAGAATCAAGAAAATAATAATAGAAATGACTCATGTATGTGAAAACAAATAAAAATTAGCCCCACCTTTACAAATTAGTTATATATCGATGAGTAAGATTGACATTGATATCAAGCAAATAGGTATGTAATCATGGTTCTTCGCCAACCAGTGGTATAAAGTGTGCACTACTAATTCAGGACTCTTGAATCTGTACTACGATTACAATTTTTCCTTATATTTACACTAATAAAAAAATTATGAAAATAAAAGCTAATTGTATGCATACCACACACTCGTTGCTAAGATCAACACTTTGTCACATAACCTCAATAAGAATAGTAAAATTCTACTATCACGAAAAGCAGCATGCATGGTTGTATGTAAAAATGTACAAAACTAATACGTAATAAGCTTACCTGTAGATCGTTTGATGTGTATAGGGTACTCCTGCCTAGTTTGTATGTGAATGGTATGATAACAATACTAGTCGATGGCTATTCTCTTGATACTTATAGCCGTATATGAATATACATGCAATTGATTATGTATAAGATATCATTTCGTCCCTTAGCGTTTATTTCTCTTAAAAGAAAAACATATAATATATTTTTATTGATAAAAATATTATTACATTACCAAGCTTGAAAATAATCACAAAAAAGTAAAAGAATAAATAAATAGTAATGTAATTCCATAATGACGTCATTATGAAGTTGAGGAGATCTGTTTGATAGTAATATATTTTAATAATAAAAAATTAATTATGTTATTAAATTAGTAAATTAATTGAATTAGTTATAAAGCATCCATAAGGATTGAAAAGAACATAAGGTAAAACCGTTAATATGGTCAAACTCCTTTTGCGTTCCTTACAAGTTAAATGATATATAATAAATTAGTTTGTGATTTCATTTATTCTTAATATCTTTATTCTTTATATATAATTAAAAAATATATAGTAAAAGAATTTGAGTCCTTCATTGCTTTTCATTATTTACGATTCAACAATTTTAATTTATTTTGTATTATTACACTTTTAGCCCCTTAAATATTTGATGTATTTATTTAAATAAAAAAGATAGACCAAATATTTTATTCAATTTACAAAAATTAAAGAGTCTATAAATTATATAAGAAAATCGGCTACAATATTTTACTCATTTTATTAAAATTGAATTCGCCCCGCGTTATATCGGGTCTATAGACTATGTAAAAAAATTGACCAAGTCAATGTTTATATTACAAAAGTCGCTCAAAATATAAAAAAAGTTGACTAAAAATTTTATTTATTTATAAAAGTTAAATTTGTCACGCCTTATCGCGGATCTATAAACTATATAAGAAAATAGAACATAACATTTTATTCATTTACAAAAATTAAATTCGTCACTCATTATCACAGATTTATCAGAGAAAATGCCTTCGCTTACGGATTTTCTAACGACCAAAATTCACTCACGAATCTCCTACGAATATTGACAATAATAAATAAGATGTTCGTAGAAGATTAGTGACAAAGTAACATTCAACGAATAAAGTTATGTTCGTTGCAAAATACTTTCTGTTAGTGACATAATACTAATATGTCCTACATCGTTTATAATTTTAGATGGACACTAGTATAGTTAGATTAAATTTTTTCTATTTCCTTCGTTCCGAATTAATTGTTCTCAAATAAAAGATAAAAACATAATTTAAAAAGTATATAATCATTACTGCTTACTTTTTACATAATAAATTTTTACCCTTAATTAATTAATTAAATATTTCTTTTACTTTTGTAATTATAATTTCAAGTAGGATAATATGGTAAATTTGATCAAATTTCTCTATCCATATACAATATAAATTTTAAAAATTTAGACCTTACAATAGAAAAACATGAAAGTTTAGCGCATAATAAAACAATAAATCCTATATTTTATTCAGAAGGTTTCTTAATACGTGAATTGTATATTAGGTGCTATAATGATGAATAATATAAAAAGAATGACTTTTGAGGGACTAAAATGGAATAATGAATGTTAATGACGTATGTTTAATAAATGTTAATAAGTTTATAACTTTATTTGTTATTAAATTTTTTTTAATGAGTATTAGTCAAATACATAATGAGTTATCAACTTAATATCCATCGACTAATATTATAATTTTTTTCAAAAGTTGAATCCATGAATATTAGTGTTTACAGCACCGATTTTGATTAAATTTATTGTAAAAAGTATTATTATTTTTTTTACTTTTGATTAACATTTCATCGTCATGAATGTTAACTCTTTTCTGCTTCCCTGAAAATTAATGCTTCCATTTGCATCCGTGAAAAACTAATATGTGAACCTTAGTTTAAAACAAAGATTAAAAAAAATGGTGAAAACATTTTTAGTTTTCATTCACAATTCATTTTAAGATGTGAACCTTTATGTTTATTTTTGTTTCACATAATTTATAAAGGAGTGAAACTATATTTTAACCTTCACTTTATTATTTTATATTCTAAACCCAAAAACAGCTTCACCCCTTTCTACAGAGACTTCAACAATACAGAATAAAGTCACGACAAGTTACAACTCGCTAGTGTGAGGTTCCTGACGAAATTGCGTCAGCAACCTCCTAAGATAAAGTGATGGAATGCATGACATCAAGCTTGATTGTTATTGGAGGAAATCCAACACATGTAAGGAGCATGATCGGAAACGGGGACCATAGAATATTCCTTCATAACCGTCTATCTGTTAGAAGCGAAGCCAATCACACAGCGACACGTGTCATTCTATTTTCGTAGAGTTCAAGAGATATTTACGAAAAATACCTTCTCTATAAATAGAGTGACATATTGTACTTGAACGTTAACTGATTTGCATCTATTACTTATATGTCAGTGATAAAGTTTGTCTAAGTGCAATATCGTGTTGGTGAGTGACAATTTAACTTGCATGTCAATTATTCTACTATCTCACTGAGTGCTAGAGTGACTTGTAGTTTCTATTGAATTAATCTTAACCTTGGCTAGATTATTATGCATTCGATACTTTGATGTAATTTGTGATAAATAAATTCGTCATTCAAGTTATTAATCCTTCTACTCTTTGTTACCGGGTTACATACTTACAATTTCATATTTTTTTAATTGAATAAATGTTTTTAAACCATTTAATAATCTATTAAAAGTTTTAAAATACGTTAAATTGTATTCACCCCCCCCCCCCCCCCCGGGTCAATTCAAGCTATACATTGTAACTCTAAATTCACTTAGCTAATAAGTAATTATTGGGATCAACAGATCCTAATTTCAAATTCACGGACAAGAAGCCTCAAAATAATCTATGCATTCATCATAATCATGAAAATTAAAGACTCGATATTTTCCAAAGCGTTAAATATGTTTATGATGAATGTTAAATAAATTATAACTTAATGAAAAATATCGATTTTAAACAATTCAGTGATGAATAATGAGTATAATTCGTTTACTTACTTGTTTATATGTTTTGTATGATGCAACTAGTCTAATTTTATTATTTTCGTTTATAATTCAAAATTTTCAAAAAAACTCAAAGTAAGATCCAAAAATTCCTAATTTGAATTTGTTGAATGAATTAAGCTCCAATTGCACGCATAAATTAATTCGTGATGAAAAAAAGCATATATTTTTTTAAACAAATTTAGCAACAGATGAATACATGTTGTAAGTTGAAAGTTCAATTGTGATTAGTAAATAAAGTATGGGATGAAGAATTGAGAACGAATAAAATTGAATGTTTTACGAAATTGTAATGCAATTGGAAGTTTATGTCGATGAATCTATAGGAAAATGATGATGAAGTTGAATGATTATGATGATAAATATGCATGATGAAAATGTATGTTAATGAAACATAAATAGATCATGGACGGATATACATCTGACACCATATTACTCATCTGTAGTATGCTATGGATGGAAAATCTCAGTTTTACTACAAATTGATGAGATCAACGGTCAGATAAGCACTTCCCTCTTCCCTCAAGATTGAAGCTTCCCAGCCTAATGCCCATATGTATGTATTTACTAGCAGAATACCGGCGTAATGCAGCGGGAAAAGTATTAGTTTCACATTAATTCGATATATAGTATTATGTTTTATGAAATATTTTAAAAATCAAAAACTATACGACAATATACGAATAATATTTTTTTGTAAGTGGGACAATCACTTTTGACAATTTTTCAAAAAAAATAGTAACAAAATAACCCAAAGTTAAATATATCATAATTTGTCATTGCAAACTCGACGGTCGGGTCATGAGTTGCGAGTGCCAAGTTTCAAGTTCTTAATGGACATATTGCGAGATGTGGTGTTGTCTGTTGAGTCTAAGTTTGAGTTTTACTGATTTTCTATTTTTTATTTGGTTTTTTGGATTTAGATATTATACATTATCTATATTAAATGGTAATTGTAAAAGTTGATGAAAAATGTGAATTACTCGAATATAAAAATTGACAACATAATAATGAAAAACATGTGAATAAAGGTGTAAACATAGAATTCTATTTAAAAACACATTTAAGAGTTCGTTTTTTTTATAAAAAAAAACCTTACAATATGTATAAAATTTGTGGAAAGTTAACTTTTAAATGATTTAGAGGCGGAATGTAAATAAAAAAGATGGACAAATTGCCTTTGGCAGTTTGCTAACGCTTTCGTCTAGTACCAACCTTTCCATCCATAATAGGCACGTCCCCTACGTCTTTTCCGGAATTCCTCGTCTATAGTCATTTCTATCTTAAAAAAAATATCTTAAATGCATCATATAATAGTATATAGATATAGAGAAGTTTAAGTTAAAATTAAATGACATATATTAGTTAGTTTATGGTTTAATAATATTTGTATTACTGAAAATTTAATAATTAGGGGTATGTTAGTCTTTTCTACGGATATTTAAAAAAAAATCTTAGTAATTATATAGGTTAAATAGTTATTTCTATCTTAAAAAAAATTCTCAAATGCATTGTTTAATTTAAATTAAAATTAAATGTCATATATATTTATTAGTATATGGTTTAATAATGTTTGTATTCATGAGAATTTAATAATTATGGGTATGTTAGTCATTCTATGGATTTTTAAGAAATCTCTTAATAATTGTATGGGTAAAATAGTCATTTCTATCTTAAAAAAATATCCCAAATGCATTATATAATGGTATAGATATATATATATTTATATATATAGAAGGGTTCAAATAAGAAGGTTAAATATCGTGCGAACGTTAGGATGACTTTAAATATACTTTTTGACTTTTCAAAACACATTTTTCTTCAAAAAGATTTTAATGAGTATTATTAAAATAACTTTTAGAAGCCATGAAAAAAATATAAATAAAAAATATGAACTTTCTTTTTAACTTTCTTAGAGGCGCTACTATTGTGATTATTCAGGATAATCACAAAATATAACATGATTATCACATGTGAATATTCTCTAGTATAATCCGATTATCACGAGTTTGAGAAAATCACAAAATAGTACTTGATAATCACATATTTTTCATGTGATTATCAAATTATAAATGTAAATATTATGAATAAAAATTTAATAAGAATTATTTTATTAAAAAGTCAAAAAAAAAATTATTTGAATAAGGAGCTACAAATATTTTTTTATAAAATAACATGTTTTGGATATTTAAAAAGTGATTTTGAAGTCATTTCTTTTGTTATCACAATATTTAGTCTTCTTATTCGAACAACGGTATATTATATATATATATATATATGTTTTGATCGGACGACCATAAAGTGTTTTCATCGTTTTTTTTATCCCCTTATTTTTATTGGAATCTGTAAGTTCCCGTAACCTTGATCTACGAGGTAATCTTGTTTATATGAGTGCGGAATCCTCACATAAACGTAAACGATAACAAACTAGTAATAACAAATACGAAAAGAACACTTTTATTGAACGTAAACAAGTATTACATTCAAACTAAGATACAAACTCTCTATTTATCCTATCTGCGAACTTGCACTAAGGAACTATGACTGAGTTCGAACTTACACTAATGAAATCTAATTTCGGATTTGTGTATATATAGGCATCTAAGTTCGTACGAACTTAGCAACTTCTAAATTCGTACGAACTTAACCTACAAAATGCACATACAAAACTAAAGTTAATAATTACAATGATCAATAAAATGACTTATAAAACTAACTATTACAAACTAGAAGCCGTTGTCACACAATATGCACCAACAGACTCCCCTTTGACAATAACTCTAGTTTCGATGCACCAAGAGACTCCCCCTTGACAATAGCTCTGGTTTCACCCGAGATGTTGTCACCCGAGTTGTCTTCGATCTTGATTCTGTTTAGCTCTTTTAACTTCCTGCATATAACACCTTTTCCACAATGTCTCTTCACTACCCTCTGACATCTTCATCCTTCATGTCTCCAACTATCTTTGTAGTTTCTGACATATTTATCAGATCATGTCGTACACTCTCAACAACTCTTATAGCTTCCAACTCACCTTTAGGAATTTCATATTTTTGAGATCTTAACTCCTCTAGGTCTATCACTACGATTCACTTTCAGAGGTTTCATCTTTTTCTGAACTAAACTTCTCTAGGTATCCTCTAACTCAGACTTATCATTATTAAACTCGTTAGTTCAATGGTATATGTCTTTGTTAGATAAACTAGACTCCCCCTTAACCTGTTCAAGCTTACTAAGTCTTCCAGTTGAAGAGTTAGGTAACTCATCATCATTTGGTCACTGCTAGGAAGCTCACATCATTTGGTCACTGAGATCATCATCTTTGTCTCTGTTCCTTTCTCAACACATCCTCTGTACAACCAGTCTTCTCCCCCTGCCAGGCTTCTACCACTGAGCTGCCGCGCTCTTCAACAAGGGAATTTTCTCCGCCGAAGTTGTGGTGAATTAGTTGTAATAGGTGCGGTTGGAACTATTGTTGGAATTGTAGGTGTGGTGATGGTTGTGGATTGGGCAGTCGGCTCACTAATGACAACCCAACTAGACCGTCTTCCTTTTGGACCTTCTAGTTAGTAATGAGGTATCATTATCATAATCAATATCGTCAATCGTCATCTTGCAATGTATAATCATCGTCTTCATTCAACTTATGTTTGTCTTTATCCGTAGTAAAACGAGACCCTAAGTGAGATCTAAGTATTATTAGATCTAGATTCATCCAACTGTGGAATATCATCTTCCTCATCACTTTCATCAACACTCTCGGTCTGTTCACGCGCAACCCCAATAACATCCTCGAATTTAGATCTTCTAGCTATTACCGCTTAATAATACCTAGGCTTTGAACAAATCTCGTTCTGGTTGTTTCTCCAATCGTAGAGTAAAACAATCAAAAGTAATTATCTCCCCATCTAGTATGAACTTAAATGTGTACAACTTAAAATGAAAAATAACTAAAAATAAACAACAAATATGAAATTATTCATATTAAAAAGCACATTCTTTTTGTGAGAGTCATTGATACGAAGATCGTATTAGCCATGATGTAGACTGTACACGGTAGGAATTATTGAATTCCTTTGTTATTATGTATGTAAATTATAGTTCATGACGATTATCGGTATTGTTGTCCACTTAAGCAGTCAACATTCAGAATTTTCAAGTACACGTTTAGTTATTGTTCACGATTAGTTGTGTATCTCACATTTGATATACACTTAGAATCAAGAAAGTCCAGAATTCCATGTATCGGATGTCGAAAGTAGATATAACCCTAGATTTATAGTTATAATTCAAATTATGAAAATTCCTATTACTACTACCCTGGTTAGAAAAACTTTTGTTGGGGTTGTTAAAACGTTTTGAAGGTTTCGACCGAATTGATTCTCCATTTGAGCTTCCTATTTTAGGAGAAGTGCTCATTGGACTATCATTTGTCGAAACTTTTGATTTCTTACATGGACACACACTTGTTACATGTCCCTTTTGATGGCACGTGAAGCACGAACGCCTCTCCCAGGCTTTGTTATGAGCCTTGAGATTCGTTTGGTGTTTCGATTCAGTTTGTTTACCTTTTTCATTTTTATTCTTAACATCTATTTTAGGTCTAACAAACTCAATTTTAGTTTTTGACTCCTCATTGGTCTCTGACTCATCTCTCTCTGACTTGGTCGACTCGGTGATGTCTAGCATCTCAGAGACTGATGGTCGTGTAGTAGGGTCAGCTTCTTGTACATTTAATAGACTATCTAAGGCTTCAAATGAAAATCTTTTTAGTTCAATTTTCCTATTAAGATCAATTCTTTTTCTATATTTGAAGACTGCTTAGTTAAATCCAAAACATGCTCACGAGCTAAATCATTTATTTGACTCTGCTCGTTGATTCGATCTTTTAGAGTGATTATATATTTTGCATCAGATTTAGCTTTATTAACTAACTCAAAGTTACTCAATTTGAAAATTGTGTTTTCTTCTTTTAAAGCATTTAACTAAGCTGTCAGCGTTTTTGATGACTTTATTAAATTCTCAGCCTGCTCTGCAAAGTTAGTACATAAAACACAAACATTAACTACATAATTTATCTTTAACAGTACCTTATGCTTCTCAGCATCCAAGTTGGCCATTGCAGTCCTTTGTACTCATAGTATCAGTTGACTTCAACCTTATAACCCTGGTCTCTGAAGCAGGTAACTCTCTCCCAGTCTTCTTCTCACTAGCATCCTTTTGATCTACCTCATCCATTGTGGCCACGACTTCCTAAGGTTTTTCAGCCTGTGTACTTCAATCATATGAATCGTCCTGTGTTTGAGTAACCAAGGCTCTGGAATGTGTAGTATTCCCTGAGTATTGATCACTAGTAGACGTCCCTTGATATAAGTCAGCCCTACTCTCTTTAATCTGTACAATACAATCGAATCTTTTCTCCAAAGCTAACTAGAGCTCTCTAGAAAAGTTGTAACGTTTGAAGGTATGCTTAATTTCTTGAGGAAGACACTTGATGATAGTAGATAACGCCTTGTTTTCTGCTTCATACATCCTTTTGTCTGCCTCCTTCATCATTGAATACGAATAAAACTGACGTTTCCCTTCGAATTCATAAGTAGGTGCATCATACCCTTCGTTTATACAAATCCACATCTTGATGTCATTTAATTTTACAAATGATTCAAATCTATTTTTCCACCATAAGTAATCTTCAGCTTTTTAAAGCTTTGGTGGTGAGGTAGCTTTACCTACTTCATGATCTATTTCTATCAGTTTGTTCACATTTGACATCGTAATTAGAGAGTATATGAACTTGAGGTATGTTCGTATAAGAGAGTCAACTAATGTCTAGTTCACTCAAAACACAGATTTCCCTCCAAAAATTCTCGAAAAATTTCCGAGTAAAATTCAAATTTTCTCAAACCAAAGTTAATCAATGGTAAGCCTAAATTCAAATTTTGGCGAAAAAAAAAAAATTTCCTAAATTTCCCGCCAATTTTAATTTTTTATTTTTTATCGAACTAGAGAGAGTCAAGTTCGTACACAAAGTAAGTTCGAAGAGGTCAAACGAACTTGACTACCAAAATTGACTGTTCGAACTTAGACTAAGTTCGAAGGCTTCAAGTTCGTACGAACTTACATCTGTAAGTTCGAATGGTATTCAAGGTAAGTTCGTACGTAACTTTCTAAGTTCGTACGTTCTACTGTTGAAAGACTCAGATTTGAAATCTGGGTTCGTTTCAACCTACAACTTCGAGTACTCTTTGCAAGGGGTGATATCTAACACCTTTGGAAGTTAAAAACAAAGATTCTAACGTCCAAATCTTTTGTAATCTCTTGCTTCCTTAACGTTTCTTTACCCCGAACCAAAACGAACGAATTCGAAGGCTCTAATACCACTTGTAGGTTCCCGTAACCTGGATCTACGAGGTAATCTTGTTTATATGAGTGCGGAATCCTCACATAAACGTAAACGATAACAAATGAGTAATAATAAATACGAAAAGAACACTTTTATTGAACGTAAACAAGTATTACATTCAAACTAAGATACAAACTCTCTATTTATCCTATCTGCGAACTTGCACTAAGGAACTATGACTGAGTTCGAACTTACACTAATGAAATCTAATTTCGTACGTGTATAGGCACCTAAGTTCGTACGAACTTAGCAACTTCTAAGTTCGTACGAACCTACAGAATGCACATACAAAACTAAAGTTAATAATTACAATGATCAACAAAATGACTTATAAATATAACTATTACAAACTAGAAGCTGTTGTCACACAATATGCACCAACAAAACCCATGACTATAATGGATATTGAGTTATCAATGTTCATCGATGAATATAATTTATAACTCAATATTCATTGATAAATATACAATGTAATTTTGTACGTTATGTGTTTCCTTCTAAAATTGAGGTTCTCTCTTGATCCATATGGCTAGAGTGTGAACGTGGTTAATGACTATAAGAAGGAAGATAGTGACTCAAGTTCAAGTACATCTTAAATTTCATGTTAAGCAGTTTATTGCCATTAAGCTACCAAATTAGCAAATGACTTTACATCTTTAAAGCATGATTAACGATGAGTTATGTCCCAATTGCATTTCCACCAAGGAACTTATGAATCACCTTTTTAGACCTTGGTGAATTGAGGGATGAAAATTAGTGGGACAACTGTAAGGTTCTATAGACCAAGGAAAAGGATACAAATTGGAAACTTGTTACGTCCTTGGACGGTCTTAAACATGTTTCAACACAATTGCAACATAATTTGATCGGTTATTTATCAAAAGTGTACGAAAGTATATAAAGTCTATGTTTTAGTGGTTGAAGTGCTCCCCTTTATTTATATATGGGTGATATGTTGATATTATGCAAGCCAATTATTTAACTAGTTGAGTACTTAAATAAAACCATATATTACATTTTAGTATATATAGCATGTTTTCTTCTACTTTAACTAGAATATAGTGATGTAAGTTAGATGATTGATTGATCAAGAGGACCAAATAAGTAATTAGATTTTCACATTTGGTTTGGGTATTTTATCTAGGTAACAAATGTAAAAGGAGGCATCAAGATTTTTTTTTTTTTAGCTTGTTGGTCCAAGGGGGTGAATACAACTCTTTTTGATTTCTAACTTAAAGTGAATTTTGTAATATGTTTGAATGTGTAACAATAATGAGAACATATTGTAGTTTTTTTCAATTTAATTCTTTTATTTGAATAAATAAACAATTACAAGTTAGATCAGGAATTCTAACTTAATTGAGTACAAATATCAACACTCTTATCAGTTGAGAACAGACTCAAAGCTGGTTACAAGTAATGTTATTTCTGCTAACACAGATGCTCTCTAAATTCACTATGAATTTCACTAAGGATTCACACACACAGACTTCATATCTTGAGTCTGATATTTACAGTGGAGCTTGTGTATCACTTGTAACTTGATCAACCAATTAGAATCATCCACATGTCTTCATCTTCGTTGGATAATTCCAAACATGCTCAATTGTGTGTTCTAACATACTCTGCACACACAGTTCTGCTGTCTGTCAGAAAGTACATTGCATATTTTGTTTTGTTGGCTAACATTGATCAGGAGAAATTATGTAAATAAACAACCAAAATGGACAGGTGTGTACAATATGTACAAACTCTAAAGATGTCATTTGATCATACACATGAGTCTCAAAGTGTTGGTAGTACATTTACTTGAATCTGCAACAAGTAAAGTATTCTTCAATCTATGTGCTGGGTGAACTGGACTTCAACTTCAATGTTAGGTCTTCAGTCTTCAATCACAACTCTTCCTTCAAAAGTTAGAGTGTCTTCAGAACAGAATTGATTAAAAACACAAATGATGTGTGAAAATCTCAGTAGTATATCTCCTCTGTGCTGGCTATACTCATTTTCATGTGTGCTGGGTGAACTGGCAGTTTCTGTGTGTTAGGTGAACTAGCAAAGTGAATTATTTGCAACCAACATAGAAATGAATTTGCACCAAAATGAATAATTCCAATGCTGAATGACTAAGCCATAACCATAGTGTTAAATACAAGTTGTTGTCGTCATAAAACCATCATAAGAAGGATCATGCCTTAACAATCTCCCCCTATTTGATGATGACAAAACCTTAATATATGCCATCATACAAAAGACTTATAATTCTTCAAATTTTTATGAGAATGAAAACTGAAAAGGTACATGTCCCTTGTTTGTTTTCATGGGATCTTTTCAAAGTAACTTGTATCACACTTTAAAATGTAAACATCAACTCTTATAATCATATAACTTGAAAATTATGAAGTTACAGAGTTGATTACATAATGACAGAATTTAATAGAGTGTACTATAATCACATCAACATGAAAAACACATTGCCTTCATTCATCCTTTTCTTTCACAGTTTTCAACATGTCTGGACTATCAGGGTCTAGACCTTTTCTCACCATCTCAACAACTATTTGTCTTGAATACATACCAACACCAGTGACAATTAGTGCCATTGTTCTCATATTGATCAGATGTTGAATGCTGATGAAACCTAGTTTTGAGGTTCTCTGAAACCTCGGGATTTCACCGTTTCTATAGTATATACCATGAACAGGATATTCAATGGAAAAACCATGATATCCATGTAATCTAATGGTTGGGTCAATGTTTCCTGGAATGAAGTAGGAGGAAAGCCTTCATCAGCAGTTACTGCAGCAGTTACATTCATTAGTTGATCAATATTGATCTTTCTTTTTACTTGACCTGAATCTCCAAAATGAATAGGTTGAACAGAGCTTTCTTCAACATTTCCAAGCTTCTTCTGATTGGATTTCAAAGCAGGTTTGAACACATCCCTTTTTGGTGTTCCTTCCAATCTGGATGCTTTGTTGAACAACTCTTGCAGTCTTTTCATAACTACATCTATGGTGACTCCACTCCTCTGCTGGTAATACTCTTGAATTTCCAACCATTAAGAAAATCCAAAGTTGTAAAGATTGAGTAATCTTACATTATCCACTGTGCCATCTGATCTAGTAATGTTTACCACTTCATCATTGCACCTTTTGACTTTCACAATCTTTGTTGGATGTTTCCTTCTCTTAGTACAGTCCTTGTACCTTTCTAATTCTCTTGGCAGGTAAAATCTATCAATTATGTTTGATGACTTTGGTTGGGGTACATGAGTAGTATTAGGTTTATCTCCTTTCTTTTCATCTATCTTCTTGGCTTCAACAATCAACCTTGCTTGTCTAAAGGCTATTGCTTGAGATTTATCTGTTGTTAGAACTTTAGTGACAACCCTATAAGCTGGCTTCTCCTTCATAGCCTTGACATTTTCTGCTTTGGCTAGTTTCTTTGCAACACTCTCATTCTTCTTGATTGCCTTTTCCTTTTCTTTTTCGGCATTGAAATTGGTCAAATAAGCCTCAACATATTCAAAACCACAACTCTTAGCTTCTGCAAGTAGAATTTCTTCTTCTGTTTGTTCAACTTCAATGCCAGCAACAGATCTGTACTGCTCCAAGGTCATGTTTAATTTCAATGCAGAAATGAAATATTCTTGATCTTCTGGTATGATGTTATCTCTGACATACCGAGAATAAACATCAAGCTTGAGTTGATTTGCAGCTTTAAGCTCTTCATGGTGATTCGCAATTGTAATGCTTCTATGAATATTGGTTTGTCTTCATCTAGCATGTCTTAAGGGTAATCACATCCCATTGGTTTGGATTTCTTCTTCTACAATGACTCATCTTCTTCTTCCACAGCTGGTTACTTTTTAGGATTCTTGAATAGATCCTGTAACTGTTGTTATAATATGTTGGGTTGAAGGCATCTATGCACTTCTTGAACTAGAAGGCCCAGGAAAATCAGTAGTAATGGATGTGCTAGCATGAGCTGCCTCTTCTTCTGGAGCTTGCTTAGTTATAGAATCCAACTTTCCTACTTCATCATCATCTCTCAATTTTCTGACAGATCCACTACCAATCACATACTCTTCATCCTCAGAGTCTACTACAAATTTTTATTTCTTTGTGCTAAGTCTTTTTGCCATAGACTTAAATCTGGCTGACCTCTTCTTGGTTGGTATCACTGTTGGTTGAGTTTTAACTTGCTCACCCTTAGATTGTGATGAGGATGAGCTTGTTTTGACACTAGAAGCTCCACCAACTTCTTTTTGCTTGATCTTTTCACTTCTGATCTCATACCTTCTCTTCTTTGATTCTTCAAGCGTTCTTTCAAACTCTTGATCCCTCTTTCTTTTCTTTGCCCGATACTTCTCTCTTTTTCTTTCTAAAATAGACTCAATTGTCTAAGATCTATTAGAGTCATCAACTTTCTTCTTTTTCTCCCCCTCAAGTTGATCTTTCTTCTTCTCCCCTTTTTGTCATCAGCAACAGGAGTAGGGGCAGTAGTAGGAGCAGGTGGTTGAGTATCCAATGGAGTTGGATAATGAGACAGTATTTGTAGAAGAAGTTTCTATTGATTCTTGAAAGTGGTATCTCTGACAAAATTCTGAATAGCTAATGATTGAGTGAACTTCTCAAATGCTGCAACAGAAGTGAGTTGAGCTTGTTGAAGTTCTTTGAGCTCAAAGAATAGCTTAGATTTTTCATCTTGATGAATATAATGAGCTTTCAGTGATTTATTCTCCTTTTTCAAGGCATCATTTTCTTTCTTCAAAGTTCTCAATTGATGCAGCAAGTCCTCATGATCTCGATGAATGATCATGGTGTGATCAAATTGCTTGGACTTCTGTTCATCCATCTCCTTCTTCAATCTCTCAAGAAAAGCTAATAACTTCATCTGGTTATTAGCAGAGAAAGCATCTTTCTTTAAATCTTCCAAAGCAATAGCAAATTGTAGATGTGCTTCTTCATCGGCATGAACAATCTTGGTGAATTTGGAAACAAACTGCTGTAGAGCAATTGTATATTCAGTAACCATTGAATTAACATTAGACATGGTTTCAGAGATATTTTTAAATCCAGATTCAAGAACTGGCTGAATGGCTACAATGACATGACTAACAATGTCATCTAAAGAAGGTACAACAGTGGAGGTATGAGATGTAGATTGACCCATAGTAGCTGTTGGGTGAGCAGTACTGGGTGTGTCTGCTGGTTGAATATGAACAGGAGAATCTGGGATGTCAATAGGAGTAGAGACATCAGTAGAAGATTTTGCTGATTGATTGATATCAAGGAGGACTTCATCTTCTTCATCCGCAAGAGCCAAATTTTGAACATCTTCATCATCAGCTGGAACATTGAGCTTGTCAGTAGAGAGTGAGGCCATGGTTTGCTTAAGAATCTATGTTGCTTCAGGGATAAATGATGGTAATGAGTGGAACCCTTGATGATTGGTGTTGTTGTTGTTGTTGTGTTTCTGGGACAAATGCATCATAGTTAGAAGTATCTAGTTCAACATTTGAATATGGAATTGGTTCCTCAGATGGAGACTTTATTTTGGCTACATCATCAATGGAAACAGAAATGGAAGCCTGTAAATGCAGCTGTGTATCTGCTGACTCATTGACAGCATGTGCAGACTACAATTGTGTAAGAGGTGTTGACTGAGTGGGGATATCTGTGAGACTCGTTCGAACCCGGGTTGGGTTCTCAATGTCTAACTCCTGAGAGCTAACATTGGTATATGTGGTTTCCCTTTGTAAGATGTCAACATTTCGGGATTTTGACAAATGTTCAGGTTGAATGAGTTGACTCACTGACTCAGTGTGAGGTGAGGTGTCCATTTTGCTTTCAATAGACTTCTCCTTTCGAGAGGTTGGTCCAGATAATGACTTATCTCTTTTCAACAATATATCTTTTCTAGAAGATACATCTGAGCTGGCTACAAGGTTATCGAGTGCTGGAGTTGACTCCACACGAATAGAAGTCAAAACAGCCTTGAGCGCTTTGGACATTGCCTTTTTGGCATATGCCTTTGGTGGTTGAGTCTCAGCTTTCACCTTTTTGCGCTTTTCAAACATTTTGGTTAGGGATTGATCACCCTTTGCTGGCTGTGAAGCCTTCACAGTGCTGGTTAAAGATTGAGATTTTGAAAATATGGTGGTAGATGATGGGATAGAAGAAGTGGGTTTACTTGACTTCTTAACATCCTTTTTAGAAACTTGGGAGGAAGAAATTTGTTGAAAATCCTTACCTGAAGTCTTTGCAAACTTAGTCATCTTTGATGGTTTGGATTGATTCTTCTATGCTGGTTGGCTTGATGTCTTTCTCTGTGCTGGTTGGCTATTAGATGGATCCTGTGCTGGTTGGTCATCATCATCATCTAAACTTGATGATGACTCAAGAGGTTGAGTTTCAGTAACTGCAATAGGATCAGCATCCAGAATCACATCTGGAGGTATGGCAGCCAGCATAGAGGGAGATAAACCTTGATGAGGTTTTTCAATAACCTTATGAAACATCTTATCACCCATAAATACATCACCAGCGTTCAAATCTTCTAAATCTTTGTAGTATTCACCAAGAATACCTTCAATTATCAAACTCAAGAATCAAGGAAATGGGACATTCTTCTCTTTCTTCTTTCATTCAATCTTCTCTCTCAACTTAGTGTAGATGAGAGTAGCAAAATCAATGTTTCTACCAAAGATAAGAGCATGACCCAACTGTAATTCAAAATTATTACATTGGTCCTTGCTTCGAAACTTATGACCCATACACTATATAATGACCCCAAAGAAATAGCTCCGGAAGCCATTCATCTTTACTCGTTTAGGGCTATTATCAAAATTTTCAAGATATCTAATGAAGCTTAGAACTTCATGTCGACAATTTGTGGGTCATGGAATATCAACAAAATGTTCATTGGGTAGTTTTAGGTACCTATGAATATGCTCTATTGAGATAACTATGGATCTGCCATTTGCAACAGTTGCAGAGATATAAGTAGAACCTATAAAGGGTTTTGGTGACGACACACGTATACCAAAATTCTGTGAGTGTTTGTGGGAAGGTTTGACAAGGTGTTGAGGTTAGAGCATAAAAAATTAGAAAGTTTTAAAATAAATAACCAAATTCCTGTAACCTGCCTTTCTGTAATTTTTAGGAATTGCAAAACTTGTAGCACAGTTATTGTTATTGAGGGTAATCTCATCAACATTTGGAGAATTCGGAGCTTGTTTCATGTTTTTAGTAAGTTTAAATACAAACACCATTGTCAATTTTGTGTGAGATTGAATTTAGGTTAGAATAGAGTGTAGGAAGATGAACATGGTTAACGTTTATGTTTTAAGGGTTTAAGTAAAAATGGCAACGGTAACATAAACGTACGGGGGATTATGGAAAACACCCCACTGATAGCGCATTGTTCGGTCACCACCCGGTAACAATCAAAATCGACAACATGCCGTGACAAAACTGACCGTTCGGTGCGCCATCAAGGCTTATCTTTCGAACCAATGGCAAGTGCTTCTATAGACATTTTGATTCGTACTAATTTTCCCTCCAAAATTTTATCAAAACTTTCCTGAATAAAACCAAAATTTTTCCGAACCAAAATAGCGAACTTTTAGACTTGATTTCAAAATTTTATAAGATAATAAAAAAAAGAATTTAATTGATACACAAAAGTTTCTTAAACTTCTTGCGAGCTCGAATCAAGCTTAGATTCTCTTGGTATCGAGATCGCACTACTTGATTTGTTAACAAGGTTCGAGATCACATTACTGAATAATCTAAGTCTTGCGAGATCTATGTCAATATATTATGTGAATTCGACAAGATATGCGAGATATGTATGACAAAGGTCTACAAGTACTATATCGAGCTCGCACTGTGTTGCGGATCTGTATAGAGGTGCGAGATCGCAATTTATAGTGATCGCAATATGTTGCGAGATTAACCTGCGAACTTGAATATTGAGATCTAGTACGCGAGATCAAAGAATTGAGATCTATTATGCGAGAAGAAAGATGTGAGATCAAAGATGCAGGATCAAGCATGCAAGATTAATGATGCGAGATCAAACACTTCTATCAGAATTAATACTTTGTTAAACATCATAATTGTCATTTTTGCTCAAAATCAAAATCTTCATAAATGTTTGAATTAAACTATGAAACTGATATCAATCAATTCCTAATTCAATACAGAACGATTAGATTGGTGGTAATCGAAAAACAACTCCTAAATCCTTCCAATTTGTCAAATCACATTACGAACTGTCAAAAACCCAATTTCTGCAAAAATTGCTCAAATTTCTCAATTTCTTCGTGATTCTGTTCAATTAAATGATGAAGATCAATCATAAACTCGCTAACCGAAGCTCTGATACCAATTGTTGGATCAAATTTGAGTTTTTGGTGATAAATGATATACTAGTATATGAATATGTGTACGTATATATGTATGTATATTGAGATAATTTGATTTTAATTTTGACTTTGATATTTGCAAATGGTCAAAGGTTATGTGTATTGTGAGTACAATTTTGTAATTATACCACTCACGTTACACATGTACAATTCTTATTACAAGTATTACACATAGATGTTAATTACAAAATATACTAATGCTAAATCCTTTTTATATATTCAACAATAATAAGGGGTTAATTGTTTCCTTATGTATCTAACGTTATATTTTTTACTATTGTATGTAATCACCTTTTAAAAGTGTTATTGTATGTATTGAACTTTACAAATTTGTATATTGTATGTAACAGGTGACCGAATGAGCAGGTTCCCAGCTTTTTCCTCTTGAAAAAATGTCTATTGAATGTATCGAAACCGGTAGTTCCGGTTATCCGGTCACCTGTTACATACAATAAACGAAATTGTAAAGTTTGATACATGCAATAGCAAGTTTTAAAAGTGATTATGTATATTAGTAAAAAATATAAAGTTAAATAATATTTAACCATTAACCTTACACTAATATATATTTATGTGTCATCTTTCTAAAGAATTGGCTCTTTTAATTACGAGAGTACTCATCGATGACAAATATGACCTCATCAACTTATGTTCTTATGGTAATTTCTTTGTTACAAGTAAATGGATGTAATAGAAGTTTGGAAGAATTAATCACCCAGATCTATAAACATTTATCAGTATAACCCGAATCTTGATTTTGAAGTGCTTCAGTTCTTCACAAAGCTTATATCTTGCTTTAATGTCTTATATATATATTTTTCATTCAAAAGGGAAACAATTACTTAATGAAATCGGCATCATCTCCTATCGATCAGAAATTCATTTCAACTAAACTTCTAGAGTCGAACATATATTAACATTAACATCTTTATATGAGGTATGAGCGTATATTTTTAGAAAGAGGTTATTTTAGTAAAGTTTGTTATAGTGATAATGATAAGAATGAATATTTTTATTTTTAATTTCAACATATCTATATTTTTTTACAAAAAAAAATGCAAAAATACTTATTATTTTATTCTTTATAATATGAGATTGATTTTTTTTAAATATATAATATACAACTTATCACAACTTGTATAACTTTTACGTATGATACATATTAAAAATTTAACAATGAGTATCATAAAAATTAGTTGTGTATCACTTTTTTTTTTAAATTATTTCATATTAAAGAGCATAGTATTTTAATAATTTTGATATAATTTTTTTTATCAAAAATATTAAGTAATGTTAAAAAAGTAAAACAAAAATAATTTATACCTATCGATATTACCGTAAGAATCAATTTTACTCGAACCTTTTCTTCGTATTCTTATTGTTGTCACTTAGAGTATTATATCACATTGGTTAATTGCTTGACTTTAAGGCTTTCAACCGCTATTTAATCAACATAAAACCTTTTGATACGGTCACTTATATAAACATATCATTCAATCCGACTAACTGTTCAACTAGCCAAACTAGTTCCGAAAGTTGGTAATCAATCGATCGAACACCTCATGTACCCACATGACGTACCAACTTACCTATTTTAATACCTCATTCTTTTTCAACATATATATGGTGCATTTGTGAAGAGTATGTGAATATTTATTTTAAATTTAGGTGTTGAACTACCCAAATATACAACATAAGGGGAAAAAAATTAAGGCCACCAAACACCATCCTAGAAATGAAAAACATTACATCCATAATTTTCCAAACATGTTCAAAACAAGGCAAATAATCTATCTCCAAACAACCATAGGTTTCTTCAAGCTAGAAAAAACTATCTTTAAGTCATGTAAAACCTCTTTCTCATAATAGGTTGCTTTTAAGCTTTGCAAGGATACCCCCACCTCAAATTCACTTCTATGAAATGAGAAGTTATTTATTTGATTCATGTATAAGTTATATTATTTTTTGAAATTATGTTGTCATGGTAGTTATACTTGAACCATTTTCATTGGGGAAAAATTATGATTTGGTCATTAAGTTTTATAAGTTTATTAAACTAATGCTTGTTAATATACGCTAGAGACAATTATATAACCAATTGTTAATTTTTGTCAAGCTTGCAGCACCGACGAGCGAAAAATAGTAAGTATAAAAGATATGTCGATCAAGGTTTACGCAACAATCATTGGGCACAACTAACATTAATCATATTTAAAAGCGAAAACCCTACCCAAGAATGAGATTAGAATATGGACACTTAAGAGGGCTTGTTTACAGCATATCAAGTTCTGTTAGGGCTTGAATGAAAAGAAGTTAACATATCTAAAATTTAAAAGCAAGTGGGTTCATTTTGGATTTTGGGAAAATTGAAATGGAATGCAACACCATTTTCCAAAGCAGTCCCCAATGTTTCTCAAAATATCCAATTCAACCCTCATAAACTTCCACAAAGTAGCTTTTGTTTGTTTCCTACTGAGGCAATGCACAAAGTAAAGAGAGAGTAGACACCAATAGTCACACCAGCATAATGTTTGTACTCTTGCAGGCAATAATAAATCCCTAACCTTACTCTTTTTCTTTGCCTTTCTACCCTTTTTCAGTTTTTAATCATCTTCTCCTTCAAAAGTAAAAAACCTTTTCACCAGCCCCTGCATTCAATTTGAATTGAATTCACATTAAATGGTGAGGCCCTCATGGAACAAAATGTGTACATGGAACAAATTTGGTTGTGACAAAGCAATAGTTTAACTTCAAAGTTGTACATTGAACAACTGAATCACTAAAAGAAATGTCCAAGTATAGACCGACAAAAGTGTCCTCCAATTATATATGATTTCTTAACTTTTGATGAAATAATTACAATAAAATACAAAAGGAAGAAATATAAACATGAGGATGATGGGTCACACTACCAATAGACCAACGCCTTTCTAACCCATCTCCCCCACCACGATGCATACCCTAACAAGATGGTTTTCAAGATGATAGTCGATGAAATGACTAAAATTTCCTTGTAAAGTCAATGTGTCGGTAGATCGACCAACATATACTTTAACTTGTTAGATTCTAACCTCTAATACAAACGAGCATACCTTTTGTAACTTTTAAGATTTTTATGTTAAGAAAAGCATACCTTTTGTACACGATATGGGAGTATTTACATGCGTTTAGAGGTGGCTTGCTTAAACGCAACAGTGGGAGCAATACGAGAACTCCTCATCTGATGTTCTAACACAAGTTCTCCAGCAAACCATTCAAGTTTCTCATAATTGGTTTGGTCTCCAATCCTCTTTCCCCCAAAGAGCACTGATTCAACATTCTTTTGTCTAAGCATTTCATCCGCTATTCCAATAAGCGCTGTTACATTGCTTGGACTAGGAACCAAATCAACATTAGGTCCATAACGACCAATACTCGAACTGTTTGCCTAAGAGACATTAAAAAAGCAATGAACACACAAAGATAAAATACATCAGCTGACTCAATGCAAACTAAACAAACTCATACTGCAATAAGTGACGACATAATTAATATCCCAAATCACAAAACATTGATTCAATAAACAAATGAATGATGTGGGCATTTTTCAAGTGTCTACTTGCCACCAACTCAACAGATATCCGTGACTTCCAAACACAGGCTGCTCTAATTGGCTCTTTAATGACGTCATAACATACCATGGTACAAAAATCACTACAGTGTTACATAGAAAAGTAATAGGCATGAATTTGGCAAATGTAATTTATTGAATGTTATGTCACAAAAGAATTTTAGCTAAAAAAACTATGACCATCATTTCCAACGCCCATTTGAGCATATTCCCTTCCCAAAGTAAAGAAAGCCTTGTTTACTTCATTAGATTTGTCAGTATGAGCTAAAAACATCATCCTTTCCAAGATTTTAATGACATTGACATTATGCACACCCACCAAAAGTAAACAAGAAATTTAACCAACAACATTATTAAATCAGAAAAAATGTCACTATAAACGCTATGAGTCTATGACAATAAAACATATGTAACAATTAGGGATGTCTATTTCTAGTCTACCAAAAAGGGATACAAGTAACTAATTACACATGTTAATTCATGAGGAGCTGGAAACAGTGAGACGTCTAAATCTCTTTAATTAAACGTGGAAATATGATTTGGCTGAATAGTTAAAGAACTTGTTATTTTTATATAATCTTGTGCTTTACCAAACTTTTAATTAGTTACAAAACCCATGTAAACAAGGAGTATACCTGAATACGAACGTAATTACTAGATCGATTCTCACCAAACGCCATGGCGACTGCATGGTCTACCATATCGACTGAACTATCACCCGATATTCTAGCCATGGGTCGAGCCCAATCCTTAGCCTTCCAATTTCTCACTTGATCAAATTCATAGTTTCCTTCTAAAACTTGACCTGTTCCTAATGAAAGTACCAAAAGGTCCTCCACACCACGCACAAATGGGAACTCTTGTTTATTATGTAACACGTGTGTAATCGCAGCAGCAGTCGGGTTACTCATAGCTAACCCGCCGTCAACCGCAACACACCGTGTTTTTCCATCAACCGAGTTCATTTGAACCGGTTGAACCACGTCTGGTTCTGCTGACGTGGCACGACACACTTCCCAGAGATGAAAATCGAAACTATCGGTTTCCAATGCATCAGCTCGGGAAAATAAAAACGGTGCTGAGCTGGACAGATCATAACAAGGAATTAATACAGGTTTTAAAGTGTCTTTTAAAGTCAAACTTCGTCCGTTGACCACAAACGCTTCCTTCATTACTTTTTCAAAACCCGCCGTCGCATCTCCGCCGCGAAAAAACCTTTTCAGAAAACCACCGCCGCCGTACAACCGCTTTCCTTTCTCCGCCAAAAACCGCCATGTTTCCTCCGCTTTAAAAATAGGAACTCTCTGATTACTGCTTCCGAATAACATCGCCGTGAAAACACCTCCTACGCCGGTACCGGCGGCAACATCGATATAATCAGCAATTCTCGCGTTCGGATTACCGGATTTCGATTTCAACGCGTTTTCGAGATAAGCTAACGCTTCTCCTGCGAGAATACTCCGCATTCCACCGCCGTCAATCGATAGTACACATACTTTACCTCTTTCATTCTTCATCGTTTGAAATGCTCCGTCGTCTTCCAAAGCCGTCGAAGTAACAGAAACTTCCGGCGAAACTTGTATAGGTTTCCAAAGCTTCCGATCGTCGTAACCGAATAAGAATTTACTTTCGAGAATTGAAAAAATTTCGTAGCTAAGTTTATCGGTATCGATGTTCGGCTCTTGTAACAGTTCTAATGACTCACAATTTGAATCCATTAATAACAACAACTATCGAATATATATTGAAAATGAAAATAAAACCCTAGGTATACGTAATATAATTATAATTATAATAACAATATATCTATTTTCGGACAAATATTGCTTTCAATCAACTAGAGAAATAGAAAAGAATTAGGTGAATCTCTCCCGCCAAAACAGAAATATGATTGAGTTCATTTCACAAATTCGCAGTAAAATGTGAGAAATTGATGAGGGGATAGAGAAGGAAAGAACAGAGTGATCGTTGAATAGTTTATACGAAAAAGGGGGGAGACAGTCACCAACAACGGAAAATATAATAGAAAAGGGAGTTTGTATAATATTGCTGAGAGTGTCTTCTTCTTTCTACTCTGTGTATGTTTGGTTGACGAGTTATTTTATTGTGATTCACAATTTTCTTTTTAGTCCTTTTATATTTTGGACATGACATAATTAGTCCCTTAGGTGTTGGTGAAAGTTGTATTTTAGTGTTCGAAGAAGAAAAAAAAGTTATTCATCGTCTTAAAGAGAAACTTCAGTCCTGTTAAAGTACAAAATAAGAGTACTAGATAAGTAGATGTTACAAGTATCACAATTTTTAAAAGATTATAAATTTAAGTAGCATTTCGTACATAATTCCTTTTTTGGGTGTTTAAATTATTTTAGCTTATATAAAGTATTTTTGTTTATAAAAACTTTGACCAAGTCCAGATTTTTAGCGTTGACTAATAAATAAAACTTTAAAAAGTAAGTTTGGTGAATTAATTTATAAAAAATAAAATCACATAAATACCTACCTATTACTTAAGGTTTGAGGTTGTCTTCTGATTGCGACTCCGATTAAATAATAAAACAAAGACTGTTATGATATCTGCTCCGATGGTTCTAATGATAATACCTAGTACAATCATCATCATTATAATAAATTATTAATATAATAATAAAATAATGATAATGATTACTATTTTATTCATTGAAAATGAAAAGCAATAACAAAAATACAAATTTCACATAGGTTGTTAACAACTATCAATCAAGTGTATAAAAAAACTTCATGGGTTACATGGAGCTTACGAAGTGGTATTATTTTTTGCTTTTTATTTTTTCTGTTAAGAACGTTATTAGATGGTATTCTGTTACTTTAGCATGGTGTTTTTGTACGACATTCGTCACTATACGCTACTTTGTTATTTTTTTTATTGATTTTTAACGTTTATATTACCGATTAAAATAAAAAAAAATCCAACGGTTATGAAGATGACTTTTTTAAAAAAAATTTATTTTCAATCTATAAATACGATACTTCAAACACGATTTTAAACACATCAAAACACTTATTCTCATTTTCAAACACAATTTTTAACACATCAAAACACTTATTCTCATCTTCAAACACAATTCAAAATCTCGATTATTCACCATAATTCATAATGTCAAACAACCCAAACAACCAGTACAACATACATTCTAAATGGAACTCATTTTCACAACAATCAACATCTTCAAACCAGTCAACCAACATGCCCGGTTTTGGTACTCCATACCATCCTCAAACACAATACCAACAAACGTCATACTATCAAACATCAAACTATCCTCGATTAATATAATGTTTTCCTAATGTGACAAGCATTACAAATCACCCAACAACCCCTCACTCAACAACCCGGCATGGGCTCGGTCGAATACAAAGTACCGACACCAACCTCTCATAGAAATAGGTCAAAAAGAAAGGCAAACAACTCGAGATTAGACCATCACAACCTAAACCAAAAAAGGTTTATACCAAGCGAAATATTTTGGAACCACTGGACAAATTCCGAATGACCCAAAGTTGAATTGCCGTTTCCGAAGAATCCAACCAAGGAAATGCGCAATCTAACGACTCTTTTTGATATCTTGTCATGCAAGAGTACCATGTATACGACCTTCCTTTTAAACGGACTAAAGACATGTTGTCTTCAAAATACACAACAAAGAAGCGAGGAAGGTGCCGATGACTTTCGGATTCGTGTAGAGGCTCAATATAAGTTGGAGTTCCTAAAAATAGTTTTCAGGTGTGGAACTTCTTGAAGGACCGCCAAAGTGGTTAGCACCCGATCTAGTCGTCGTCGGAAGGCAGAATGTTCGAAAACGGTGCAAGACGGTGCACTTGGACAAATGAATTTTGACGAGTAACTGGAGGCTAACGAAGAAAACCCGAATGTCGCGATATTCGGGGGATGATCAGTTTGAAGTCCACGGAGAAAAGCAAAGAAAGCAAAATCTCGAAAGAGGTCCTCAGGTTCCGGCATTTCGTCTCGCTTTTCGTTTGACGAGTCGATCACGAATACCTTTGAAGGCATCTGTTTCAACAAGCAAAGCTACTATCGGACAAAAGACCTTGAAGCCGCACTAAGAGTTTTGGCTATGCCGACGACCACTTGTCGGGGCGAGACAAAGTAATAATAGAAAGTGAAAATGAGAAGATTCGTGATAAGATGGGGTAGGGATTGAGACCAGGTTTAGGAGAATCTTGATTGTGTTTTTTATTTTTATGAATTATTCTATTGGGACCTGTGATGGTTATTTTTATTTTTATTGATTTTTATTTGTTTATTTGTTTCAATTTATTAAATTAATTGAATTTTTAAAAAAATAATAAAAAAGAATTGTAGAACACTAGTCAAAACTCTATTTGTGCTCCTCTATTTTTTCTGTAACAGTTTCTCTTAAAATACTATTCAGAACATTATTTTTCACTATTATTTGAACTCTTATAATGCATAGAAGATCCTCTAAAGAACAGTGGATTTTATCAAATATGGGTAACTCTTTTCACATTATATATTATGAACCAAACATTGTCAAATATAATGATAATGCTCGACAACTAAACTTTAATTCCCTAGTATTTCTATTATCACTCCCTTTCCTATTACCTAAAACGAACCAAGCACCCCGTAAGTTTCATCGTTCATAGACCAGGACTACATATTACTCGACAACTGAACTTTAATTAAATCTTTAACAGTCAAGCCATTTTATCAAAACACGAAGCATTGAGACCTTACATGTTAAACCTGTCACGTACAAAATTTGGTACACCAAACCTCCAGAGACCAGTCAATTATACAAAGTAAGAACTGATGATGTAATATTAAATCAAAAGAAAGCTTCAAGTATATGTAAAATTATATTATATCAAAAATAAAAATAAAAATTCCAAAAGAAATATTAAACCTCAATTGTAAGAACCGATGATAATGAACTTTAAAATCAAAAATTGAAACCAATATAACGATGAGCTTCCATGGTTTTTTCATATTCAAGTGTTGGGACATCGAACAACTTGTTAGAACTCTTGTCCAAAAGATTAAAACATATAATCTCCTCAGGAAATTTTAACACCATGAATGAGTCTCCTTTTTCACCTCTAACGACATCTAAAATTTCAAACATGTCATAGTAACTACAATGCATGCTCTTCGGGTATGCACTCAGAAGCTGATCATCTATCACAACTTGGAACTTGACAACCCAGTGGCTCATCATTTGATAAACGTTTAGACGTAAAGGTTTTTTCCAATGAGTCATCTCCACTAAATGTACATGACCACGAGATTTCCTAAGGTAATAAACTGATCGTGACACTACTTTATCATAAAAACGTGATCGCGAATATGCCATTGTCATAGGAGATGGCAATTCCAAGTTTTGTAACTTTTCTACGTCGAGCTTAAAGTAATACCACGAATTAAAACGAGGAGGAGCCCAGTAAATCCCCCCATTCAAATACACTCCACACCTAAAAAAAGGTGGATAATTAGCTGCAGCGTACACATCATTTAAAACATTCCATCTCTTGGTATATATCAGACGAGTAGATTTGAATTCGAAATATTGACTGATCATAATTTGGATATGATATTGCAACATAAATACAAACGAGGTTTTAGTGTTTACATTCTGTTGGATGATATGCAAGACCCATGAAACGGATACTATTACGAACTGCAACACCTCCTTTGATAGATCGTATGACTGCAAACCGTTTAATTACGACTACATACATTTCCCTTTTCACTACAGCAAAGCAGTAATCCATTACATGATTGCACGATTCTAATACGGCAGTCGTCTGGATAAAAATCTAGACGATGAAAAGGGGGATGGTTGCTGTTTTGGTTTTCAACATCAAAAGGAACGTAAAAATCGCCGTAAAAAATACCACGACCACGTGAGACAGAAAGTTGTCATACAAATGAGCGAAACGGCAGTCACTCAAAAGCGACTGCCAATGTTTGGTTACAGATTTAAATCGAAAGATAGATTGAGCAGGAACTCGATGTAGGATTTCAATTAAAAGATAAGCGTTGGTCCCGATCACTTCACTAGATTCACTCGGTTGATGATCTTCAGACTCATGTTTTCCGAGGGAAATTTGAATCTTTCTGAGTTTGGCTCTTGTGTTCACCATTTCTTTTTGTTAAACGCAATGGGGATTGAGAAGAATTCTGATTAAAGTTTTCAAATACGAATAACTGACGTGTGCAAGATGATAATTAACCTTGAGCACTACTGGAATAATTGAATTTTGCGACGACGAAATTTCGTCTCACCTTAATCACCCCATCTATCTTCCTGAGGAGAAGTTTGGTTTCAAACCCCGGTTCGAACAGGAGGAGTACGCCATGCTAATGTGCCTTGGATGATCCACATCTCAGGGTCAGGTGCCGATGAGCACATTGAACTATCCATGTGGTTGAGAGCCCTCACAGCCCAGGCACAACGACACAATTATCAGGGGCGCGTTCTACCCACTGAGCTAATAGCCCGTCGTGCGGGCCCCTAGTATGCCAAAAGCGAGAGAAACCCCATCCGTCTCTTTCCTTTTTTCGCCCCCATGTCGCCAGTTGCAAAGCTAAATGTGGCTGCCAACCACCTCTGCTTCTGTCAAGGCATGAGTACAACCTATTTGTTGGTTGGCACCTGCTGTTAATATATAAATTTCCTCTTATTTGTTTAGTTTCTTCAAGAGGCATGCGAACTTTTTGGGATCCTATTTGGACAAAACTAGCTCTTAAATCTCAATTTCTTTTTTAAAGTCGCCAACCATTCGATCAAAATGCCTCGTTTGAAGCTGCTGAACTGCTTTTTTGTTAAACCACATGGCAATAAAAATGGACATGCTTTTACAAGTATCTCTACAGCTTTCGCATTTTTTGTACTGCAATCACCCAAATGCGTTGGCAAAGAAAACTCAAAAGGAATATTTACAAGTATCTCTACAGCTTGAGTACAGCTTAAATAATTTATGCTACTCTCATTTGTATACAACAAGAAAGCAAATTGGCTTTCTCTCCTACCAATGATATTTTGGTCTTCTCAAATCATAATAATTCCTTTTTACTCTAAATACATAGCTTTAAAATTAAGATCACAGCAGATGTGAAAATGTAATTGTGACTAAGCTCATATCTGCGCGTGGAATAGCAGACCCGCACATTCATGATCGCAGCTGCCTTTGGGTCTGATTTGCATCCCCATTCGGGCCAGCTGACAGCATTGTTTCTGCCTTATCTTTACGCCCTCTGCCAAATTCACTCTGTCTGATTTCTGTCAAATATTTTCTTCTCAAGTGTGTACAAGTAATCTAGTGGTTCCTTGAACCAACACAACAAAAAATCAGTAAATGTTCTGATTGCAGCCCACGCGCTGCCAGGACCACAACCCATTTGTTGTTCTAATCGCATCCCTACAAATTTATTGCACGAGAATAAAGGTGATGTTCACTCATAATTTAAGTTCAACGCCACTAAATTTTTTTAGCAATATTAAACTGGGGGAACCATAATACGGTGCTGACCTTGACGGCCCCTCTCCTAATCAGTACTCATTTACTTGGGTTTGGTAGCTCTTATTATTCATATTGTTGCATTGAAATCATAAGTGTTGAGTTGTGGGCAACCATAATACGTTGTTGGCCTTGATGGTTCATTCCTTGGTCAAGATTCGTCAGAGTTGGTTAAAACCTCCTATCATAAATTGCTTGCCAATACAGTTGATCTAAATGCTATCCAGTGACATACCATAATTTTGACTTGGGCCAACGACCATAGCACTCAAGGCTAGTGGTCTAGACTAACCGATCTACAAAAGGACAAGCTTTTAAGCTTTGCTTTTCAGGGTGAACCCCCTAGCAACGCCACCAAGGCGGTTAAAGATGCTAGGGCTAAGCATGTGAGTGATTCGATCGAAGTGGCATGTATCATGCTTGCCACTATGGTGCCTAGACTTCAGAAAACTTTCGAGTTTCATGAAACGTATGATATGATCATACACTTGAAACAAATGTTTCAAATTTAGGCATAGCAAGAGCGCTTCGAAACCATGCTTACTTTCTGTGGCACTAAGATGGCCGAGGGTTCTTCTATGAGCACTCATGTGCTCAAGATGAAGGCATATATTGAGTAGCTTGGTCGTCTTGGTTACCCCATGAGTAACGCATTAGCCATGGATGCGATCCTTGGCTCGCTGCCTAAATCTTTCAAGGGATTTGTTACGACCTATAACATGAACAATTGGGAGAAGTCCATAGTGAACTGCATTTGATATTGAAGACTGTTGAACCCAATCTCAAACCATCCACATCTCAAGTGTGGATGGTCTGAGAGGGGAAAATCACTAAGAAGATCAAAGTCGTATATGCATCCGGTAAAGGGAAGACCCTTTGGAAGGGTAAAGGAAAGGGCAAGGGCAAGGGACAAGCTCCAACTCCCAAGCCCGCTACAAAGGCCAAGGTCACTGTTGACGCCGACTTTTTCCACTGCCATAATAAGGGCACTGGAAAAGAAACTGGGCCACTTACCTTGAGGAGCTCAAAAAGCTAAAGGCCAATCAGATTGGCACTTCAGGTATTTTTGTAATTGAAATATATGCATTCAGTACTAACTCTTGGGTATTTGATATCGATTGTGGTACTCATATCTGCAATAATTTGCAAGGGCTAAGGAATGTTAGGGAGATTAGAGACGGCGACTTGGAACTGCATGTAGGAAATGGTCCTAGAGTAGTTGTGAAGGCAATCGGTCAATACCATCTGCTACTTCAAGTGGCTTGTATCTCATTTGAACAACTTTTGTTTTGTACCTAGTTTAGCTAGGAATATTATCTCCGCCTATCGTTTTTATGAACAAGGTTTATATTTTGAGTTTGACTTTATATTTGGAAACATATCAATCTTCAAGGATAATGTATTTTATCTTATTACTTGTCCCCATAGTGGGATATTTGAGCTTGACTTGAATGGTTTATACGACAAAGACAATTGATGTGTAAAATCTAATTATAAACTTATACTAAGAATTACCGCAAATAACTATTACACAACCGGGCAGTGTACCCTTCGAGTAGTAGTATAGTTTGGGTAAGTCCGAGTCGAACCAAGAGGACCATGCAATTAAGAGTGTTTAGCGAATGTATGTTAATCTAAGCAAATAAGTAAAGGTGGGGGGTTTGGCAACCGAGTTGTTTCTTTGCAATTGTCACGAAATAAAAGTAAAGTAAATTAAAAGGCAAGTGGATTTATGAAGAAATCAGATTTAAACGACATTCACTTGGACTAGTTTACTAATGATGTTAGGGTGTTGGTTAAAATGAGTTTACCTATTGTGGATTACCAAATTGAGTAAGATTAAGAGTTATGTTCGCTACTCCTGACCGAATGCTTAAATTCACCTATTGCGTTGGCTATAAGTTTCTAAACATACTAAATATTACTTCAACCTGTCAAATTGTGATTTAATCATGTACATTACGTTCGCAATCTACCTAAACCTAATCAAAGTGCTCTAACTAGGTTTAATTCAAACACATTCCAGTTTAATTCTCTTGACTTGTTCAATTCTCACTTTCGCAATAAATCAACAATTATTCATAGACAAATAATTGTAATAAATCATTTAAATGAAATAACTTTGGCTATAAACATCAAATAATTCACCAAGTCAATCAAATATCTAAAACTTGAACACAATTGGTTCTTTGATTAAACACAATTTATCAATCCGCAAACATCAAAATATAAACACCCATAATCATTAGCTTACATCATCCAAGTGAATGTAAAAGCAATTAGCCCATAATCAAACTAATAAGAACAATAAACACAAAGGATTTGGAAATAAACATTGTTTAAAGGAAAAGAATGTAAACCGAATCGTGTATGTTTGATTGTTGTTATAGCCTTGATTCTTGAATTACAATGGATTGGAAGGGTTGTCAATCCTCCCAAAATCACCAAAAATCGCCCAAGAACAAGAGAGAAATGGCCCCCCAAAAGCTTGTGTGAAATTAGGGTTTAATTTGGGCTTAAAAACCCAAAAATCGCGTATCTGACACTTACTCGGCGGGTAGGTAAGTGTACCCGGCGGGTACTATTTTTCTGGGGCTTTTTAACCGTTTTAAAAGGTTTACCTGGCTGGAAGGCTTGGTACCCGGCGGGTAATATCAATTTTCAGTATTTGATGTCTTCTTGAAAGTTGTAGCTCTCTGAGTTCCGAGAATTTGGGTTTTTAATACACCTTAACTGGAGTTTGTATGATGGATTATGGCCAAAACAGTGGAGCCTCGCCGAAACTAAAATACTTCTTCGTTTTTGATCTTTTCTTCAACATTTTTACTCGTTTTCTTCTCGCATCCATTCCTAATGATAATAAACACATTCCAAGCATATCAAGTACCAAAAGTTCATTAAACCAATGATAAATACAAATTAAACGAGAGATAGTGCGAGGGTAAAACATGTATAAATTGAGCACCATCAACAATTCAACTTACAACTTGACCGATAAGATGTCAAATTCAAACTTTAGCAAAACTTATCTATGGCATTGTCGCTTTGGTCACATTAACAAGATACGCATCGCTAAGCTTCAAAAGGATGGAATCTTATAATCGACCAGCTCCGAGTCAGTTGATGTATGCGAATCTTGTCTTTCTAGAAAAATGCGAAGGCTCTTTTTACCGGCATCGGTGATAGGGCTTCCGACTTATTAGGACTCATACATACCGATGTGTGTGGCCCGTTCAGGACAGTAACGAGAAGCAGGGAAAGGTACTTCATTACTTTTATTGATGATTTTAGTAGATTTGGATACGTGTATCTTATGAAACACAAACACGAGGCATTTGATGTCTTCAAAATATTTCATATTGAAGTGCAAAATCAGCTTGGCAAAACGATTAAAGCCATACGATCAGATCGTGGTGGCAAATATCTAAGTTATGATTTTGACGAACATCTAAAGAATTGCGGTATAGTATCACAACTCACTCCCCCCGGAACACCACAACATAATGGTGTTTCCGAGAAATCGGACCTTATTAGATATGGTTTGATTGATGATGAGTCATACCTCCCTCCCTTACTCGTTTTGGGGTTATGTTCTTGAGACAGCAACCCGAATTGAAAAAATGGTCCCAACTAAAAAGGTTAATAAGACTCCATATGAGTTCTGGAATGGAAAGGTTCCAAACATGTCTATTTAAAGATTTGGGGTTGTGACGCATACTTCAAACGTGAGACTTCTAACAAACTTGAACCCCGATCTGTTAAATGTACTTTTGTAGGATAGTCGAAGGAAACTGTCGGGTACTACTTCGTTCAGAAAGAAGAAAACCATGTGTTTATTGCACGCAAGGTAGCTTTCCTTGAAAATGACTTTATTACGAATAAAGCCAGTGGGAGCCTATTGACCTCAAAGTAATTCGAGAAGTACAACTAACATTACCTATAGTTGATAACAATCAATACGAAGTTGTTGAGCCTGAACCCATCATCCAGATGCCAAATGTCACACCCACCATAGACCTCGACAAGAACCCTACCTATTTGGATTTGTCATTCCTGAAGAGGAAGTCTTCTTGGTGGATCAATCTGAGCCCATTAACTTTATGGCAGCTACTACATATTCAGAATCTAAAAAATGGCATGATTCTATGAAAGCGGAAATCCAATCCATGCATGACAATCAAGTATGGGACTTGGTTGACTTGCCACTCAACAACAAGCCTGTTGGATGCAAATGGATCTTGAAGAAAAACATTGACAAGGATAGAAACGTACAAACCTTCAAAACACGACTTGTAGCAAAGGGTTACATTAAGATTCAAGGAATTGATTATGAGGAAACTCTCTCCTGTTGCCAAGATCAAGTCTATAAGGATTATCATGGCCATAACTGCATATTACGACTATGAGATATGGAAAATGGACATCAAGACCGCTTTCCTTAATGGATATCTTAAATAAGATGTTTATATGGAACAGCCGGAAGATTTTGTCAACCATAATAATCAAAACGAAGTGTGTAAACTTAAAAAGGCCATTTATGGTCTTAAACATGCATCAAGGACATGGTTTCATCGGTTTCATGAGAACATAAAAAATTCTGGTTTCCCACAAAGCCCGGATGAACCATGTGTATATACCAAAAGAAGTGAGAGAAAAATTATTTTTCTGTCTCTATATGTAGATGACATACTTTTGATTGGGAATGATGTCCCAACACTAGAAGAGATAAAGGCTTACTTGAATAAGTCATTCCAAATGAAAGATCTAGGAGATGATGCTTACATACTCGGTATTAGAATTTATCGAGAAAGATCTCAGCGACTCATTGGATTGAGTCAGAGTACATACATCGACAAAGTTATAAAACGGTTTTCGATGAAAAACTCAAAACAGGGATTCGTACATATGATGTCATGTACAACTCTATCTAAAGGGGACTTGATGGTGTACCCCATACTTGGACTCCCAACATGGTCTTACCCATGGGCTTCCATGTTGGGTTGGCCCCCCTGCACTATATAAAAGGGGGAAACACTTGTTTATCCCACAACGAATATACATATCTTATAAAACATTAAATGGAGTTTTGAACTCCCACCTACTTCATGAATGGTGATCCTTGCTCACCACTTAGAAACACATCTTCTTAGTTGGTTCAACCGTTAGGTTCTTACCACCCAACACCTCCTTCAACTGAGGTGGTCGAGTTATCTACGTAAATCAGAGTGTAACGAAGCGATCAAAACTTGCACTCGAGGGTAAAAATATAATTGACCATATGTTGAACTGAAAAAAGTTTCAAATATTTTAATTTATGAATTTGGTATTTAATTGAGATAAAAATAAAGTTACCAAATTAAATAGAAACGTTTGATATGTTTCCTAAAAAACACGCCAATGCTGTGGATTAACTTTGGTGGAATGTTCTTTTTTTCTTTCCTTTATTTTTTCTTAGAGAAAATTACTGAAATAGGCTAGTCAAAAAATAAATTACGAAATTAAACCATGTCAGAGAATCTTTTCAAATATAAACAAAAAAATCGCCTAAATTAAAATACACCTTAGTGTAAGTCCCCTTGGGGCTCGGATCTACGGGGTAAACACGTTTATACGAGTGCGGAATCCTCACATAAACATAAACGATAACAAACGAGTATACAAATGTAAATATCACTTATATTCGAACTTAAACAAGTTTACATTCGAACATACAAAGAGTATTCGAACCTACACTCAAAAACTCAGTTTCTAAAACCCTAAAAACTGATTTTCGGACTTGTGTATTTATAAGCAGCCAAGTTCATACGAACTTAGTTGCTTCTAAGTTCGTACGAACTTACTAAGTTCGTACGAATTTCTAAGTTCGTACGAACCTACAAGTTCGTACCTACTCTAAGTTCGTACGAACCTACAAAATACATAGACAAAACTAAAGTTAACGATTAAAATGATTAACAAAATGACTTCTAAACCTAACTATTACAAACTAGAAGTTGTTGGCACAAAACGTGCACCAACAGACTCCCCCTTGACAATAGCTCTAGTTTCACCGGAGATGTTCTCACCTGAGTTGCCTGCGATCTTGATTATGTTAAGCTCTTTTGTCTTCTTGTATAGAACACCTTTTCCACAAAGTCTTTAACACCCTCTAACATCTTCAATCTTCATGTCTCTAACTATCTCTAGCTTCTGACATCTTCATCGAATCATGTCATACACTCTCACCAACTCTTGTAGCTTACCTTTAGGAATCATCTCTTTCAGATCTTAAATCCTCTCGGTCTTATCACTACAATTCACCTTCAGACATTTCTTCATTTCTAAACAAGACTTCACTACAATGCACCAACACTTAGGCTATCTAGGCGATTTGCAAAGGTCAAATAAGGTTGTGACACGTGTCGAAGCTTTCAAATATTGTGACTTTTTGTTTAGGCGGTTTAGGCGATTTGCAAAGTCACAATAATTGTTGGGTGGTGGCAGCCGGTTTAGGTAGTAGTGGCTGTGTGTTGTGGTGGTTGTGGTGGTTGTGGGGTTTGGTAGAGGCGGCTGTGGGTTGTGGTGGTGGTGGCAGCCAGCTGAGGTGGTGGTGGCAATGGCTTTGTGGTGGTGGTTGTCGGTTGGGGTGGTGGTTGTTGGTTGGAGTGGTGGCGGTTGTGTGTCATTCAATGTTTAATCGAATGCAACAATTATGGGGGCTAATTACAATCGAGACGAGGTATTAATTTCGTATTATTTGTGATAATTAGTTTTTATATGTTTTGTAATTTTATTTCGTTACGTTTAATTGCTTTAGGTAACTTAATTTAATAATCGTTGCGTTTAGAAATAATTATGGATAACGATTTGAATTCTTTATATTTGATAATTAGTTTTTATGTGTTTTTATAATTTTAATTCGTTACATTTAATTGCTTTTAGGTAACTTAACTTAATAATCGTTGCGTTTAGAAATAATTATGGATAACGATTTGAGTAATTTATATTTGATAATTAGTTTTTATGTGTTTTTATAACTTTAATTTGTTATGGTTAATTGCTTTTAGGTTACTTAATTTAATAATCGTTGCGTTTAGAAATAATTATGGATAACGATTTGAGTAATTTATATTTGATAATTAGTTTTTATGTGTTTTTATAACTTTAATTCGTTACGGTTAATTGCTTTTAGGTAACTTAATTTAATAATCGTTGCGTTTAGAAATAATTATAGATAACGATTTGAGTAATTTATATTTAATATAGTTTTTATATGTTTTTATAACTTTAATTCGTTACGTTTAATTGCTTTTAGGTAACTTAATTTAATAATCGTTGCGTTTAGAAATAATTATAGATAACGATTGTAATAATTTATATTTGATAATTATATTGTTCTTTTTAACCCGTTAAGTTAAATTATGTATTTATATAAATAAATTAGATTAAGAAGTGAAGTTGATAATGTAAGCACATATTAATACCCAATATTAAGAATTAAAATCCATGTTTTTTACTGTAAAATTAAACGTGTAGCACCATTGTGTCTCATTCATGCTTTTTAACATTTTAAAGTATTAAAAACCACTTTTATATTTATTTAATAATTTATAAGTAATCAAAGTTACAATAAAAATAAAATTATAGAATATGAATGGATTATAAAGTTAAGTTGAAATAAAGAAATATAAATAGTTGATAAATATTTTCGTTTAATAAAATAGAAAATAAAAATATGATTTTTATATTTTTGGGTTTTATTTAGAAGTAAGACAAATATAATTCTTAATAATAAGAATGAGAATATTTAGATTATATATAAGAAGATGAACTAAATAAATATTAATTAATTAATTAAAAATATATAAATTGAAGATCTCTTCCTTTTTATGTAAGTGATTATTTATTAATATCTATATTAAATGTTAGATAAATGCAATTTCATAGTTAATAACTATGACTATGGATATTATATTGGGATAAGATAAACATACATTCCATATATGAACGAATTTTTGTGGTTTAGAATTATTTTTAAAAATATTTAAAAAGTCATATATGAACGAATTGAAATAATAGGTTGAACCGTTATATTTATTTTAATTGTAATTTATATTATATTCCACTAAAATGTTTTGCTTTTTGTAATGAAGAGTATTCGGCTCTCATCACCATGAGGAGTAGGATGAGTATTCTGACAGAGATGAAGAAAAAGTTAGAGGGTACCCGTAGAGAAGCATTATTTGGGTAGACATCTTTTAACAAATGGTTGCATATTCTTCATTTGCGAGTAGAGGGTCATCTGCTACATTTGATTCTACAGATGCAGGTTGACTTGCGTCAGCCACATGATCCGGAGGTGGATCCGTTCGTATATGAGGTTGGCGATCAAATGTTTAAAGTTCAGACCCAGAGAGTTTTGTTTGTTTACGGGATTACGTTTTGGACGGATTAATTAGGTGGAATACAAAGCCAAGAGTACCCCTTTTCGCCATTGAGTATTCAGACACGTCAGAACAGAGTCCATTCACTTGCAGTATCATCACAACTTGTACTACGAACCTGATTTTGCCACTATATCCGACTTAGATGCAGTTCGTGTATGTCTGTTAGTTGTGTTGGAGCTTGTTTTTCTGGGAGCTGGTGGTGAAATGCAAAACATGGTGGATCCAGATTTCGTGGAGCTAGTTGAGGATTCGGATGCGTTAAACCGTTTTCCATGGGGATCTCATATATGGTTGATTACGGATGGTGAAGCAAATTCCTCTAAAAAATTCGAACTATACACTTTTTGGATTTATTTGGGCATTTAAGGTGAGATAATTAACCAACTGTTACAACTTTTTTTAAATGTGTTTTTAATATAATATGTAATCAAATTTTTTTTCTTTTTATAGTTTTTAGATATGGATTTTGGAGACTTTTCCCATATGCCGACAGTGGTGGATACCTCGTGAGGACATGCTCCCGAGGGGAATTCGGTGGGACAAGAACATTGTCTTTAAAATGGAGCATCAATATCTTTTGACCGGCCCATTTGATCCTGTAATTCTTTTTACTTTAATTTCTATTAATATGTCAATATAATTAACTAACCAAAATATATACGTCACCCAACATTCTTTGACAGGCGCTTCAGTTGCTTCTTGCAGAGGCCCGGATTGATTGGTGGATAGCGATCAGGGATTTCTTTGACGGTCAACTAAGAGATATCGGGCCTCGTTAAACTCCAGCTCCTCGTCGAAGGCCTAAGACAGACGGACATATTTTTCAATAGGACGCTGATGATGCGAGTGTTACGATGCCTCCTACACCGCCTTCTAAGGCATCACCTACACGTGTTCCTTCATTAGAGGAACGTTTTATCCGTTTGCAACGAGATCATTCATTACTACAGAATGAAAATTAAGTAGTTACATATTTTTTTGTAGACGAACGCTTTTGATAGTGACACCCAAACATGTGCTAGCGTTCAGTCATTGTCCAAGCTAATTACGCCAAATGCGGATCAAATCTCAAAAGTGCAACTCGATAGCATGATGGCCTCACTTCACAATACAATGGTAATTGAAAAAATAATTACAAACATCAATTGAAATTGTTTGTAGCTTTAGCTTTGTTTAATGTATATTCAATGAATAGATATTTAAACAGATTTTGACATATGCAGAAGGGGACAGTTGTTGATATTCCAGACCCGACCACCATGATTAACTAAACACGGCTGAAAGATGATGCTAGTCGATATGATACGGTTAGTATGTGTATATTACGAACATTAATATAGTTGTCATTATAAAGTTTATTTATAAATTATATATATATACATATCTGTAATGTTTTTCATTGATATCTGTAATTCTAACATGTTTTGCTAATATAGGGGAATTTTGAGCAACTCCGACATATAGATAAGAGGATAAAGAAGACTGAAAAGTATGTGAAATCACCATTTTGTCCATTACCGGACACGACTCCGGTTGCAAAACATGATAAGAAGAAAAAACGTGTTGTTTCACCTGTTTCTAAGTTGACACTTGAAAGTTATTTGAAGGTATTGCTTATATTGAAGTTCACATAAAACTTTCTATTATCTAAAGCTTCGTTGATTTAATTATTTTGTCGTTGCTATAGGATTTTACACCCGAGCAGAACATGAAGAAAATTAATAATGAACCGCTTCTTATTGTTGATGATACCGCTGAGAGGATCGAGAAAATGACACAGACAAGGTGACTGTGGAAGGATGCAAGTTAAGGGAAGTGTCAATGTGGAATGAGGTATAAGTTAGTGTATTTGCTTACATGGTTGACTATAATGAGTATAATATTTTATTAATTTTGTTGAGTGTTATAGGATTTTGAACGAATATATGGAGATCTTCCCGTAGCTATTATGGACAATGATTTTGATGAATGGCTAAAGTCCAAAAGATCAGTAAAAGTTTGTGTGTCATTTAGAGAAAAACTGAGTTGGTATAGAAAATATTGGCACAATCTACTTTGTCGAGAATGCCCCGATGACGATAAATTCACTTAGACCTTCAGATACCGACTGGTGTGCGGTTGACCCTTTTTTCATGTCCACTCTCCATTCGTCTGATCATACAGTGTCGACATATTATTCTGATGGTGTAATGTTCCCTGGGAGCTGGAGAGACGTCAGACGTGTAAGTGTATATTACATTAATTGTAATTAATTATCCGCAAATTAAATGCATAACTAATCATATACACATCTTACGCAGGTATTTTTGCCAGCAAATCAGCCATCGAAACATTTTTGTTTGTTGGAGTTTGAGATTGATATTGGTATCTTTACGTACTACGATAGCATGATTCAGATCGATAGCGATGGAAGAGTAACAAGAGATGAGTATTGGACAGAATTGGAGAAGAGCATAAGGGAAATAATGCCAGACTTTTTAGATATAAGTGGTGTATTCGAGAGTAAAGGTATCAACAAAGAGACATACACCATCACGTTTAGGACTTATCCGAAAGAGCTCACTCCCCAGTAGGCTGGTAGTTTTGGTGATTGTGGGATTTTTGTACGTATGTTTATGTATCGATTGGTGCTTGACAGGCCGCTTCTTTTAGTTGTACATCCTCGACATGCCGGTTTGTGGTTTCGCGAGACTATGGCTAGACTTTTTTATCAGTTTGTGGATGAATAGATTTATATATGTTGGTCTACCTGCAATTTTTAAACATGATCAGAATCATTACAATATTTTTATAAAAAAGGCTTACATTAACCCACGGTAAACAAACTTAATAAAAAGGTCTAGAATTCATTCAAGTCGACAGTTGAATATACAAATGATTGTGTACATGTCATCGAGACACGACATTGACTGTTCTTATGGTTATCGGCACCACGTCGTGTACAAACATTATGTTTCACCTTTTCTCCCCTTGATGGAATACGTCCAGTATTTTTGGGTCTACCTGCATTATGGTGGTAAAACTCTTTGAAAATTTTCAGGAAGAACCCAACTAGCTACATCTCCTACAAAGTTAGTTTCCTCTGCATGTGTTGTCTTATAAGTTGGAACGGTGAACTAGTGTTTCCTCTGCTATAACGTGACCACATGGTAACCCAAAATGTTGCCATTTTAGACATGAACACCCCCCTTGTCTCTAAATCCACATGAAAATCTTGTTTTCTATCATTAATTTGGTAACGATATTGACTAATGTCGTATACTGTCCATCTGCCGGATTTCAAAATTCTCCGATGAACTTTTTTCTCCGCGTAAGGTGTAAGTGTATGGCCTAGTCATTCGTACTTACCTGTTTGATACATACGAAAACATTCATATTATTAATCTGAAACACGGGTTAATTTATAACAAATTAAGTTCACATACCTGCATCTTCGCGTCTTTCGAAGTACCACATTTGAACCAGACCTCTAAAAAACTCCATTAACATGGTAATTGGCATTTTCCGTGCCTCCCTGCTCAATGCATTAACCGACTCTACACAGTTTGACGTTATATAATTGTATCGATTCACAGGGGTATGAGCCCTAGCCCATCTAGCTTTGCCAACATCGATAAGCTTACCATGTGCATCTGCATCTATACCAAGAAGTTGATTCATATAATAATCATACTCAAAACCTCTATGAGCTTTGCATATCTTCCAAAATAACCAATCATATTTTTTTAAGTAGGTTCACGTTCATCAATAAGTGACGACAACATAACCCATGAAACGCATTTGGGAAGATTTCTCTTATCCCTTGCGCAATGCCTAAATGTAAAACTGAAAACCAAATCTGAAATATCTCCTATGCATTGCTTCAACTTCAACATAAACCAAGTCCAAGTTGTACCGGACTCACATCCACACACCCCAAAAGCAAGAGGCACAATTTGGTTATTTCCATCCATTCCTACAACAAGAAATTAGAACCCGAATATTTCCCCTTTCAGTGTGCCCCATCTACAATTATTAGAGGTCTCAAATGATTGACAAAAGTTCGTATATGTAATTATAACATAACATTATATAACTACCATAATTAAGCTAATAACAATTTTTAATGAATTTAAAGTTTATTGCAAGTAATAGAATTCAAAACTTACCGAAACACCCATGGCGACAAAAAACGTCTCGAATCGGCCATACTAATATGTCTTAATGTCAGCATGCGTTCCAGGATTTTTAAGCTTCAAGTTTAGTAAATAATACGACAACTTGCTAAACGACTCCGCATGACCACCTCTAAACTTCTCCAAAGCAGCATCCCTACCACGCCAAGCTTGCTGATACGAAATCTTAATGTGATAAGTATCGTCGATATCTTCCATGATATCTTTTTGCCTTAAAACTCTGTTTGGGATCTTTCAACTTATCCACTATAATATCACCGATTACCTCTTTGTACGCATTTTGATGCTTGGTCTTAAGTTGTGTCTTTGAACAACTATGGACGTCATACAAGTTGGTAACGTAGAAAGGTTCGCCATGTTTTGCATGATTAGTTACTATCTTCCAGTCACATCCTTTATTATAACATACAACATCATACCTTGTTTTCGATGAATTTCTGACTTTGTACTGATATCCATCTTCAATCGATTTTTGGGCAATAACGTTCTTGTAGTGTTGTTTGTTGGAAAACCACATACCTTTAGCCAACTTAACTGTGGTCTTGCCGTCATTTATGTTCGGTAGGTTTTGTATAATAATTTGAGGTGGGGTTGGTAGTGGGTCAGGCATATGAGAAAATGTGTTTTCTTTCCAATCTTTAGGAGATATGTATTTTATATTAATACCTTCGTTTTCATTATCTTCGTCACTAATGAATTCATAATCACTATCACTTTGTTCTCCACTTTCAGCGCCACGATCGTCCCCACATTCTTCCCCTCGATCTTCCCATCCTTCTTCTTCACTTTCTACCTTCCCTTCTCGATAATGATCATAGTTGACTTGCAACGGTCCTACACCGTAATTATGCTTTTCTGATGCACCGACGTCATACGATGGTTTTGTTGATAAACCGACGTCAAACAACTGTTGCGTTTGGTAACTTGAAATTTCATTATAAAGTGATTAAAAACTGGTATCTTTATGGTATTGAGATTGGGTTCGGAAAAAATTAGGGTATTGATATGTTTGATCAATAAAAACTGGATAACTATATTGAGTGGATTGATGATATCGAGATGAGGGAATACACAAATTTTGTTGTTGATTTAGATAATAAGAAACTGCCTTATGTGTATTAGGATTTTCTACCTGATTATTTGGTTGGGTTACAGAAGACTTAAGAACAAACAACTCCATTGGTTTTTCTATTGAATTACTGGCAGCTTCTACAAAGATAGAAACTTCGTCATCATCAATAATTTCCATTGGATAATCGTTGGCTGAAAGTTTATAAGATAAACTATATCCACAATCCGTATCTATATTGAACTTCTTTTCCACATACGTCACCAACTTGTTGTAGGTAGTATCGGTGCTCAAGTTAACACCACGTCTAGTGGTACTTGTCACAAAAATTACCTTAACAACATCTTGCAGAGAATTCATTCCCTACACAAATTAAACAAATTAACTACGTTAGAAATTGAACATATACAACCATGATTTTAATGTATCAAAATAATAAAAGTCACTTTTTCACCTACTCATATGAACAAATTAACATACACAGTTTAATAACATCAAATTAAAAAAAAATGATATTTGTAACAAAAATACATGAGAAATTAACATAAAACATATTAGTAAAGATGATAAATAAAAATTTGAAATTTGTAACACATATACAACATAAGTTAACATACACACATTGATAAACATTATAAACAAAAATTTGAAGCTTGTAAAATATAAGATAAATTAATTTATACACATTCATAAGTATCATAAATATGATAATTAAAAATTTAAAATAAGAATATAAAAATTAGTAACATACAAACACTAGTCACAAATTTAATTAACTTATATATTTTCATACATTACTAAACAACTTCAATTAAAAATTAATATTTTAACAAAAAAAAAACAGAGAGAAATTACCAAAATCGGTCCTTCTACTCCCTCGAAACCGACTGCACCCTTTTTTGGTCAAATGATAAACTGACTGCAACCTCTAAAGAGAAATTATCATGAACATATTAATAAAGATCATAAATACTAATTTTGGAGACTTGTAAAATATAATATAAATTAATTTATACACATTTATAAGAAAATAAATATAATAATTAATAATTTAAAACAAAAATACTACAAAAGTTAGTAACATACATATACTAGTCACAATTTTAATTAATATATACATACTTATATATTATTAAAAAACTTCAACCATGATTTTAATGTATGAAAAATAATAAAAATCACTTTTTCACCAACTCATATGAACAAATTAACATACACAGTTTAATAACATCAAAATTAAAAATTTGAAATTTGTAACAAAAGTACAAGACAAATTAACATAAACATATTAATATAGATGATAAAAAAAAACCAGAATTTATAACAAATATACAACATAAGTTAACATACACACATTCATAAACATTACCTCCAAAAATTCGAAGCTTGTAAAAATGATACCAGATAAATACAAATGAGACTTATATGAATCATTTAAAAAGAAACTTGAATTTTATGGGATTGTAAAAAATGAATCAAAAGTGGGTTTTTTTTGTTTCTTATTAGTTTAAAGTGGAACCTATATTTACTTATGTTAATATCTTGGATGTTTGAACACTAAAAGAAAACAAAATTCACATATTAGTTTGGTATTATGAATTTATCATTGTAATAAGAATGACATGTATAATGGAGTATGTTACAACCATTATTTATTTTAGGTAAGATTTTTAAAATTTTTTGTTTATTTATGTAACAAGAAAGTTTATGTATAATAGAGTCATTCTTTTTTCTTCTTTTCTTTTAATATATAAAAAAAACAAAAGAATGATTAAGGGTATGTTTGGCAAAATTAGCTGTTAGCTGTAGCTTGTGGTTGTAGCTGGTAGCTGTAGCTGTTAACTATTAGCTGTAAGCTGAAGCTGGTAGCTATAGCTGCAAAATGGAGCCTTATTTGTAAACTGTGTTTGGTAAAGTAGTTGTAGCTGTAATTTCAAAGGGTAAAATGATCAAAAAGGTCCTAAAAGCTAGTTGGAGTAGCTTTTAAAATAGGAGCTTAATCTTCAAACTAAAAGCTTTAAGCTTATGTATCCAAACAAAGCTTTATTTTTTAAAGGAGCTTAATTTTCAAAACAAAAAGCTTTAAGCTCCTAAAAGCTTTGTGCCAAACAAACCCTAAGTATAAAAGTGAGGAGATTAATGATTTTACTTTTAAACAAAAATGACTAAACCTATTAATAAAGATGATAAATAAAAATTCAAAATTTGTAACGAATATACAACATAACTTAACATACATACATTCATAAACATTATAAACAAAAATTTGAAACTTTGTAACAAAAATACAAGATAAATTAAGTTCTACACATTCATAGGCATCATAATTGTGATAATTTAAAATTTTAAATAAGAATACAAAATTTAATAACATACATACATTAGTCACAAGTTAAAATAATTTACAAAATTTAAAATAAATATTCATACATTATCAAATAACTTATAACATTCATATTTTATTAAATAATTTTAACTAAAGAATAAAAATTAGACTTTATAATGAAGTAAATAAAAGAAAATACCTTTGAAAATAAAGTTGCTCCCTCTAAAGAAACTCAAAAATTTTCCGTAGTCAAAAGGTGACTTTTATTAGAAAAATGCGCGAAAACCGAAAACGTTCACGCAAAATCACCTAGCTTGCTACCCATAATTGCATTTAGGCTATTTGGGAACCAACATTTTCCAGCCATTGTCTGCAACTTGTCAAAATTTGATTGGGGAACCACCAAATCGCCTACCCGTAATTGCATTTAGGCGATTTTGTTGTTACACGTGTTGATCGGTTACATTTTCAAGAAGTGGTCAAAGGGAAAAGTTTGGTAGACACGTATCACGACCTTATTTGACCTTTGCAAATCGCCTAGATAGCTTAACATGTATTTTAATTTAGACGATTTTTATGTCTATATTTGAAAAAATTCTTTGACATGGTTTATTTCGTAATTTTTTTTTTTTCTTTTAATTTCTTATTTCATTGGTAAAAGTACACAATGCAAAATTTTGCACTGAAATGCTGTAACGATTTAATATTAAAATGAAAAAGATATAACCATTTCTAGCTATTATTTTGATTTGATTTAGGCACTTGCAAAATGTATGTAACTCTTGCATTATATATAGAGCTTTGGTTTAGGATAATATCTACGTTTAACGAGTTATATATGGAAAGTATCAATACTTCTAATTTATTGGACACACTACAAGATAATGCTCAAAAGTCAAAAGGGAATTTTGTTTTAATTTGGGTAAAGATTCAAATCAAGATAGAAAATGACATGGATTTTAAACCTGAAAACAATTTTACCTTTTTTAAAAAAATGGAGATGGAAAACAAACAAAATATAAAAAGAACTCTACAACCAGCTAGACTAGATGAACGGAAAGTGTTTTCGCGGTTAGAAATTTAACACAGATTATACAACGTAAGCTTCTCCGTGAATTTGAATACGAGTGCAAAATGGATTAGAATTCCTGAGTCCCACAAAAATTAATATATGCGCCCGGCGTGCATCCTTTACTCGTCTCCTTTCTCGATCCATTATGAGAAAAAGAGGGGTCACTTTAAATTTCCCAAAATTGTACACGTGGTAATGAGCTAGAAACGCTAATTAATTGTTTGCTTATATTTCATAGGACGTGGAATATATGAAAAAAGATATGGAGTTGTTGAAGTTTTCAATCATTTCAAACATCTTTCTTAACAATATTATCTCTGAAAAATAGTGATAGAAGAAAGTAAATGGATTGTAAAAGTTTCAGATGGAGTGTTTTTGTTACAATTTGAACGGTTTGCAAGTAGAGAATCGTGTTCTTTATGTATCATATTAACTAAAAGAAGTAAAACTCAACGTTAAAATATCTTCTCGATATGCTATTTAACATCATGCACTAATATGGTTCGAACATAAAAGTAACTAAGCTAGTGTAAATCTGAACAATTGGATTCTCCACCACTGGATCATGACTAGCTTCTTCTTAACTATTTCTAATGGTTGCTTAAGCTCCGTTTAGAGCAAATCGTGTACATATTTTATTTAGGTTAATAAACTCTTTGCTTTTCTAAAAAGGGTGTAAATGAGCTTAAAACTCAAGTTCAGTTCATTTTGATCATAATATATAAAACTCGAATTGAATTCAGGTTGTTTAATATTTTACAAGTTTGATCCCAACTCACTTACCAAAAAATATTATTTATACCATTACTCATATTATTTTATTTTTAATATGTAATATATATTTTATTTTTGTATAACTTTTAAGTATATATAATAGAACTTAGTGTAGCTATATCAAAGTCATTTTTATTATGTAATCATGTTCTTCGTACCACATTTATTTTTATTATATAAAAAGAATTAGTTTATAAAAAGATGATAGGTTTGTCGGGACTAATGAGCATGTTCGAACTCGAGCTTGTTTATTTAATGAGTTTTAAAATATGTTTAAGTTGGCTCGAGTTTGTTTAAATCGATTCGCATCGAGCATTTAATTTAGCGAGCGAGTTGAGTTCCAAAGTTCGCTAGTAGCTTGATCATTTAGAGCCATACAACCAACGCACTTGTTGGCTTCCATTTTGAGTTATTAATAACTTGTACATCTTTCTAAAACAATAGTTATTTCTTTGATATATATTCTTTTTATTCAAATTTTATTGCTCATATTATTATTTTTATTTATTTATAAAAAATAACTAAAAATCATTAGATTCCTTACTATACCCTCATTTTTATTATTCACAACAACTAATTTTTTTAATATTTAAAGTCTAACTTGCCTCTAATACAAGGAAAAAAGTGACATTTACTTACCATATTTTAAATTGAAAAATTTCGGGAGTGACTTGGACACCACCACATTTTAGTCACGCGTTATGCTTTAAAATATTGTATAATATGATAGTGTGATGCATAATTAGTAGTGTATTGTTAAAATATACAAATTATCATCCATAATATAATAAATTTTGAAATAGATGAACAAAAATCGAACTAGATCAGTTTCTACATTTGAAAGTTTCACTCGATGGATATCCATACAACAAATACATACATCTATATAACTTCATTATTTTCTACTTATATTCAAACTCAAAATAAAGAAAAAAGAAATTGAAGTCTAAGTACAAAAATTTTATAGCTCACGAACAAAATGGTACTAAATCATTTATTGCTTACCATTTTTCAATTTTCTCCGCAACTTGGCTTCCTCGGCCACATTTTTATTATTTACCTTGCGGTTTTTATTTATCCTAAAATAATGGTCTATTTATAAAACTTATTGTTAAATTATTAAAGTCACCATTTTATTTTTATTTATTACCGTTAATAATTTATTTCTTAAAAAATTTCAGTTAAATTTGCATTAAATATAAGATCAAAATTAACATTTATCTAGCCAAAATTAAATCTAACAAAATTTGTTTGATGACGTTAAAAATGAAACGGAGAGAGTAATATAAATCTATACATGGGAGGTCAAACTCAAAAATTTGAATGTATATTCATGAAACATTAATAAACGTAGTTAAAGTTTGTCATGAGAAGTACATAAACATGATTGTGAAAGCGCCATGACCAATTTCAAAGTGTAAAAGTTCCTATAGCAATTATAAATATGAATCGATATGTGAACTATATGATTGACAAGTTTTAACTAGTTGATTTTGAAGTTTATTTGTCGTCTTAAACTTATGTTTTGACTCAAGATAGTTTTACTTATAGTTCACCTACTCGATTGCATTCTAGTTATGGGATACTTATCATACATTTGTGTATATATGTATAATAATAAGAGTTGTCGAATTTCAAAGTTTCCTCTATCCTTAATATTTCAACCTTTTAATGCAAGTGTGTGCAAGAGATAATGTATCTTTTTTACCTTTTAAGAAATTAGTTAGCATATGAAATTACCTCAACAATGCAAATAGTATGGATAAATTACATTAAACTTAGAATATATGATATCATTTGTTTTAAAATGATATTTAGTTTGAAAATGAGTTTAAAAAATATACGATATCCTAAGAAATTATGTAATTTTCAAGATTGAATTATTGTAATGAATTAGGTGTATGAAAATATAATAAACCATGATAAAAAGATTAATATGTACATGTATCACTTTTAAAAATTTTCTATATGTGTATCTAATTTTTGATTATCGTTAATTGTACGTATTTTGATTGGTGTGTTATCCATACAAATCCTTACGTCAAAAAATTACATATAATTAAGTAATAAGTTAAATATTAAATACACACAATATTAATTTTAAAAATTGATACATACAATATATTTTCTTTTTATAATTTATTATATTATATTATATTTATTATATTTAGGAACAATTAGCCCTATTATAATTAACTTTTATTAGAATTCACAAACGCTTACAACAAGGACCGAAAACAAAAGACCAACAACGATGAATAATCCAATGACATAAACGTAGAAGCTACTTGATTGAAATAAGTACTAAACAATTTAAAACTGCCAGTGTACTAACAATTTCTTAACGTCGTACGTAGTTATTGATTTATATAATGTAAATTTGGCAAACATTGATTATTATTTAATTTTAAAATGATTATTCATTTATTAAACTTCAGTGTAGCTAAGTACGGAGTTTTTATTTATTTGTACCAATTTTCCATAAAATTTATGCTGAAGCCTCTTAATTTGTTAAAACCCTTTAAGAAATTAAAAAGTCATTGATAATTTAAAAGTCACTGATCTGTCATTATTGAGTTAATCCATAGTGAGATTTGAATTCAAGTTTTGAGAGAGGATAAAATATATATTCATAAAAAATATATACATATATATATAATTATATCGTGGTACGTATGAGTTATTATTTTCCTTATAAAAAGAAGAAAAAAAAACGCTTTTAACCTTTATAATTAGATGAAATCCGATTACGGACTAATAAACGGTATGATTTACATCTCATAGTCAATTATACCATTCGTTTCGATAAATCTTTTTGTTAACAAAATTTAAGCGATTACATGTAAGTTATTATTCCGATTACATTTGGCACCAGAAAGCATATAAGCAAAATGACCTATAAAGTTGCTTTTAGAAAATATATTACCTTGACGAGCAAAGTTAAAAGCTTTGACGACTTTCACATATTTAATCCTTAAAATTAACTATAAAGTTAAAACTCTACCGTTGTTTCACCATTAAAGGGTGTTTATATAGAACTCGAAAAATAAATATATACACAAACACATTTATACATAAATATATAAAAATCTTTGCTTCCAAAGTTACAAAACTTTGAAGGTAACATCCATCGTAGAACTACGTTTCAACTTCTTTTTTTGTTCCTTATACAAAAAAGTGTGAATTAAGCATTATTTGGTTACTATTTCATACACTTCCTCCACTAAAAAGCATTTCAAATTTAGCATTTATTGATTCAAAGTTAACTTTAATTCAAACTTATTTTATGAAACATCCGATTATGAAAGTTATGATTCACTACTAGAAACCACCTTTTAGGGACGCTTTTAGAGACGCACCAAAACATGTCTCTAAAAATGATTAAAATCATAATTGTTTTATACACCGACAAATATCTATACATACCAAACGTTGAGTAGTAAAATAGACATGAGATATTAAATAAAAAGTACCAAAAAAAGACATAATTGTTTATTAAAAAAAGAAGTGAATCTAAAAGAAACCATTCATCACTCGTAAATCGCAAATTTATAGGTTGTGGGGACTGGTTTTCGGGTTAGTCTCTGAGGATGCGAGCTCGTGACGGGTACACATGCTGTGAATAGGCACCCACAACTCGCAAATTTGCGGGTGGTGGTTTATTTTGTATAAATTTTTTTATCTTTATCCATTTTGAGTAACAGGTTTTGAGATTTTTAAAATTTCTATAAATACTGTTACCCTAAGATAAGATGATTATCATCTTATTTCACAAAATTTCTGAAAAACACTTTCACTTTTTGTTAGTTGAAAAGAAAAAGAGTTTTTCATATGGTTCATACTGATCATTTTTGACATAAGATGATCATCAACTTAATTGTAATTTATATTTTTCTTTCAGTCAATTAGATAATTACTAAATGAAGTATTTCACTTATTGTTTGTAAGGTTTTTAAACCCTATCTAATGAAATGTTTTAGTGTTTGTCAAACAAAACAAAGTGAACAAGTAGGAAAGTTACTGAGGCAAACAAAAGACAAGTAATAAAACATAAGAAACATTGTTAAGTATTACATAATATAAGTGTTGTCATTACAATAATTTCAAGGGTGATTCAAATATACACATGAAAAAAATTGAGTTGGTTGAGACGCTTCTGCATCGACCTTCACCTTTGAATTTAGGGAGGTTTTCTGCAAGTGACATTCAAAAATGATATTAGACATACAAATAATTTAATTTATATATGTCTAAACGTTAGCAACTTACTCATTTGAATTTTTATTTTGATGTTGAGGTGGATCTCGATCGACTCGTCTCGTCTGTTCTATCCTAAGTTGACATGCAAGTAGTTCAACTATCACCATATTTCTTACAACGCTACATTATAACGTGTTTCTCCTCTCCTTTGGAGGAATACCTGCACGCCCAAGTGGGCGACCAGCTTCCCTCTTCATAAGGACCGGCGACAAAACAGTCTACAAATCACCTTGATCGATCCATTCTAAAGGATGAGCCACCGGGAGTCCGGGAGTATGACATCTGTGTTGGCCGCTAGATACGTCTCTGCCGTGAAATATCTCTCGGCATAGCAACTTTCGTTGTCCTGGTTGTAATTTCGTGCCACTGCTATAACATGTCCGCAACATAAATCGGACAACTGCCATTGTCCGCAACTAAATGTCGTGTGTCAAGGTTGACAGTCCCATTCTTATCCCCATATAGCACCTAAAAAATCATATTTGTGACTGAACTTACCTTAGAGCGTAATGATTTGTTAACTCTTTTTCCGATCTTTCGGTCGGTATACGGTGTAAGAGATATTGTATGTCCAGCTCCAGTTGCACGATGTGCATGCTTACTTAGCGCGTAATGGACTTGACACTGTTTGATGTTGTGTAAGCAAATCTCATCCTTGTAGCATGACATTTTGACCACCTTTCTCTTCTAACATCTGTTAGAGTCTTATAAAAGGATTGTATGTTCTATGAAATCACACCTCAATGGAGATCAAAATCTGAACCGCGGTATGCTTTACAGATCTTCCAGTAATACCATTCGGAGAACTTGACCCTACCAGATTTTCTTTTCAAGTTCATCAATAAATAACAACTTAATGCATGATATGCGTCCGAAAAGACCATTGAAATGTCTACTGCAATTGAAGCAACCCTATCGGGTACAATAGTCAGACTCTCAATCCCATCAATGGATTCAATGGCGTCACACAAGTTTCTCAAGAACTACGTCCAGTGATCTACCATCTCTCCTGCCCTACTCCATAGACTAATGGTAAGATGTCATTGTTGTCATCCATAGCTTCAAAAATTAAGTTAGCCGCTAACTTAGCCCCCTTCAAATGTGCCCCATCTATGATAATCATTGGGTGTATATGGTTAACAAAGGTATGTATCTGCAACGACAGTAAATTTATAATATATCAATTCTAGTATAATATGTATATGTTTAAATATGAAAATAAAATATAGTTAATTACGATTGCACCAATGGACATGTGCCACATTACAAATCTATCTTTTTCATCTGTACGACATTTGTGACACTCCCAAAGTTTGTTAGCTTCAGGTTATGAAAGTAAAAGGGAAAAAGATGAAATAATTCTTGGGAAGTACCTCTCAACAACTCTATAGCATAACACTTTTCCCTCCAAGCTTGGTTGTATGGAAGTTTGATTATGTAAACACGTGCTTCCTTGGTCATTAACACTTTCAATATTTGACCAACCACTCTCTTGTTTGCATGACTACTATTCGCTTAGAGGTGAGAACAAGAACATATGTGAATGTCAACAAACTTCCCGACTTGGAAGTTCTCAGTATGCTAATTTTTGTGTGAACTTAATTTCCAATCACAATTATGGAAGACACATATTACAAACCGGACCTATCTAAATGCTTCAACCTAGTCGTAAAATCCTATTTGAGACACTAGGTTTCCAAGTGAAGCCTCAATTTCTTTTTACTTTAAGAAATTTGTTTAAGGTTTACCCGGTAAGAGGTTGATACATGGTAACTGGTCGTTTTATACTTTATTCATCATTTTCTGAAAACAGTGATATTATATTCAAAATTTATCTTCTCGCTTTTTTGGTAGTGGTAGTGGGTTGTCATATTCATCCTCCTCCTTATCTATCTCGTCATCGTCATTATTAACAATGAAATTTTTAAACAGATGGTCACATGTTTTTTGTGGATTCACATTTTCTTCTCCATAATGTCCAACATATGATCCTCATGATAACTCGCATAATCATGATCATCATGTAAATCCTCACGATATTGAGAATAATCATGAGGATAATGAAGGTGTTCAATTCCATATTGTGGTTGGCTTGAAGTGCAAGCAACATCTTATGTTACTTCATCTACCCTAAATTATGTGTTTTATTGGTTTTTATGTGGGGTAGATGGTGGTTATTGTTCAGTGTCATGCTAATGATACTGCATAAATGATGGATAATATGATGGTGAATAAGGAAACGAAAATTGATATCGAGGATTCATTTAGTATTGTTGATTTTGAGGTGATTGGTTATATTCAATAGTTTATAGTTGTTGAGATTATTGCTGAAAACTGCTACTACTACTACTACTGTTAGGTTGATTGTTACCCATACCCAATTTATTCCTTACATTATCAACAATGTATAATTCTATTGGCGCATATTAATCGCATGAATAAAAATTCCTCAAAATGATCAATTTCATTGGTTATATCTATAACAAACTGATAAACCTTCTATTTCATATGGATATCATTATCAAGTGCTAATCTCAATTTTCTTAAAACTGTTTTTAACAAAGCTTTATACGAAATTGACTTTTCTGGTGTAACAGGAAGTTATAAAATAACTCTTAGGCAATCTATTGGCATGCTAATAATATATTCAAAACGACCTCTAGAACAAATATAAATCTTAGACTTACAATTTACTTTACTCATTTTGCTTAAGAAAACAAAATAAATATTACATCAAAAGTTTTGAACTTTTGTACCTTGAAGATTTTCAACAAAACCCCTATTCAATGTTATACGAATTTGAACGATAATATAAATTTTGATGAAGAGTAAGCGATAGTGTTTTTAGAGTAAGTGAGATTTTTTTTATGAAAAAAGTTTATCAAATTAAATCGTTTTAAAAGATATAATTCTATCTAATAAATGTAATAAAATCTTATCCAAATTGTTTATGTGAGATAAGACATCTTATCCAAAAAAAATCTAATAAACCACCACCAGCAATCGTAAATTTGCAGGTTGTGGGTGCCCATTTGCGGCCTGGGTACTCGGCCACGAGCTCACGTCCTCATACACGCAATCCGCAAATGAACGTCCGAAACCAATTTGTGAGTGGTGAGTATTTTTTTTAAAATTCACTTTAATTTTTAGAAAAAAAATTATATATCTTCTTTTTAAGTATTTTTAATTTAATTTTTCAGAATTCCGAAATTATTCTTTTGCACGTTTGAAATATTTTTTTGGAAAAGTAATGCGTACGTAAAGTATAATGATACACTAATGGTACTAACCGGGTAAGATGACAAATTAACTAAATAAATAGCGTTTTCAACGTTAACCTCATTTTGAAAATGAAATTAATTATCTTATTCTCAATAAAAGTCAATGCAAATAACCAAACTGATTTGTTGACAATGAAAAGGTAGCTACTTGATTTCGAAGTTGATTTGACCATCAATCAACTTTATATTTAGTAGAATTGTTGTTGATCGAGTAGCTAGGCGAAATAACGAGGATTAAGTTAATAAAATAAAACATTTGCAACATATCTTACAATTGAGAAAATATTGAACAAAACAGAGCATAAAATTACCTACAATTAATGTTGGTGATTTAAGCAAGTTATGTGTTTATACAAGCGGAATTTTTTTGGATTTATAGACATTGATATTTTGTGCGAATAAGTATTTATTTTGCATGATTGATTTCTTTAACTCTTAAACCAAGATGAAAATACTTTCTTAAACCATTTAATTTGTTAACATGTAACAAAAAGTTTCTTTACACAATTAAATATCTTAAGTTGTTAAAAAAGTATTTTAGTTTTATGTATACCATATAATTCAAAGAAATTTAATAACAATATAACACGTTTAAAAACTTGTAAAACACATAAATAGAAATTAAATTAGATTTTTCGAATTATATCGATTTAGGAAGTATTATTCGTCTTGTGAAGAGTAATATGGTTGATTCTTCCATTTGACTTCTGAATACTACAAATATATACGCATAATGTAGCCCAAAAGAAAATTTTCATCGTAAAAATTATCAACAATTTGATGGTAAAACGTTAGTTTGAAGTATTGCTACAATGAAGAGAGAAAGCGAAGTAGAATATAAGTAAATACTTCATCTAGTGAAAAAAAAATGAAGATTACCCTATTCTTAAGATAGAATTAGATGTAACTAAAGAGTGTTCAAAACTTGTTAAAATGAAAGGTGTAAATGGATTATAATTAATGATAAATACGGAGTATAAAATAAGTATTGAAGTATTGCTGCAATGAAGATGATTCTACGTGAAGGTGTACATATATTTTATGAGGCAAAATGTGGAGAAGTTGGTTTTTATAGGTAAAAATACTTTTTATCAAGAGACATTTATATTGAGAAGACATGGCATATAATATTACGACAAGAATTGCAGTGTTTGGAGTAAGTGATTTGACTGTGGCTGACAGCAGGGTGGTGGTTACACCAGCTTGCTTACAGTGGCCAGGAATTTTACTTTTTCCAAAATCACCCCGTTCTTTTACCCCTTCCTTACAATCGTGTATAATAATTTACTTGTATCAAATCATCACCGATTTGACCTACTAGTAACATTTACTAGTTGATCTTTTCACGAGAGATTTAGTCTTCAAACTTCTATATATAAACATATTGAAAAAATTACTAACGGCTGCGTCAGAGTAAAAAAATACTAATTCTTCCCGGTTACTTCAACACAAAAAACTACCTTTGTTTACCTGTTAATTATCGACTATCAGATATGAAATAACATGATATTACTAATGTCGTCACAGTTACACTTAGTGTAGTGTAACTTCGATAGATCGTGATGATGTACATCGAAAATGGCAACCTGACATATGCGTGTTAGCTTCTTTCTTTTTTTCTTTTTCTTCTTTTGTAAATAATATATGTAAGGTTGATGTAGAGTTTTATAAGCATACGAGAAAGGGAAAATTATTCTCTTATGCACTAAATTTTAATTTTTTTTATATTGGATGGGACTTTGCAAAAAATGGAAACTTTCCTTTTTTGAATGGTCAAAAAAATGAGATATTGCATACAATAGAGAGGTTTTGAAAGTTTATCTCATACAATAGAAGTATTTAAAATTAGACCCGTACAAATAAAAAAGAATTAAGAATTTAACGCATAACTGGATAATAAGCCTTATAAGAAATATATTTGGAACATTGGTAAGGGAATGTACTGTGTTTTTGTACAAAAGTTTAGCAGACTGCTAGAGTCTGCATGCAGGTGTCCTGTAGTATATGTTTTCTTCTTAATGTCATTATATTATATTACATTATCTTCAAACATGTACTAATAGTACATATACATTGTATAATTCAGTAAGCCAATTCAAGTTTCCTTCCACCTTTTTGTGCATTACTGGAACAAGTTTATAGAAAGATATAGCTAAAGTGTAGCTTAATTACGTCGAAGAAGATATAGAATGTTTATAGCTACATCGTATCACACTGTTGTCAATATAAAATAATACTGTCAATTTTTATATATAAACATGGTGGAGTCAGTATAAATATCATTTTTCTCGCTTTGTATAATCATGCATCGTACAACAAATTATATATCATACAAACGGCTTGAAAAGTTGAAGAAACGTGAGATGATTTACTTTAAAGCGCTGCCAGTTATAGTTTGGGATCTCGGCTTTTGAATAAAAAAATTCTAGCTATTAGATACGAAACCCTTTGACTTATTTAAATGACGAAATAGATTAATTCATACAAATGAAGATCTTTTAGCCCATGTTTGCTTTTATCACATTTGTGGGTAAAAACAGGAGTGCAGTGATTAAGGTCCCTCGGAGTATTTGGCGTTCCAACTCCCAAGGAGCTTTTACAATCTGATGTTTGTATTCTAAGGTTTGTTTCCTTAAAATCACTTTGCTAGTCCCTTTCTTAGGTTTTCTGTTATTTGTTTCTTCTTTTGCTCCATTCTATTTTGGAGCGGTTGTAGTTGTAATAAATATTGCCAAAAAAAATAAAAAAAAATAAAAAAGTCGTTCATCGCCATTTTAGTTCTTTTGGATAAGGGGAACATTTGATCGCCATGACGTATTCTGATTCGTTCGTGTACATAGTAATTTATACGTTGCAGAAATTATATTTAAAAAACTAATAACACTAAAGCCCAAGTTCCGTTAACTTGTGGCTTAAGCCCACTTAGACTTGGGCTCAGTTGGCCCTTTTCACCCTCACAAAGTCCTGATGATAACATATTTTCTACCAATAGAAGCCCAAAATATTCAGATGTGTACTTTTGAATCTTGAAGTCAAACCTTCCATTTCCCATGTGCAAAATCATGAGAAATACCACAGCCACAAACAGATTAAAAAAAGAATTTCACAAAATGATGTGAATTATGTACTGACCAATCACATTTCATTTTTGTTTATCTCTACCTCACTTTATGCTATTAGTTCACCTTATTTTATGAACTTCTTGTTTGTAAACACATTGTGGTTCTATCATTTCACTAAAATCATTGCAAATAAGTACGGAGTCAGTGCCAGATTACTAGTAAGTGTGATGAAGTCATCATGTAGTTCTACACAATGAATTAAATCTCAATAATGAAGGAGAATATATGCGGATGGCAAACCATTGGACCACCAAAAAGTCAAAACTACATCTTTACAGGCATATATGTATTCTCAATGCAGCTGCTACTACTACTAATGCATTAAACTTCATTCAGATAGAACATTGATGGCAAAACGAAAGAAAAACATAAATTCAAGATTTCATGGCTAGCCCAATTTCGATACAACAGGTATATACCAGAAGCTAGCCCATTTCATTCATTATAAATCCAAAGAACACTTTGGTAACGACCCATGATGGACCTTCATGAAAGCCAGGATATGTCCTGAATGTCTTTTGTTAATATAGAAAAACTTAACTTAAATAAGAAGTTGTTATAGTAGTGTATTCCATGAAAACTATGTTAGCAAGTAAGGGTTATTCCCAAATAAATAAGGAACTAAATTAAATAAAAGAAATAAATTTATTAAAAATAAAAATAAATATTACAAGTCCTAAAAAGTAATTCATAAAAATAAAAAAATGCAATCAAACGTCTCCTGAACCTGTATCCGATCCAAATTCTATCTTATCACGAATCTTCTTCTTTTCCCTTTCTATCATGATTTTGTCTCGTCCCGACAAGTGGTCTGTTTGCATAGCCAAAATTCGGAGTTGTGTTTCAAGATCCTTTGAATGATAGTAGTTTTGCTTGTCGAAACGGATACCTTGAAAGGTATTCATGATCGACTCGTCAAACAATCCAGCAGAACTTGCTTTCCTTACTTTTTCCTCGTGGACGTTCGAATTAATCATCACCGAATTGTGCCGCCACTACTACACAAATACGAATAGGGACCCGTGATAGAGACCGTTTTTTAATGCCTTGAAAACAAACGGACTCTAAAATGAATAGAGTCCGGTTAGTTAAAAAATATAGTGGTCTCTTTTTATAAGTTCGGTTGCGTATCACTTAACTGGACCCTTTTCTATATTTTAGAGTCCGGTCGTTTACAATAATTGGACTTCTATGTATAGCCCGGTTAGTTATAAGTTCACCGAACCCTTTTATATATTTTAGAGTCCGGTCATTTATAAGTTAGCCTCTTTTTTCGGTCATAGTGTCCAACAAATTTCTAATAAATCTGGGATTTTAAGTAACCGTCACACAGTTAGACACATTGATAATTATTAAGGCTCCAAATTAACAATGTATATCGCTCTCTCCTTCAATGTTCGTCCCTTTCAATAGAAGATCCTCACATAAAGTAATAATACTTAGTTCATCGCCACATAGTTAGAGACAATTCACAGGAATGTTCTTCTTACTTTGATTCTACTGCTATTTTGGAGTTCACTGGCTAAAGCTATTTTGGAGTTCTCTTAAAAGGGTAAAGCTTCTACTTTGAAACTATTTTTTAATTTGTTTGAATAAGTCTAGACGTAGTGGTTGGAATATTTATTTAATTTCTATTTATTTAAACGTTGATACGACCATTAGAAAAAAAAAATCAACGAAGCAGCATCACATGTGAAACGCTGTTCAACAGCATTTTTGACGAAAAACGCATACAAAAACGTTTCCAATCTGTATCCTCTAATAACTCGATAATTAATGGGCTAATATCCTATTTATTAATAGACAGGTCGCGTTTGCATTAAAACCAGAATCAAAGGAACCATAGAAGAAGAATGTCATGTCTCAATTAAAGGGACATCATACAATATTCATGTTAAAGAATATGCGCCATGGTGCCCGGATTTCAAATTGTTGTCTCCTGAAAACGACTCAGATAATGATAGTGAAAATTCTGATCAAAATGAACAGAATATCAATACGATGTCAGACGATGAAGAAGGTGAATTTATCCCTGAAACAGCAAACTATGAGGGACATGGAAATCATCCAATTCAAAATGAAGAACCAAAGAATACATGGGTTGAAATGCTATATGAAACGAATCTTGCTTATAAGGAGAAAACACCAGAAAATCAACCTCAGAATAGTGAACCATTGATAAAAGAAGCGAATTCTGAATCACTTTCTAAGCCGCCGGGATTCGGAGAACAAGCCTTTACTGCTCCAAACTCGACATCATGTCATCCAGTAACTATCAACTCATCTACATCATCAGCAGCTAGCTCGAAACGAAAAAAAAAGACGAAGCAAAAAACCCCAAAAACAAACGGATCCATTATTGAAACCTTAATTAGACAATCGAATTCAGGAATGCAATGGGATATGAAATGGAAGGAACGGAAACTGATCTAAAAAATTACATCGACAGCATTGGTAATGGTGATAAATTGATTCATCATGAATATTTTATCCCATAACACATGTGGTATCGGAGTCTCAAAATGTAAGTCTATAGCGTGTTTGCGACTCTAACAGAATTTCATTTTGTGGTATTCAAGAAACTCACTTGGAAATCATAGATGATTTTAAAGTGAAATGTTTATGGGGTAACAATCAGTTTCGGTACGCTTATGTTCCTTCTTCGGGTAGATCAAGTGGTATAATCTCTATATGGGATCCGAAGCATTTTAAATCTGTAAATGCTATAGCTCAGTCCAATTTCTTGATCGTTGAAGGATGGTGGATTGCTTCTGACTTTAAATGTTTCATCATCAACATTTATGCGCCTCAAGCAATTTCAGATAAACGAGAGATTTATGGCACTCTTTATTGTCATTCAAACATTCAAATCCAGGGAATTACATTCTCCTTGGTGATTTTAACGTCGTTAGGAATGTTAATGAAAGAATTGGGTCTGAATTTAATCCCTCCACAGCCCTCGAGTTCAATCAATTTATTCAGGATGGTTCATTTTGGGACATCTCGTTAAGTGGTCATGCATTCACGAGAATTAGTAGAAATGGTCTAAAAATGAGCAAGCTTGATTGTTTTCTCTTAACGGATGAGGTCATACGGATTTTTCCCAATATTCAAGCTAACTCTTTGGATGTCATTATATCGGATCATAGACCGATTGTTTTACATAATCGTGTGGAAGATTTTGGACCAATTCCCTTTAAATTATTCAATTATTGGTTAGATCTTCCAAACTTTGATGAATCAGTGAAGGATTTTTGGGATTCTCTGGATTCAAATTATCACCATAATCCGTTCATTCGCTTCAAAGATAAAATGAAGTCTCTTAAAATGAAGATTAAAGAGCATACAAAATGTAGTACTTCGCATAAAGCTAAAGAGATTAAGGAGTTAGAGAAGATTATTTCGGATATTGACTTCAGAATTGAAAATGGAAGTAGTACGTCTGATATGTCTCAACAATGAGTAAGCTCTGTAAAGAAGCTTCGTGAGCTACGACATTCATTATCATCCGAAGCCATGCAAAAATCAAAAATAAAATGGAGTATAGAAGGTGACGAGAACTCTAAATACTTTCATGGTATTATTAATCAACGTCGTAGACACTTGGCAATCCGAGGTATCATGAATGATGGGTCTGGGTTACGCAACCTGCTTGTATTACATCTATCTTTGTAGATTTCTTTAGCAATAAATTCAAGCATTTTGAAGGTCAGGGTGTTTTGAGAAGAAGTCGGCATTACAAAACCATTATCTCGGCTCAATCTGAGGAATTAGAAGCTACGTTCTCTGAACAAGAAATCAAGGATGCAATATGGAATTGTGGCTCTGATAAATCACCAGGTCCCGATGGTTTCACTTTTGCGTTTTATAAGCGCTATTGGGATATGATGAAATCAGATTTTAAAGCCTTTGTTAATCATTTTCACGACACGGGTATAATTCCTAAAGGTTGTAATTCTTCTTTCATTACGCTTATTCCAAAGGTCACAAATCCTATGAATGTGGGTGACTATAGACCTATAAGTTTGATAGGTGCCCAATATAAAATTCTAGCAAAAATTTTGGCGAATCGTTTATCCAGAGTACTGGATGATATCATCAGCCCGGAACAATCGGCTTTCATAAAAAATAGACAAATTTTAGATGGGCATTTTCTATCAATGAAATCATCTCGTGGTTTAAAAAGAAAAAGCAAAGTCTCATGCTTTTCAAGATTGACATTGCTCAAGCTTTTGATTCGGTGTCGTGGAAATTTGTCGATCAAGTTTTGGGATTTTTGAATTTCGGTTCGAATTGGCGGAAATGGATTCGGGGCTGTTTACAATCGGCTTATTCTTCAGTGTTAATTAATGGTAGCCCATCGATCGAATTTCAGTTACAACGTGGGATTCGCCAAGGAGATCCGTTATCTCCTTTTCTCTTCATTATCATTATGGAAGGTTTGCACGTTGCCTTGGAAGACTCTATTGACGCGGGTTATATTAATTGATACAACTTGGGTCGTCTAAAATTTCACACTTATTTTTTGCCGATAAAGTTCTTCTCGTGGGACAACGGTCAAGAAACAATGTCCAAAACATTGTGCATATGCTGAATTGTTTGTATCAAGTCTCCGGCTTACATATCAAAATGACGAAATCTAAATTATGCGGTGTGGGATTCACCCAGAAGTGGTCTCGGATGTGGCGGATCTCACAGGTTGTCAGCCGCAAAAGCTTCCTTTTGTCTATCTTGGATTGCCAATTAGTTTGAATATGTCGTTGTGTGATAGCTGGAACACGATTCAAGAAAAATTCAGAAATCGTTATTTCCGTTACCGGCCAAAGTAAACGCTAGCTTGGAATCCATTCGTTTGAAGTTCTTTTGGGGGAAAAACCAGAATACGCGGCATACCCCTTGGATTGCTTGGAAAAATGTTCTTGCTTCGAAAGAAAAAGGTGGAATTGGTATCGGTAGCCTTTATGCTTTGAACCGGGTACTTATCCTTAAATGGTATTGGCGTTATATAAATTCCCCCTCATGTCTATGGGTTAACGGATTAACCATATTCACGGTGTTCAGACTCAGGGTTCTCATTTCTTTCCAAAATGTAATACGTCCGGGTTTGGTCCAAGATTGTTGGATCAATTAACGATCTTCATGACAAAGGTATAATCCCTATGTCAAAGTTTAAACGAGTGATAAATGACGGTAAAAATACCAAGTTCTGGTTTGATTTGTGGTGCTTGGATTCTCCATTGCAAAATTTATTTCCGAGAGTTTTTGCTATTGACCCTAACAAGCAACACTCTATTTCCGATAAGTGGCAAAATAGATGGTCTTTTTCTTGGTCTAGGAATATAAATGGAGGTATAACAGGGGCGCAATTGGATTATATGCTTAATATGCTCCCTGATTTTATTCCAACGGAAAACCCGGACACTTGGATTTGGGATAACGGCAACACAAACATTTTCATGGTTAAAGAAGCTCGCGTTATTATTGACACGGCTTTGCATCCTGATTTGGTTCCATGTACGCGTTGGTCAAAAATTTTGCCGAAAAAGATCAACATTCTTTTGTGGAGGATTACCCATGATCGGATCCCTTCAAGATGGAACATTTGCGCTAAAGGTATCGATTCTATTCATATTTTATGCCCGGTTTGCTCGTTGTGTCAGGAAACTATTCTCCATATTATATGGGATTGTTACCTGGCTCAAGGCTTGTGGAGAAAGGTGTGTATATGGCTAGACATTGATATGCCGCTCATTTTATGTATTCAAGATATTTTTGAGTCGGCCGCTTCAAGCAATAGTTCCAAAGCAGGATAGGATATTATGGAAGTGATTATTGGTGTCACCATTTGGGTTCTCTAGACTTATCGCAATGAAAGCATTCATCGTAGCCCTATCCGATTCAGTCTAATCTTTTTGATAAGATTGTTTATTATTCGTTTTTTTTTTATTTTCAAATAGGAATAGGAAAACTTCTAAATTTTGGAATAACTGGATGCAAAATCCGTTACTTATTTCTATTATGTAATTTGTATTTGTTTCTTCCTAGCATCTTGCTAGATTTTTAATAAATTTTAGCCGTTACAAAAAAAAAGATATGCAAGCTACACCCCTGAAAGCTATCAAAAAGCTGAAAACCACATATTTGGAATTCTAAGCGACCTGTTTCCAATCTACTAGTCAATTAGTAATCATTGGTTAATCTTGTAAATTTGTTTATGCAGGTTCATTTGGTAACATTTCTATTTTAAATTAAAGAAACAAAAAACTAAAACTTAACAAATATAAAAAAAAAAAACAAGAAAAAGCTTTTCCTAAAGAGACAATTTACTTGTTTACCCTCTTGGTTTATTTTTCAAATTTTACTGCATACATGTGTTAATATGCCTACTTCCACACACACAGATTAAAGGGTCTCCAGTTCTCCATTTCACTCGACTAGCTAGTAACTCTCCTTTCTACACCTCTTAATTGAGATATAACTGTTTTTCTCTTAATAGAACCGTTTGTCGATCCATCTGTTCAGCAGAGGCTAGCTACCAAACACAGTGTCAAGATTGCCGTAACTATCTTTTCTCATCAACCTTGAACTTGATGGTGCATTTTAGTTGCTAAGCTCTTTTCTAATAAGCTTCAAGATATCCATCACCTGACACCAAAACATACAATTCTGATGTCACATTTAATCAATATACAAAGGGCTAACATGAACTAAGCCTACTCAAACTGTAATACCATTTTGTATACAAGATTTTTAACAACTAAAGATTAATTTACACAACGGTTTTAATGTCATATATCGATCACTTTGTAAAGTGTAAACTCACTTGATGATTCTGTGACAAAACCGGCAAATTTTAGTCCAGAACAAAGTAAATGGTTCGAATTAGGTCTTGAAGTGCCACCACTTGATCTCCTAGTAAATCGACCTATGCAAAAAATTGAAACATTTGTCAATATCGCGTTTGAAAAAAGAAGATAAATCGAATGTTTAATTTTCATAAATCTAATCAGATATATAGTGAATATCTTCAATTCGTTCAAGCGTTTTCAAACCTCAGTTTCGGCTAATAAGAGATTCTCACATCTTTGTGCAAACGCCTTCTTGTAAACCAAATTTTCTTGTTGAAATTTTTAAACTCAAAACCTAATTTGATCCGAATATCATTTATAGTCACGACGAAAACAGATTTATATATTTCATCACTTAATTGCATTTTGATTCTTTCATTTGCATCATAGACACTGCAATCTTTAGCAACTTCACGTAAAACATTTACAAACACATCTTCTATAACCTTTCTCTCTATTTCATGACCCCAAAACTCATTATAACACTCGTTTAAGAGAATCATGTAGTGTTCTTCCATTGCCATTGTTTGGAGGCTCGATTCTTGTTTTTCCTCCATTAGTATCGCCATGATCGCATCTTTCTTCACATCGTTATCAAATATGTTATGTTTATTGTTTTTAAAGTATACTAGTCTTTGAGTGTGGATAAACCTTTTGATCCTTATCAAAATGATTTCTTTCTCGATTGAGCATCTAGATTGTTGATCCAAAAGCCGAACTTCAGCTTTCTTGATTAGCCCATATGCAAGATCAAGTGTTGCTTTCAAAATGTCAATATCTGAGCTCAACTGCTTGATCAAGATGTCGACTTTGTTCTTAGATTCGTTATCTTCAAAAGATTGAAATTCGGGTTCAAAGTGATAGGCCAAATTTGGGATTTTTTTTTGGTCAATTCTTTTTCTTTCAAATCCAAATCTTGTTTCGACTTAAACTCCTTCTCTAACCTCTCCATCAACTCTTTAACTTTTTCATATATCAAACGTTTCGTGTAATTGAAACGCCCACGAAGCAAGTCTTTGAGTTTGCTAAGATCTATGAGCATCTTTTTCTGACTAGTTTCTTGGATTTGATGTGCATTTTGTTCTTTGATTACTTTCAAACAGCCATCAATTTGGATGATTCCGAGGTCGTAAACTTTTGATATTTCATTCAAGCATTCGATTGGACCATTTATGGACCGAACCTTCTTGTGTGCATTGTTCATGGTAGATCTCAAAAGGCTCATCAAGATCGAGTTTGATAGATATCTATGGTCCATTGCATCAAGGATTTCATTCATGAATGTGTTCAACGGAATTTGAAGCTCTGAATTTAATTCAATTATATCAATGTAAGAGAGCTCAAACTAAAGGAATTATGAGATCCAACTTTTTTGGCAGAACTCATGTTTGGTTTTCTAAATTTAACGATTTATCAATTATTTTTTTGTTTTTAGTTTATTCTTTTTTCTTTTGTTACGAAAGATAGACCAGCGTCAAATTTGGGTCTGTGAAGGGTCAACTGAACAGGGCCTACAATCTTTTTGGGCCCATAAGTTTACCTTATAATAATAGCCTAATAGGTAAATTGTGCAACTCAATTTCAAAGCCCATTGAAAACGCAACAAGTTTAGAGGGGAAAGTGAAAGTGCCCTACGTTATCAGAAAAGAAAAGAAAACGTCAAATTTTTAATTTTTGAAATCGACAATATCATTACGCAAACATAACTATCATTACCTATCTACTCTTGTTAGTATTTATTCACTTTTTGTCATTAGCCCGGCTAGAGAGTTGTTGCGAGTTGTGGAGTCGTTGTGTGATAAATTGATCAAACTTTATAATGTCATAACTTCTATATCCTTAGTAGTCACGGGACGTCTCACATATGGACTGAGATGTCAAGACGAAATGAAGGTGATCTTGATTAGCTTTCGCAACTTGCTCTTTACATCTCTATACTGAAGCTTTTTCATTTGACAAGAACATCCGGTAGATCTCTTACTGTCACTCCAATTAACAACGGTACACTAAGTAGATATGTTCCATCTCTTCTATGCACTATGGCAACCTAAGCCATAGGCAAATTTTGAACTTCTTAGGTGAGTCTTATACTCGCTGATTGCATAGACTCACCGATTAACACATTACATTAAAGCTATTTTACGTACTACGTACATAATGTTGACTTATCATTTCTAACAAAATGTTAATCAGTGAAGATGTAAAACTAGTGATCTAACGATGCACATTATCAGCACACATACTCTTGAATTATGTGATTTCATCTCCCGGCTAATTATACATAACTTTAGCCAATTTTAAACATACTGATATTTTTCTTATTTATACTTTGATATTGTCAAAACATTTATCATTTCCAAATCTTACGTAACACATCATCACCAGGATGTCCGATGCATTGAATCCATGTAGATTGACTGGTTGTGAAAGAGAGCCTTGGAAAGTTGGTGGGCTTGGTCACAGGATAAAGGTCGCTTGTGCTGTTACATATGAGGAGCAGGTGGTGAGTCAAAAAATCTTTCACAGAGAATACAAATTCATCAAAATCAATTGAACATTTATTATCTCTAGCAAATTTATGGACATAAATTAATTTTTTGATTATGTTGGGTGTGACAAAGACATTATGCAGGTGAAGCGGACGGTGTAAGGATGGCAAAATGCTATGGCATGTGTTGATAACGGGTATCGAGGCACCTATATCAACAAAGACAGATGGATATATACTTTTATTAAAAACAGTAGTGAGTTTACCTATGTCCGTAGCCAAATGCGAGGAGACACCCGTATCCATTGTCCAATTGGGGTTCCCAAGATCTTGAAGTGTCGTAGTGCTAAATGTATGAGGAATGTTGGTCTCCTAATTAAAGTATTTTTCCATGAGAATGAATTTGTTTCATAACATATCGTTGGCCTGTAAAACTATTGAGCTGAGCTTGGGACTAACCAGAAAACTTGTTAGGCCTGTGGAGTAGCTATTGGGGCTTGACCTACTGCATAATTTTAAGGATTGAGCCTACCAAGTGGATTGTCAAGTTGCTCGGGCTCTGACAAATGGCTCAAAAGGAGATTGTTCGGCCTGATGAAACTTCTTAAAGTTTCCAGATTGTGCATGCATATTTCTTGCCGAAACTTGAGCCCATGTACCATTATTGTTGCGATTTGCTTTCCATTGCCCAATGTTAACACTCCAATTTTGTCTACTATTTTTGTGATTACCACTTTGAATATGCATAAACCTACACTTATCACAAAAACGACAACCACCACTTTGAAAGTTGCAAAAAACATGTGGATTAGCCGGGTTGCGAGTACGTCCCGTGTTGGTACTTGACACGAGAACAATTGGAGAAGAAGAATTATCGTGACGAGAAGATTGATGACGTGTCTTTTAATTTAGACGGCTTTCTTTCAATAGCAACATTGTTCGTACGATTGAAAAATGGGGAAAGGGATCACGATGACGAATAATATTCGCAACTTGCTCAAACTTGTCACTGAGCCCACTTAATGCATAGGAAACCAGGTTCTTATCGGTAACGGGAGAGTTGAGATTCGTCAAGAGATCACCCAAGGTCTTAATTTTTCTGAAATACTCCATGATGGTGAGATTACCAAGTTCCAGAGTCTGGAGATCGTTTTCGAGTTGCATGGCCTGAGCGTCTTTATTGTTGTGAAATTCATTCTTGAGGTTATTCCACACGTCTTTGGCATTGACATCAGGTTTCAAGACCATTTCAAGAAGTGATACGAAGATCGTAAGTTATATCTACAACTTGACTAAGTTATCAAGTTTGTCTGATTATGGATCGGTTTCACTAGTAGAGGTGCCATCAAGGAGTTTAAAAACTCCAAAAACTTTTGGAGTGAGTTTTGAAAATTTCACTCCATGAGTTATAGTTGTGTTTGTCTAGGTCAAGAACGAGCAGGACGTAACCGTTGATGTTTGTGATGCCAAATGACTTGTCAACCATCGGAGAGGGAGACTTATCTCCTGACATTTTGGTGTCGAAAGGTGGGGTGTATGAATATGGTTGAAGGCTTTAGAGGATTTCAAATGTTTAGAAAGAAGGGGAAGGGACAAAGGTTATTAGGCCCTAATACCATAAACGAGAGACTTAATACCCATGATCCTATGTCTTCACATTACTACTCTATTTATTATACAAAATGAAAACTGAATAATGGGCTAAGCCCTAATTACATGATTAATAAACTAATAGGCCTAAGCTGCACAATTATCTCGGTTAATAGTTCTTAGAGTAAATATATATGTATATAATATATACGTACATACATCTGCTTTTCTATTTTAATTCATCTTTAATAAAACAAAATGTAAAATACGTATGAAAATTCATTCTTATATTGATTGACATTCCAATACATATATATATATATATATCACAGAAATTATGTACGCTCCAAAAACAAGTATGATTCTAACTACATATTCTTTAGGTGCTACTAGAAACAATTATGTTATGTTTGCTCTAACTTAGAGACATGTATACATTACTATATTTCTTTACATAGATTTGTACCTAACTTAAAAGTGCAGCTAGAAGCATATACAATTTTCCCCATAAATCAAGTTATTAGTACTATAATAAGATTTTAAATGACAAGAACAATACCTCGATCTGTTGGCCACGATTTGTTTTCGGTAAGTTGTGTTGATTCTTTCCTAATTATAGTTAAATGTTTTGACTTGGTTAAGCATGTATATACGTTGAAGACTTGAAACTAATGATTTCATCTTGTTCTTTTGCCAAAAAAAGAAAAACACTTGAAAGATTTTCTAAAAATGTTTGAATATAAATTAGTTATCGATGTGACATGTTATAAATGTACACCAAACACCCAATGTTTTTGTGGATACATGCAATTCGAACACATCAATTCATGTACAAGGAATAAATGCACTGGGTGATTGATTGGATGCCTTTCTATTTATATTGAGAGGGGAATTTTAATTGGAAAACTTTAAAATCTTGAATCTACATTTTTATGTGTGTATATATGTGTATAACTCAGTCTTAGGCATGAACAAAAACCGAGTTCTTGAAAAACTGATTCGGGTTGAAAAATCGGACCGGTTTTTTTTTTATAGGTAAAAACCGGTTTTAGGAAAAATCAGGTTGGAACCGGTTCGGTTTTTGGGAGAAAAAACCCTACCCGATTGTAATCGGTTTGGAACCGGTTCGGGTTGAAAAGCCGGTTTCAAACTGGTTTTTCTATATAATTCATATTTTTTTCGAGCGTTAAGCGTTTTAAGGAAAATCAACGTATTCTTCAAAAAATTTCCGATAGAATGTTAGTACATCATGTATGGAAACATAACTTAACAATAACTTAAAGCAAAGTCTTCTAAATCTTTATAAAAATATTATTGAAACCAATAATTCTATATAATTCAATCTTATTCGAGCGTTAAGCGTTTTAGGGAAAATCAACGAATTCTTCAAATTTTTTCCGATAGAATGTTAGTACATTATGTATGAAAACATAACTTAACAATAACTTAAAGCAAAGCCTTCTAAATCTTCATAAAAATATTATTGAAACCAATAATTCTATATAATTCAATCTTATTCGAGCGTTAAGCGTTTTAGGGAAAAATAACGTATTCTTCAAAAAAATTTGGATAGAATTCTAGTACATTAGGAATGAAAACATATCTTAACAATAACTTAAAACAAAGTCTTCTAAATCTTCATAAAAATATTCTTGAAACAAATAAGTCTTCATAATCTTCAAAATCTTCAAAAATCTTCAACTTTTATTAATCTTCAATTCTTCTAACATCTTCAATTTGGGTAGTCTTCAGCTATTATATAAGCTATTATTAACCAAGTTAATGATGTGTGCAACACATCTACTATGGTAGAAAATGCCTTTCGAAGGTGGTTGGTATTTTATTATTGACCTTTGAACGGCGTTTGTATTATTAGTTGCATTATCAAAGGAGATTGAAAAAACCTTTTGTTCTATTTTAAACATTTTCATTACATCTCGTAACATGTAAAATAAGTTTTTACCTGTGTGAGGATAGTCAAAGTTTTCAAAAGCATACGTTTCATCATTTGCCAAGTTGAGGGATCAACCCAATGTGCGGTAACACAAAGGTACGAACCGAGCAAACCATGAGGAGCCGACCAAACATCGGTTGTTAATGATACATTTGTATTTAAGTTTTCAAAACCGATTATTAGTTGAGTTTTAGCATTTTTCCACAATTTAAGAGCATCACGTCTAAGAGTAAGACGACTTACATGATTATATCGCGGTTGAAGAGTATCTTGAATGACCTTAGTAAGCCGAGGGTTGTCGAAGTGGTTGAACGGCAAAGCTTCTTGAATCACAAAGCCGGCAATGCTTCTCGACACCGCTCCACTTGGTATTTAAAATACCCCCATCCCGTGACATAGTTGCTTGACCGACTCAGGATTACTTTTGATTCCATCACAATACTTTGTATAATGTGATTTCAAAGTAGAGTTGGAGTCGGCTTTCAAAAATTTCCCGCAACGTTTACAAAATGCCTTAGTGGAACCATCCGACAATAACACTTTGTCGTAATTAACCCAAATCTCCGAATTTCGTTTGGTTACCAAAACTTCAACAATAGTTGGTGCATTTGAAGAACCAACACCGGTGGAAGTTGAAGAAGATTGAGTTGCCATTTTTCATACGGCTAGTTTTGTAACAACTCAAAAAACCGGTTTGTACCCGGTTCTCAACGGCTATAATCAAAACTGGTTTCCAAACCGCCGGTTTTTGGAAAAACCGATTTTGATCGGTTTCGGTTTCGGTTTCGATTTTTTTGTTCATGCCTACTCAGTCTTGTTATTATTATATGTGTATATGTCAGTTTCATCACCCCTTATAAAGTATTCAAATAATAACTCTTATAGAGATAATATCTATAATGCCTTTATATTTACACAAAAGGATTATCTTTTGACTATTAGTTTATCAGAATTTATATAAGTTTTGGTGTATATTTCAAATTTAAGTTATAAATTTTGTAATTATTTGTGATTTTTAAAATCCATTTATAATGAAATTAAGGGTTGAGATTTGCTTCCCTCCTTTTCTAATTTTTTTGCTTTACTCTTAATCCCTACCCTATAAATATATATATATATATATATATATATATATAAGAGGAATAATCCATAGGGAAGCTTCAATCTTGGGAGAAGGGGGAAGTAAATCTGGATCGTCCGTTAACATTATATAGGGGCAGTTAACATTCATGAATGTTAACTGCCTGTAAAGAATGTTAACGAACGGCCTAGATTTACTTCCCCCTTCCCTCAAGATTACCCTTTCCTCAAGATCACTCTCCTATATATAAATTTGTCTATTATGATTATTATATATAAATTTAAAGAATAAATTGTTGGATGATAAATATTGATACTTCAAATATAGAGTATATATAGACTAGTCCAAAAAAGATATATTCAAATTCGAAACAATTATTAGAGAATGTATTTCATTGCTCAAAACTCCGTATTTGAAGAAAGAAGGAAGATTTTTTGAAACAGATGTTGGAGATGGACTTATGACCCGCTAACATCCGTAATGAAAATCACACTCAACTTAAAATATCTCATATATAATTCTTTGTTATTTTCGTATATTACCTATCCAGAGACAAAAACAAAAATACATTGTCGATCCTCAAGAACATTGATAAACATAGGATGGAATATTGAATGGATACAAAGTTTTAAAAGAGGGACACCCCTACAAAGCATTTACATACATTGAATGTTCATGGTCCCTAATTAAATCTTGAACAATACGTGATATCCTAACACCTAAAAACCACGTACATTCATACAAATACAAACACCATTTATTTATTTTTTTAGTTTTTTTGGTGAAAAATGAAAATACAAATTCTCCCTAATCAAGATAGATATCTCAAACATGAGTACTGCTTCTGAACGATCCAAGGGCTTTGGCCGCACCTGCTCTCAAGATAAACTGGTGGTAGAAGGCCGCAATGGCTGCACCAATGAAGGGTCCGACCCAAAATATCCACTGCAAAACCGATTCAAAAACAAATAGCAATAAGTCGAGATTATATAGTGAAGTCTTTTATAAATCATGTAATAATAAGAAGTAAACATGACTATAACTTACTTGATCATCCCAAGCTTTCTCCTTGTTGTAAATTACTGCGGCTCCAAAACTCCTGGCCGGGTTAATACCGGTTCCAGTGATGGGAATTGTAGCTAGGTGCACCATGAACACGGCGAACCCAATGGGTAGTGGTGCCAATACCTATGTGAAAAATAAACTCATTGGTCCAATACTTGTTAACTTGTTTGCAGTAATAAATGTAGACATTTTGTAACGTTTTTGACAAAAATGTATTGCATTTTCAAAAAGTATGTAGGAAAAAAATGTAGATATAAGATATTTGTTGTCAGTGATTTATGACAGGACAATAGATTACGTACAGGAACATGAGAGTCTCGAGCACTCCTCTTGGGATCGGTGGCTGAGAAAACGGTGTAGACAAGAACGAAGGTGCCGATGATTTCTGCACCCAACCCAGTGCCTTTATTGTAGCCATCGGCTAGCTCATTGGCGCCGCCTCCATAGGTGTTATAGTAAGTCTTATGGAAAGCCTTGACTAAACCCACACCACAAATGGCTCCTACGCACTGAGCCACCATGTACATGATGGCTCGTGGCAAGGACACCTTTCGAGCTAGAAATAGACCAAATGTTACAGCTGGGTTAATGTGTCCACCTACACATTCACACAACTAAATTAATTATTGTCCTTGTAAATTAATTACTTCCCAACACAATGGGACCACAAAACCACAGTGAATTTCAATCTACATTACATATGTTGTGCTAAATGTTTGACATTCTTAATTAATACATTAATTTGACCAGTAACTCTAGATTATTTGACATAAACAATAATGTACAGATAAAGATTATTCAATAAATAAAGATAACTATAATAATAATAGTAGTATGTATGTAATTAGGATATGATTTTACACCCTAGCTCGATTCGTAGAGTAGCTAAGCAAATGATGCCACAAATTCATATTATGATTGAAAACGTACAAACCATAAGTATTATGTTGTAACTACTACTTTTCTTAATATGTTGCCATTAACTAGTTAAACATATAAATTAGTATAAACGGTCAGAAAGGAGATGTTTTATTTGTCCACGTTACTTAAAGCATTAGTTTTTTAGACTTAGATATACGGGATCTAATATTTGCATAAAAATTTCAATAATCTTCCCCCAAATATTCATTTTGTGGAGGTTCAAACTTGAATCGTCTTATAAGGAAATCAATGTCTTACCACAAACACACCTCGACGGTTGTTCAGCATGTAACTTATGTCTATATATATGTTTTATAAACAACTGGCCATTTCAAAAGTTACCCAATGAGTTGTGGACCTTGGCTGAACTCTTCTAACAAAAAAAAATTTGAAATGAAGAAAGAAAGTAAAACACATACAAAACTCTTAAAAATGAGTAACTATTTTCATATGTACAACAACAGGAGCACGAGTTACAAGTATTTAATGAAAATATGCTCAAGAGTAAACTCACCGGAGATACCGGCAGTGCAATAAACCAGAACAAAGATCATGCCACCAAAAGCCCAAGCAATACCCAAAACACCAACACCACCACAATGGTCATCACCCTTATCAATCTGGCTCTTGTAACCAATAACTGTCAGAACAGTTATATACAGAAATAAAAGTGTAGCAATGAACTCAGCAATCACAGCTCGGTAAAATGACCACTTGGTCAACTCTTTGCCGTCGATGAATGCCGCCGGTGGTGGATCATGGTAGTCCTTCCCCGTGACCGACCCTTGCTCCGCCACATCTTTCGTCATATTTGCAGTTGTAGTTAGATTAATAGGCTTACAAATTTAATACCGTATTTAATAGAGTAAGTGGAGTGATGGAAATGTGGATGTGAGTGTACGTATATATAGGAAGGTGAGATTAAAGGGGTGAAGTGTAAAAGTTGTATATCTTGAAGGGTGTTTTTTAAATTATAAGTGAAGTTTTGTTTTGCACAGGCACTATTTACGTTTTAACCCCACCACCTTCTCATGTTTTATCAGTTTTTGTTTTATGTAAATTATGATTTTATGATTATGATTATGACGAGTGTGATACGTGATAGTATCGCAAGTTTAAAACCCTACCACCAAACTTAACACTGTTACAGATTTTGTTTCTTTAGCTGTGATTTCGACTGCATTGTTGATGGGTCACTATTTTACAGAGACAAAATTTACCATTACATAGATTTGGTGTTTTATTTAAGTTAAACGTCTCTTTAAACAGATTAACGTAAAATGTTTACCGTTGTAGAATTGTGTTTATATCGATGGTAAAGTTATAGAAATATCGAGTGATTGGGTGATGTTAAGAATATTTTCGATAATATTTTTTACTCTTTTAGTAATTAGTGATTTTCTTTGAAGAAAAATGTGATATTCAAGAGAAGTTCTTGTTTTTTTATTTTAAACAATATAAAAACTCCAATTCTTGAAAGATCGTTCAAAAAGTGGCTATAGCTTTTCCAATGAAAATTACTTAATCACCCACAGGTTAACTGCAATAAACATCATTGATAGTACTTGATACATGTGTATAATATTAATGTAAATTTACAACTACAATCACTCTAATAAACACTAAAAAAAACCCTCCAATTTACAAGATGCTGCTGAGTGGGTAACTGTCATACTAAATATTGTGTGTAGTTTTTTCACGATTACTTCAAATAAAGGTTTAAAATATCAATTAGGGATATTATTGGTTCCTCCACGTACGAATTCAATTATTATAATAAACTATGCATAGTTGTTTCATACGAAATAGACAACACCAATAATTCGGTCGACTTAGGTACTGTTTGGAAATGTTTATTCTGAGAACCTATTGTTTGTTGTTTATATATGCTAATAAACTAAACTTTAGGAACATCTTTTAAATTCATTAAATTCTTGTCTAAATAAACAAATAAGTTAACTCAAATAAGTTTATTCAAACACTCAAATTTATATTTATTATGATGAAATACACAAATAGACTATCAAAATAAACTCATCCAATCACGAGTAGCTTATTGGATTAGTCGGATCTTTTCGCATATATATGTTTGAGACTTTCTTTTACAATTCATGATTGTGTCGACATACCAACATATTGGTCTCTGTTTACATTATTTGAAATAATTATAAATTTAATACGTCATTATATTTACTAGTTTTTATACCCGTGTCTACACACGGGTCATTTTAAAAAATACGAAATAATACTATCTAAATATTTTTTAAAATAATTACAAGTGTTATATGATGTCATCAGATTTTCAATTAAATAAAATTGAGCAATTTGATTGGTCAATTGAGTTTTAGATGATGTCATCATCCGCTTCTTTTATTATATTTAAGATAAGATAAGATACTTCTAAGGTAATTAGATTAAGGGTATCTTTGGTAAATTAGTTTTAAGTTGTAGTTGCAGGTTGTAACCGTAAGCTGTAAGTTGTAGTTCTAAACTAGAACCACAAAATGTAGCTTTATTATTTGTATATAATTGTTTGATAAACTAGTTGTAACTTAAAAGTGTAAAATGATAAAAAGTGACATCAATATGAAAATAAAGGGTAAACATATATAGCTAAACAATAAATTTACAAATAAAATTCATTATGCATAGAAAATACTTTATCTTAGGTAACGTATGTAATTGTCATTGTTTCATGTAAAAGTAAAATTACAAATATTAAAAGACAAATGGAAACATAATGATGCACGTAAATTATTATCGGTATGCATTCCATATTAATTTAAGAATACAATTATGGATCTATTTCATCTTAGTAGATGTTTCTTTTAATGAATCTTCATTGTTTGTTTGACTAATATGAACATTCTGAAGTTTATTGTGTGATATATAATTTTGTTCTTTATTTCAGTTTACTAAATCAACTTACTATACGAAACTTACAAGTGTATTTGAGTTACAATTAACATTTTTATGTAGGATAAGATTTTGTTTTGTTGTTAATTTTCTTTTTCTTATTGTACACGTGGAGTATATGTTCTGTTTTATTAACTTACGAAGAGCATATACTCGTATCTTGGAAAGGGTCATGTAAAAGTATTACGGAGTATTTAGAGTTTTTCAATTGGAAAACCCAATGAATTGAAATGTGTACAAAATTCTATCGATATGTTGTAGTATTAAATTGTTGACAATCAAACATGCATTTAATTTTATAAGGGCATTTGTGTAATTGTGGCATAAAAGACTTCTAATAAATTCTTCTAACGCTTCTTATAGAAGCGTTTAAAAATACTAACTTTGAAGAGATTTTTAAAAAAAGTTAAAAGTTTAAAATTTTATGTTCGAACACAGCTATTATATTATTTAAAATAAAAAATTAAAGTTTTAAAAACTTTAAAACAAACACTCTATGCCAAACTAGTCTAAATTACTAAAATTTGTATCAAAAGCAATGAGATTGTTTTAACATCAAGGTGAGCAATGTCTACAATTTATGTTAAAGTCGATGTTAAACTTTGATAAGGTGAGCAATGTCTACATTTATGTTAAAGTCAACGTTAAACTTTGATACTAAATTAAACACTTGATACTATCTCAAGTGGTGACTTATAATCTTAAATTAATTTCATTAAAAGATCATCACTGAAGTATTATTTGTTAAGAATAGTTCTAAAAAAATGGTTAATTCTAGTCCTACCTTAATATAATTAGGAAAACGAATAAATAATGAAATTATTATTTTTTAATAATTATTTGAGGAAAAACATAACGATATGAGTTGTTAAAATGTAACGGAAAGAATATTATTATTTTCTGACAAAAAGTTTAAAAATCAAAACGTTGAAATGCAAAATTACGAATCACAAGAAAAGACTTACGTGGTATGGAATATATTGGAAAGATTATTAGAACAAGTTTCTAGTATGTTCTAAATACTGTAAGATTTACGGTACACCCAATTTGTTAAAAGAAGATAATTAATTAATTAATTAATAAAATGGATTATCCAAGTTTTGGCAGCTTAAAAACTGAAAAGTGAGCTACGTGTGCTCTCTGGGATGGCTGACATATATCTTTTCACTGACAACCTATCTTTCTCAAATAGCGTTATATGCCTTTGGCTATATGACACGTGGCACAAGTAACAACTTCTCATGCCAACTTTTGTGGTGCCTACATCTCCACGTCTATACTAAAAACTATCCATCTGATCCAAGCAAAATCAGTGAATTGACAGGTAAAGAAATCTAAATCTAACGGTTGGAAATGTTTTCCTAGTTATAAAAGTATTAAGTTATTCGTATTTCGAATTATTAAGTCTGAGTTTTTCAAATTTATATTAATTTTAAGTCAGAAAAAAAATATATATTTATAGTTTAAGATGATAGATTACTATTAATGATTATGACAAGTGATGATTTTATATGACAAACAAGTAATACACAAACAACATGAATTATCATGTTTTTTACTCTTTCCATTTTAAATTAAGTTTTCTATTATATTTTAGTTTTATTTTTATTCTATAATAAATAAATGCACTTAAAAAAAGTATCTTATTAACTTTTTCAGACACTCTTCCTTACACAATCTGACAAAAAATAAAAAGAAATCCATATAAGAATAAAAACTTGAAGTAAACATTTAGGTTTCTAAAAGTTGAAAAAGTTGGCCCATTTCTAAAAGCCATGTGCCACTTATTCCATTGATATTTACATCGAGACGCAAACATAGTTCTTAATAGAGGTCGGTAACATTAGTCATTGTGCCAAACCGGAGTTAAAATGAGTTTGATATAAATCGGTTCGAATTCAAATATATTTTAATCGGGTAGCGTGCAATCCAATTCAAATTGGTTTGGATCGGTTTCATTCAAAGTGGTTACAAAATTGGTTTGAGTGAAACTGGTTTCAAATATGTTTCAAACCGATTTTTTTTGTTAGGTTCAGTCTATCTGTCGGATAGGTTCAGTCTATCTGACGAACAACACTTTTCTAATCAAAATATTAACTTCAGAATTTTAGGCTCATTTGTTCATTCTTTTGTTCAATCTTCACACTTAACATTTTTTTCTTGGCAAAAAGACTATATGAAATTTAAAATTTACAAAACACGTTTTTGGAGCAATTTTTTTGTTTATTCTTCAAATATGAAAACATAAAACAAAGTCTTCGAGTCATTGTCGTTTATTTAATCTTCTTTAAAAGCCATGTTGTGTAAGTCTTCTTCATAAGCTAGCTCTTGCTCGTTAAGTGGTACTGACAATCTCATTTCTATCTCTTCCTTATATATTTCTTGCTCAACCCTTAGCATTTTCATTTTGAGTGGTGAATTGTTTTGTATCCGTTCAACATCTTCGAGATAGTCTTTCAAACAAATACATACTTCCACCAATAAAAGGGTGAGTTTGGTTATTCTTGGTACAATAACCCGACCACTAACCCGAAATGCAAACTCCAAAAACTACCGAAGAAGCTTGGACGATTAATAGATTACGGGTCATAGCAGATATAATTGGGAATTGAGACTCATGCTCTTTCCACCAAGCCAAGATATCCAAATTATTAAACTCTTCAATATTGATGTATGCCAAAAAGTTGAAACCAATATACCTTCCTAGTTCGCTACTAGAAGTGCTTGATCGAGCTCTTTTGGTATTCTCTTTTATCAAAGTGTTATATAATTGCAAGATTTTGTTATTAGCGTGCGAACTTGATCCGGTCGCCCCCTCATTTCGAATAACATGATGAAGGGATATGGAAGTACCATACTTTGACAAATAAACATCAAACAAACTTTTGAAAACTTTGTTAAATTTGAAAATTTCTTTTGCCGCGAAATCTGGGTCTTCCTCTAACAAACCCAAATCGTAAGTAATGTTTTGAAGTAAAGTTTCAATCCCATAAACATTTAAAGTCGGGTTCAAATTGGCGAAACAAGTTATAACGCGAGAAAGATTTTCAAAATATTTTTATAAATTTAGCTTTCGTTGGTTGTACCATGGTTCAAAAATGTTGTCCCTCATATAAAACTCGATTATTTAGAAACACATTAAAAATATTTGGTTTAACACTAAATAACTAGTCGGATAATACACCCTGACAAAAAGGTAATTGCTTGTTAAAAAACAACAAGCATTTTAGTAATTAACTTGATAGTATGCCAACTTGACTTTTGAAAATGTGTAACCCGATTACGCTCCGCAAGAAGGTCATGAAACATTTTTAAAGTTAATTTATGTCTTAAAGCACTTTCAAATAGTAGGTATATCTCAATTCGAATCGACATAAAATTTCATATATTTATGATATCTAACGTTACTTGAACTAAAAATATCGCGTGACATTTGTTTAAAACTTTCTTTTATGTCTCCAATACAACTAAGTCCATCTTGCATAACCAAGTTAACGATATGTGCACACATCGACTATGAAAAAATACACCATCGCCAAACCGGTTTATATTTTAATTTTAGTTGTCCAACGGCACGGTGTTATTGGATGCATTATTAAAAGATATAGAAAATACTTTTCCTTCTAGTTTAAAACTTTTTTATCACATAATCTGAAATTTATATAAAATTTCGCCAGTATGCAGATACTCAAATAATTCAAATGCAATCGTATCATCATTTGCCACGTATTGGGATTAACCAAGTAAGCACTAATGCAAAGGTAAGAATCCAGTGAACCATGTTGAGCCGTCCAAACATCAAAAGTTAAATTTATACCGGTTTCTATATTTTGAAAGCCTGAATCATTTCATTTCTAGCAATTTCCACATTTTAATAACATCTCATATAAGGTTGAACGACTTACATGTGTATAACGAGGTTGGAGCGTTTCTTATATGAGTTTCGTCAACCGGGGATTGTTGAAGTGGTCAAAAGGCAAGCTTTATTGAATCACGAATTTCGCCATCCTATCCCGTACCAAAATCGCTTCGTATTGTCAAAATGTAGCATCATTCGCCATTGTCGTTTGATCATGCCCGACTCAAATTTCACCGATTTGCAATACGGTTTAAATGATTTTTCAAAGTAGTATTCCCGGTTTCCTTAAAAAAATGCCCCATATTTCTTGCATCGAGCTTTTCTAGGACCGCTCGACATTTCACACAAGTCGTAATTGCACCAAATATCCAGGTTTCTTCTCGTCGGTATGACGGAAACGACCGTAACATTACTAGACGATTCACTAACACCGAAGAAAATTGTGATTGCCCACATGATGATGTTATTGCATTTGAGAGTTTAGAGTATATATTGCGCGTTTTTTTTTTTTTTTTTTTTTTTTTTTTTATGTTTGAGAGTGTTTTTAGAAGCTTTTGAGTGTTTTAACTAACCTCAACATCTAATACATATATATACTATCAAAATGGACCAAAGATTACCAAAAACCACCACAAAAGGCCTAAAAACCGACCAAAATGGCTATATGACCTTTTTTAACGGTTAATTTCCAAAACCGGTTTCAATGGCTAGAATGTCAAACCGGTTTGATACCGAACTGGTTTGACTCAAACTGGTTTTGGATCGTAAACCAATTCGAACATGCACCTCTAGTTCTCAAATCGTTAAAGACAGTTATCAATGATATTCCATTAAATATATACAAAAATAATTTATGATGATAAAATAAAATTTAAATAAATAAGGGTTTAGGAAACACAAAGTATTACTGTAAAAGTTGATTAAAATTGAAAGAGATTAGAGTTTTCATTAAGTGATACAATATGAACAAAGTGTTATTTTAATCTCGAAATGGCTAATAATGAAAAATATAATGGTGAGGCTTATAGTGTTTTGGTAGGCAGGTTTGCTGACCAACTTACATTTTTAACGTTTTGTACAAGTGGTAGCGGTAAAAGGCAGTCACCTCACCCACACACACAGAAATCGATTAACAAACAACAAGAGTAATTCCATGGTGAAGTCCACGGCAGTGGGGATGGTCCACACACCATGGACGAAAACAACGGATCACTTCTTTTGTTCTTAGAGTTTTGAAGTTGAGTTGCAATATCAAATTGTCAACAAAGACAGATGAGCTGTTGAAGTTCAAAATTCAAAATTCAAGTAATTTTCAATGATTATTTTGGACAAACATTAAACTGTATTGATGCCGATAAGAATTACTACGGTATTGGAGTTGAAACAGCAAATAAATCTAAACCTCCGTATCTTTGAGGAGACTTGATTTCACAACCCATAGATTATAGATTCAGGTTACAGAAATGATACCCACTTTGTATTTACTGCCAAATAATACAATAAAATTGAACTTTTTTCTTTTAAATACATCAAAGATTTATGGAATTTGTCTCCAAGCTTGATGCATGATTTCATCGTTTATAAAAGGGCGCAGCGACCACATCAAGCAGTAACTCTCTAGTTCTCCTGATGATGTCTTCAGATTAAGCGAAGAAACAATCGTTTCCTGTACACACACACACACAAAATAAACAATGTGAATTTCCCGTTATACCCCTTGTACTATACGTCAAGATCATTAGAAAAGGGAGAACAAAGCCTTATAACCAGCATCACATAATCTTGTTTCACCATGCTATATACTACAGCTACCATTGTGGCATAATCAACATCTTTTGGTTTCTCAGGGACAAATGAGACAATGCCCTCCTACAATAGTATCCGGATTATTGTTACTAACTGATACAATTAGAAACAAAGCGCTTTGTCTTGGATCAGTATATTCCTAAAACTTGTAAATGAAACACAAGTCTTTATAGAAAGTAATCCGCTTGAAGCGGGGATGAAGATTACCAAAAAAAAAGTGAAAATGCAGAGTGGATGGCGAATAAAATGACATGAAGCTACCTCATTGGATATAGGTAATATAGAATCCAGATTAGAATTATTATCCATTTCACTTGCAGCTTCTAATGCCAGCTTAACATCCTCAAAAAGGTTTTCAAGTTCATCGATAATATTTTTTGCTGCAGGAAAAAAGTAAGTTAGAATGTCCACAAGCAATATACATGTGGGGGCAAATGTAAAAGGAAGTGGTCTCCCTTTATTATGTTAAAATAACAATTTCCTTTTCAAGATGTCATGTTCAAATTGCATCAGTTGTTTGAAACGCTCTCGTGATGACTTTTAGAGGAAGCATCATGTGTTCTATTCTATGCACTAGAATGGGGCATTACTAAATTCAACTTGTCGGAGTACAAATAGAAATTTAGAACAGTATATGTAACTTAAAAGTTGAAAGTAACCAAAATACACTAGGAATGTTACCTTTACTTGCATTATCCAACAGTTGAATATGGCTCGTATTCACTTCTGTACGCATATCACCAAAAGCGGAAAGAAAAAAAAGTCAGCCTACCATGTGCATGATGCAGACAGAAAATTTAAATGCTGACCTAAATTCAAACGATTTCTAAAATGCCAAAACATCAAGTTAGAAAACTTGACAATCACTTACACTTGTTGAGGTTTTCACCCTTACTAGAAGTGTGTACATATCCAGCTTCAATGTAAGACCGAATCCTATGAGCGTTATTAGTTTTAACGACCTTCTTAAAGAGTTCCGATGTATTGTCAATAGAGGGTCTTCAGATGAACTCTACACAAAGACAATTGAGATCCAAAATCACAATTGAAGAAAATACGCCTTGTTTTTTTTTACCGTATGGAGTAAACATAAGAATCAGATCCAAAATTTAACATGTCTTAAACATTCATTGAATTAAGTAATGGGGATGTAATTGACGGAGAATTAACAACCCTTAATTCGATATAGAGATTTATAAGTTTCACTCTCATGACATTACAAATAACAGACTGTGATGTAACAACGAAGCTATAAACAAAATACAAAGTATAATTATATATTTTATTAAGGCAATAAAATGTTTGATAAAAACTGTTTTTATGGTTGCAAACACAACAATCCTACATGATTCGGAACGGCTTATTGAAAAACATTGTCATTATAATGCGTTTGAACTTGCGTTGAAAGTGGAGGGATTTGTCGTTTGGCTTCAATTAACTTGTGGAATCAGTTATACAGAAAACGTTTATGTGGGCGGTTGTTGAATCTATATCTTCAACATTAAAGTCATTTTGCTAAAAATCCCCAAAAATCGAAAACGTAGAAATCGTACCCGGAAAAAGTATAAGTTATACAAGCTCACTCCAGCTAACATTCATATTCTGAAACCTGTTAATTATCTAGAAGTGTAACAGTTTGGCCTTAACATAAGAATCAATTAGCAGCAACATAATATATAGGGATTTAATTAGGGTTTTAAGAAACCCTCAGTAGTTAAAAAGTGACCGAATTTTATAAAACAACTCTAAAACTTTATCATACCCAAATCGAGATGCTAAATGACAAATAAGACTTAGCTCTGCTCCCGAAGAAGATTGATAAAACTAGCTGCGTAAGTGTAACTGTTAGCTGTAAACTAAAGTTTATGGTTGTAATTATAAGTTGGAGCTTTATTTGTAAATTGTATTCATATTAAAATTTAAAATGACTAAAAAGCTCCTAAATGCTAGGTGGAGAAACTTTAAAATTATGAGCTTAATCTTCAAACTAAAAGTTTAAGCTTGTATATTCAAATAAAACTTCATTTTATAAAGGAACTTAATTTTCAAAACAAAAAACTTTAAGCTCCAAAAACCTCTCAAAAACTCCGTGTCAAACAGAGCCTTGGTGGTAAAAAGGTGCAGAATATTCTGATGTGTTGTTCATGATGTATGTGGGTATATAAATACTAAATTTTAAAACTTTCAGTATAAAAGTCTATTAGTGTTTGCTCAATTTTTAACAAACTTGCTAATAGTTTTGATTCGGGTTCAAGTCAAGTTGAAGTTTCGTATTCTAAAAATGAGAGGTATTTAAAAGGAGAATTAAATTTTTGAAACTTTTGAAGTTGGTCGTAAGTGAAAACTGTGATTGAGTAAGTGGGATATCGAGTAAGATTAAGGTATAATTTCTTCGAGAATTGGTTCCACTCAAACTCTCAAATTACTCCCTTCATTGGATAGACATCGTGAACTTTAGTGTTGGTCGTGTCAAAGGTTAAATCATCTCAAACCATGTATTCTAACTATATAAGATGAAGAAATATCATTTAAGAATTTTCATACTCCATCAATTTAAATTGTATCTTTTAGAGCTTATTGTAAGTGTTTAGCTTATGTATAAGAGATATAATCATAATTTTATCGAAATACTGCCTTAATATTTGAAGTATCAATTTAATTGCCAATTTTATAGTAAGTTTTGTATATGTTAAGCTAATCAGTGGTTTCTTGAGTTATAACAACCAAATATATGAATAAGCTCTACAAATAAACTTAGACAAACACCCGTGTAATTTTAAGATGAACCATAACAATAATCAATTATAATATTAATATTAATCTTAATTAAGGAAAAATTATCAGTTCAGCAAACTGCACAAATTGTTACGTGGAGAATCAATTCTATATATTTTTTAAAGTTTGAGGACTTGATGTGTATATATTTATTTAATCTTACGACGATGTTGCTCACTTGCACTTACCATATATGTTGTCTAATGGCGTATATGATATCCACATTCCTTAGTAGGAAAAGTTTTAGGTACCGTTATCTTTGCATATGTGAAAACCTTAGAGTTAAAACTCTAAAGTTAGCCTATGTCTTTGCCGCACTTAATTTAAGTGATGTTGATAGTGTATCTATGTATATGTGATTGCCTAATGATAATAGTAAGACGTAGTAGATTTAAAAAAAACGAGTTCTTAGACGCAGGAGGTGAATGTAAAAAGGATTTCTATAAAAGTTATGGAGTTTTTACATTAAGGAACCAAAAAGCAGATGCATCATATCTCTGAGAAAAATAGTATATAAAAGTATAAAAGTAATGCATCAGGACATATATCAGCACCATAACTTTTTCATCATTTTTCTTCCTAGGGATTTTTTGTTCACCATAATAAACTACCATGAAAACAAAAACACCAAAAACCAAAAAAAAAGTAGGTCAAATTCTTTATATACAAGTGTTTCCACTAATAAAATGTAAGGAAAGAAACACTCCTAGACATGTTATATCATCTTGATGCTAGAGACCAAAAATTTAGAAAAAATGAAGGTGAAACTAAAAACCAGCAAACAAAAGCCATTGCAGTTGAGGTTTCGAAGGTGGTGCAATGGTTTTGTGCACAGTTGTTCAAGTCACTACCGATGAGGACTGTTATACCTGCTGATGCACAAGCTGCGGCAAATGTAAGCATAGACGTAATCTGCATTTCAGAAGAGAAGAACAGATATCAAACGGGAACCTTAAATAAACATTAGATAAGAAAATAATCATAATACATAGTTTTTTTGTAAGTTTAGAGGAATAAACAATTAAATTTATACATCGAATAGGGTGTAAATCAATCCTGTTATCAAGATTTTGAATTAAATAAAAAACCATCATCAAGAATCAGAACTTCTAAGTTTTTGAGAAATAAAAGAAGTGAATTAAGACGGACCATATCTGAATGCTAAAACGGAAACATAGAACCTAAACAGCAGATGAGAAACTCATCTATGAAAATATGTCTTGTACATTTTAAAGGAATTCATCAAGAATAAAGAAGTAAGGTTCTTCCAGGGGAATACCCACATGCATACCACCAAAAAAAAATGTCACATTTGTAGTGAAAGTGAAAGTGAAATTAAAATAAAGTAATATTATAGTGCATCGCTCCCAAATTTATTTTTTGTTATAGTAGTACTTACTCCGGTTTCAAAACCTCATGTTCTTTGGTGTATGAAGTGGAAGCTTTTCGAGGACAGGTTGATAAAAGAATCATTTTTGAAGATCGAAAAGTGGGATTCAATAACTAGAGATATCATAATAAATTTTAATTTTCAATTCACTAGCAATTGTGGGTGATTCTAGCATTGTGCATGAAGCGGAAAATGGGGTATATAGATCTATACAAACGAGTAAACCTATAAGGGGCATCGAGATAGTTGACAAGAGTACTACCTTACGAGCAAAGAGAATGAGAAGACCAATGTTAGTAAGGTGAAAGAGACATGGATTTCACATTGTGGGACTAAAAGCCATTATTCAATTGACTTCAATATCATGCAGAACTTTGGGAGAAAGAAGAAGACACTTGGTAAACTATAAGAAGGATGATCAGAAATAGCAATATGAAAATATTAAGATAGAAACCCCATCTATTGAATTAGGCTGAGAGATGTGACTCTTACATCAATATAAGAAACCAAAATAAAATCAAACTAAAAGAAACAGGAAAGAAAGCCAAAAAGGGATGACAGGTCGAAGCGGTGCATTGAACACGAGTACTTACCTTTCTAAAAGAAGGGTTCTAAAGATGCTGTTTTAAGGCTTTTTTGTCCGAAGAAAATTAGGCAATGTTGCAATGTTGTAAGAGGGTGTTTGGGATTGCGTTTTGGAGAGATTATCTTATTCTCGTGTTTGCATGCAGATAATCAGAAAAATTGTTAGCAAAAAAGTGATTGCTTGCATCTTCCTAGAAAGAAAACGCCATTTAAAAAAGTAGATTTAGACATGCTTTTTGAAAATGCAACATCTAGCGATATTAATGGTGTACTATTATAGTCTCTATGAAACTGTTGGCCTACATTTGCTAGTGATGGCATATATCCTAATGGGTAGTTTTGGTATTTTAATTTAGATAGTCTATAAGTAGAGTGTTGGGAGATATTCTGAAATAGTCTATAAGTAGAGTGTTGGGAGATATTCTGAAAATGCTAGTTGCGTTGTCAATATCAAAATGGAATTAAGCAAGCGAATATCTTAAGGGAGTTGGTCTACCTTTCTAAAGTAGACGGTTATGTCAAAGAGTTAGACTATCTCTGATTTAAAGGCTTGTTTACTTGTTCATTGATTATTTTATTACTAATTTGTTTACATTTACAGGTTATTGCTTCTCTATATCGGTACATGTCCATGACTCTATTCAAAAACAGTGGAACTTGTGTTAAGGTTCCTTATCACCCAGGTGATGGCTAACTGCAGCCATATACACGTTCGATGCATACCTAATTAACTACAACAACAATACCCAATCCCACCATTGGCGGGGTATGGAAGGTCACTTGGTTTGTTTTGTAGAGGGTTCAAACAAATTTTTATCGTTTTAGATTCTTGTTTCAAACTTCAAAGTGTCCAATATTTAAGGAGCACAAAAAGAACACTTCAAATGCTGAGCAAATCTTAAAAGTGTTTTTAGTTTTTAAGAAATATGAAGTATCTGCACGCCTAAACTTTTTATAATTAGGATTTGTTTTCTACTTTCATACAGTTTAAGAGCCTAATAATCATTGTTTTTGGAGAACAATATATATAGGTTTGAGACTGTGAGTTGCCAGAAATAAATGGTCTGTAGGCGAAAATGTCTTGAATTCAAAGAAATATGGGTTTTTTCTTCACTTATTTCTTGGCCTGGGCATCTATACATGAGTTCATCAACTACTTAGATTCGGAACTTATACTAACCCAAACTAACTCTCCCTCAGTGCTGAATATTACTGAAATCACACGCGTTAAAAATTAGTTTTAAGTGCATCAAATATACTTGAATACAAAGATATAAAGTAAGCATCTTTACCGCATCTCCAATAGTGAAGAAGCCAATAACTCTTGAATTTCTCAAACATCGCTTCACCAAAAGAGCATAAATATCAACAATGGCAAGTGACAGACTCCACAAGCATTGCAAGCTTAATGCTGCAACAAGGTACCTGGACAAGTAACACATTAAGACGTCACCTTTGTTTCACAATTCCATATGATGCACTCCATTTCAAAAGAGACATGCTTCAAATATTTGCATGAAATTTCCTTCTCGCAAGTACTAAATTGCCATTATTCCAATCGATCCTTTTTGGATGAATATGTGATTTACATTTTGTAATAAGTTTCTACGCACTTGCTCAAGTTTGATAAAAAAAATACCCTTTTTGCTCATCTAAGGGTTATTTGGCGTCGTGTTTGGAAGGTAACTATGCATCTTGGTTGGGCCTGCTGTCCGCCATGAGGGTAAAAAGGACGGATGGTGGTGGCTTGTGGATAAAAAAGGGATGTTCTCAGTGAAGTCTTTATCTGCCATTCTTGATGAAAAATTGTTGGGTCCATTTTGTTTTGGTAAAAAATTCTCATTGAACAGTAGTATCCCAAAGAAAGTAAATATTTTTATTTGGAGAGCTTGTGCTGATCATCTTCCTCATCTCTCGAATCTCGCTATGAGAGGGATTACTTATCTTCGGTTTCCTGTCATTTCTGCAGCCTAGATGACGAGTCAAGGGACCATATTTACTTCCATTGTGGTATAAGGTGTATGGCGTAAAATTTTCAGTTGGTGGAGAGTTCACTTCTCTAACTCTTTCTTGTTTTTGGATCTAGTTAATGGAGCTATCTTGGGATCAAGATCTGTTCGTTTTGGAAAAATCTTTCAAGGAGTGATCTTCATTGCCTTATGGTTCATTTGGAAATGGAGGAATGATGTTGCTCATGCCGACATCATAAATAAATAAAAGCTGCTCAATAAGGATATATTCCCTCATATTCAATATACGGCTTTCCTATGGGACAACTGGGTTTGCAATCCTTCAAATGCTATTCAGGAGTATGATAGTGGGGGTGTTTGATTTTCTGTTTGGAGTCAGTATGTTTGTGTGGTTTAGTTTTGTTCCTGTGTTGTCTTTGTTCATTTGTTTTGGTGGTTCTCTTCTTGAGACCCCAGGTCTGTAATCTCATTCCCCTTCCCCATGGGGGGTTGGGTGTTGCTTTTTAATCCTATTGCTGTTCCAAAAAAAATTATGTGAGATGAAATAATCAGCACTAACCAAACAAGCCATCAAAACATATAGTGTTTAGAGTGCTTCTGATTAATTAAGGACTTAACATAAGTAACTATCAAAACACAATCACTTTTCTTGTGGGCCAATCCTATCAGCTCCTAGCTGATAATTTGCAAGTTGAAAACGCAGTAACATCATGATCACTTTCAAAATGCAATCCCAAGCCCCCTAAATTTCTAGTACCATAGAGGAGTTCTTTTAACTAAAACCAAATACATCAATCTATAGGCAACATACACATGAAAATGCAATCCCGCCAGACAGCCCCTAGATTTGATGCTTTTATTCATAAGTAGTATCCTAGAGGGGTTCTTTTACGTAAGACCAAATTCATCAATCTATAGGCAACATACAAATCAAAATGCAATCCCAAAGACCCCCTAAATTTCATGCTATTATCCATAAGTAGTACCATAGAGGAGTTCTTTTAAGTAAGACCAAATTCATCAATCTATATGAAACATACATACTAGACGACATGAATAAGTAATTATAACTTAGGTCAAAAGTTTTAATCTATTAGAAATTACCGGAATGAGGTGACGGAAGGGAAGTCACTAGTGGCAGCCATGACAGCAACAGAAACCCCAGCGAACCCAAACTGGAAAAACCGTAAAACAAGACCGGCCAGCGTTCCGGGCATCCCTTGAACATCCTTCATGCTCACTGTATCATCCGGTAAAACCCCATTATCAGCAGCAACACCTTCCCTTAATTGAGGAACTTCAATATCCAATGGATGCACTGATGGCCGGCTTCTATTGCTCATACTTATATACTTATTTCACTAATTCTTCTTTTTTCAATTCAAAGAATCATCATCTTCAACATCGGTTCATGAAATCCAATCAAAATTAGACCCAAAATTGTAAATTGAGAACATCCACCTATAAAGATTCAATCTTTTTGTATAATTCGAAAGACCCACCTCGAATACACTCAGAAAATTGATGATGGAGAACACCCACCGATACAAAATTCAATCTTTTTTGTAGAATTCGAGAGACCCAGTCACAAAATTGGCGATTGAGAAACAAGTACCTTTAAAAATTAAATCTTTTTGTATAATTCGAGATACCGAGTTCGTATTTAGTCACAAAACAGATCGAGAAGAAAATACCTTTAAAAAGCAATCTTTTTGAGAAATATGGAGAGGCCCAGTATGAACACAGATGTATGAAATTGTTTATAGGGTTTTCGAATAAAAGGAGTGATAGTAATATCTTGGACGAGAGGGTGGGTTAATGACCGTTATGTTGTCTCCGGCGATTTCTAATAAGTGCATCCGCTTATTTGTTTATTTCGAGAGCAGAGAGCACCTCTAAACATTTATGAAATGTACTTATTTATTAAGTAATAAACATTTAAAATTAAGAAAAGTGATACGTATTTAAATTCTAAGCTTGTTTAAAAATAAACAATTTCAAACACCTCATACTGGTGACTAGTGAGAACTGGCTAGCGACATCGTGTGTACAAACCAACGTTTTGAAAAGAAACAAAAACATTGTACTCCACATTGTCCGGATTCAATTATCCACTTTCATAAATGGACTCAAACATCTTTCCATTTTAGTTTAGGGCTTGTTCTTTCTTCTTTATCAAGCATGTCATCTTAAGTACTAGTTTAAAAAAGAGTTATGGGTGACTAATCCTTAACACTCCAACGTATAACCAAAACCCAGTTTGAGATTAACTTAATCGAGGGTAACTAAGAAATTAATCATTGAAAACATAAAGTGAGATGTACCCAGGTGTATGAGGTGTTTTTTATGAATTACAACAACCACTAGTTTATATAGTGAAACCCTACATTCTAGAAGGTTCTAAAAGTATATTAATTAGGGTGTGACACTGTCGACATTCTCTATTACATTCGTGCTGACATAGACCAATAAGATGGACCGACCAAGTTAATGGGGGTGGCCATGAAAATAACACCAGCATGAATATTCCTTTTTGCACTACGGTGTCAGACATTGTTATAGGAACATGCAGAGTGTATGTTAGATGGGTTTAGGAAGAATGAAGCTCGAGCTTGGATGTGGCTAAGAAGAATCTTCTCTGTCGGGTAGGACCGTAGTGTTAGTGGCGTTCCAAAGTGGACTCTAAGGTCTAAGATCCTAGTTGGTGTAGCTAAACCAGTTCAACTCGATTAAAGTCTATTATTTGAGAAAGGTTTTTTTTTTCTGAGTGTGATGTTATGCACATTATTAAGTCTCTCTCCCCCCCCCCCCCCAAATTCATTATTGTATTCCGCAAGGGTGCGATGCCGAACTCATGATCTTAATTGCAAGGCTGACTCAATATTGACCATTTCTCGAATTTTGAGTTTAGTGTGTCCACGAGCAATAAATGCGTGTAGGTGTGCATTAAACGCATGTCATTAGAGAGGTATGTGTATGTCAGTTGAAAAGAGAGGAGTGTGCCCGCCGTCTCAATGACATCATTTAAACAAGCTGACACACCACAATTACTTGGGACCGCATTTGATTGTCGTAGACGTGTAGGGCTTTCCCTAAAGCCCGTACGACAAGACCCATCTCGTCATTTACTATAAATACCAAACCCATGCCCCCACATTTACTTTTTACGCGAACATTAAATTCGAGAACACTTCGGTGAACATTCATATATTTCGGCAAAAGTTTCCAGTTTTCGGTGACATTTCTTCATATCTTAAGGTCACTTCACCTATTCCTCCTAATTTATTTTTATATTAAAGCATGGTGGAGCCAATGGATGTTGTTGAGATCGTAGGCGATTAGCATCCAACTCAAAAAGAGAAATGCTCTCCGACTAATCTAAATAACGAGGCCAACTCGGTTAATGCCGATATACTTAAAGTCATGCTTAGTAGGTATCCCGAGATCTGGTAATTTAAACCTGCCGCCCCGGCTACTCATGAGCGCGCTAATGCCCCACCTGAGGGTAAGGTGGCGGTATACGGAAGATCAATGGAGATAGGCAATCTCCGTCTTCTACCCACTCCTTTCTTTCTCGATATTCTTGCTCATTTACGAGTTGCTTTCAGCTACCTACATCCCTTTGTTGTACATAAATTTGTTACTTTTGAAATGTTCTTTTGATCGTTGGGCTTAAACCCTTCTGTAAATATCTATCGAGCCAACTTCCGGATGTCTGCATCCGAGATCGGATGATATACATTCGATACGAAAACCATACTCGTTGGCAAGAAGGACTCGTCTCTTCACAATTAGAGGGACAACTTCTTTTTTGTTGATCAAGTTGTCATGCCGGCCAACCTTGTCGAGGTTCTGGTGTGGTAGTATGGACACCCTAAGAACTTAAGTCGTACTCTGAAGCTGACGTGAGAAGTGGAGAGTATGTAAAAGCTAGCAATGCGGGCTTATCATGACTATGTTTGAGTGTCATGGTACGGGGGTGGCGGATTTTTATTTTAGTAATCTTTTATGTATTATAGTAATATTATAACCATATCTTTATTATTGCAGCAATGGATTTGAGCGCCATCTTGAAGAAGACAAGTCTGGATGGAGTGAAGTATGTTCGCCTTCATTTGAAAGAAGGTGACAAGGTAAAGGGGAAAGTGGTCGGAAAGAAGCAGAAAGTATACCGACACGTGAAGTCGACGGCAACAAAATGAAGAAAATGACACCGAAACAGGTTTCCGAGATGAATATATAGAACTTCAAGAGTGCCCGAGTACAAGTGGGTGTTACATCATTCCTCTTGATGGTGCGTTAAATCATGCCCTTTCTTTGTTTTTCTGTATTTTTCTTATGAAGAGGTGAGGCCGTTAGATCTCTAGATGGTGAGGAAGGGGGAGTTGAGAGCTCTTCGGAGCCTGAGAAAGTTGTGGATCTTGATTCGGAGGCGGCGAAGGTTTCTAAGGATGATGAAGATGGTAAGAGTCAGGCCTAGGATCAAAATATTGACCTTCCACTGTCACCTCCACCCCCTTTAAGTGTTGACAAAGCTTCGGAAGCAGTACATCTGTTCCTCGAGCTTCTTCCATGATGGTTGAATTGTTGAAAAGTGCCTCTGTTTGGTTACCAAAATTCCAGTGCTCCATTTTTGTCCCGCAGTGGAGCTTCAAAGAAGATAATCCGACAACTGATGCCTCATCATTGGGGGAATTCATGAATCATGTCGTGCCTTCGTCTGTCCCGGCTGTGATAAAAAAATGTCTATCTGTGACGCTAGATGTGCCAGAGCCCAAATTACTAAGAGACTTTGCATTGGTTTGTGATGAGCTCAGAAGAGATGAGGAGCAGAAGGGTTATATATTTGTTGTCTCCCGTGCTGCAAACGAGAAAGAAGCCGAGTTGAAGGCACTACATGGTAAAACCTAGAAACTGGAGGAGGCGTTGAGGTTCACCAATAACGCAAGAATGAAAGAATGCGACTGTGATGCAGCGGGCTCGGGAACAAGCATAGGCAGCTCTGGTTCCGCTTCAAGGACGTGTTAGGGTTTTAGAAGGTGAAAAGGCTTCGCTAGTTGAGAAGCATGTTCGTCTACAGGTAAGCTTTAGAGAGTTACAGTACAGACTCGCGGCGGCGCCAAAGAAATCGCGGACTAGGAAATCACCTTCGAGCTCACTAACAAAGATTTCAAAGCGCTCGAGGGTGCTTAACTTGAGGTTGAGAAGGACCTTGAGTGCTTAAAAGCTGGCATTCCTTGAATTGTGAAGATGACGATGGGGTCGCAGGCTGTGACCGAGCCGTTTAAGTAGCTTTTAAGGGCGGTGTAGGAGGTAGAGTTCCTTGAGACCATTAATCTATTTTTTACACATATACCAAACCTGTTGCCCGAGGCCATCATTTCCAAGATTAGCCCCGGCTATCACGGGAGGGCAACAAGGGCCAATGAATCTTTCAACCAGCTTGTGATCCCATTCGTAAATGAGATAGGTAGGAATCTGAATTTTTCAGTAGATGAGATTTTGAAAATGAAGCCATAGCTTGTATGTTGTATTTGTAAGGCTTTCATGTTCCAACTTTTGTAATTTTTGTATAAGTGCTAATGCAACGTTTATGTTTTACATTATATTGTAATTGCACGTATTCCCAACTAGTTTGCTTTTGTTTTGGTGTGTGGTCGAGGTGTGACACCCCTCTAAATCAGGTCAATTCCGTACGCCCTAATCATGCATTCTTACGCTAATTCCCTCGTAATCGAAATGAACTTGATATAATTGATATAATTCTAGCTTGCCTACTATGCATATTTATGTTGCATACGAATTTGATACACAAGTAAGTAATAAAATGTAATTTCGAGAATTACGCGATAGATCGGAGAGTCCGATGAATACGAATGTTGGTGATAAAACTTTCATAAATAACGTAAAACTATTTGACATAAATAGTAGTTATTTATTTATATTATTATGTTGGGGTTAGTAGCATAACATTTCAGATAAACGAGTACACAATTTCTAATAAACACAACAACGTAGAGATTCATGAATTTATTAAACTAATTAATCGTAACGTACGTATATTATCGAAACAACTTACAATTATCTAATTCTCATTGAATTACCTTAATCACTTTAAAGTAACCCTAATTATGGGATTACATCTAATTAAGCACTACTTAACACTAAGTACCTAAATATCTAATGAATTAAAATAAATAGATAACCATGTCAAAAAGTCAAAGAGGCCCCTCCCCCTTTGACTTGTTTGGCCGGCTCCCCTCCCCCTCACCACTCCTCCTTCGTTTTTCTTTACTCCACTTCCACACTCAAACACCAACTCCTCTTTCAATTAAATAATGCAACTCCCATGCACACTCTCATGCTTTCATTTTTGCTTGTGATCTTGTTGAGATTTAATAAGAGTTGTAACAACTTGAACAAACACACACACCCTCATTTCACAAATAAAAATATGCACACACTCTCTCATACTCCCTCCCTTTCCATAGCCATATTCATCATCATCTTCATCATCTCATCTTTTCAAGGATCTCTATGACCCACCATTAACAACCACCACTACTACACTATCTCTACACCGTTTTACACCATTAATCAAACTCATAAACATCATTTGGTCTTCGGAAATTCTCATAATCTTGAGAATTGGAATCATCAAGAGAAAAGGGTATAAAAATCGGTTTTAAAGAAGCTTTTGGTTGAAGGTTTCAAGTTCTCTTCTTTTCTTTATTTTCATCCAAGAACTTTGTAAGGAAATCCCTCCTTTAATCTCTTCAATTTCTTACATTTTAAGTGTTTGCATGCTAGATGTTCACTTACTTGAAAAACTCGACAGATGTATGCTAAAAATTCGGTTTAAAAAGTTAAACGTTTAAAACGAACTAAAATAAGCTTAAAATGATCAAGAACGAAGTAAGTGTTAAAATGAGTACCTAAATGTATGACTTGGTGATATATATATTATTTGGTGTTTGAAAGTATTAAAAATGGATTTGTGGTTAAAAATGGTGAAGCATTGGTTAAACGAATGAGAAACTTCAAAAACGGATTTTTGAATAGAAAACGAAAACGAAGGCTTTAAAACGAGAAGTGAAAACCTCCAACCTAATATTTCGAACTAGGAATATGTTTTAGCCTTGTTAAAATTGTAAAAGATTCGTTTAACTAGTAAAAATCGTGTTTAAATGCATTTTATGAAAAACTGGAAAAAAAGGCCAGATTTTGGCCTTACCCGGACGGGTGAATTAAGCGGGTTGAAGTTATGTTGGATAGTCACCCGGTTGGATCACATTTCACCTAGTTGGGTTTGCCTTACCCGAGCTGGTAACCCCTGTTCCAGCAAACAAACAAAAACGTATAAAAATGACGATTTTTAGAAAGCTATAACGAAAACGATTGAATAGTTTAAAAGTACATTTTAAGAGCGATAAAGATAAACCGTAGTACGAGAGTATGATTACTTAACACCCACTTTTGAAATGAAATCACTATGTTTTCGAGATCTTATGAATCTAAGTAAAAATGATACATACTAGCATTTTCGTTATAAATATATCACTTATGTATGTATTTATTAAACGAATGAGCCAAGAACGCTTATTTTTAGATATTACACTATCCTATGAAGTTATTGGCATTTTGAGAAGTAATAATAAAATATCACCGATGGGTCATACATACGTTTGAATGATAAGTAATGATCCTACTAGTTGATTGAACAACTAGCATGGACAGGCCGATAGAGCAGTCTACTAATGTGACTAACCTCATGCGTATAGGGCGTTAGGAGGATAATTTTTGGGCAAATGATACATTTTAAACGCTAGCACTCTTAAGCTCAAGAGGTGAGTTCGCAACCCCTATTTTACTGCTTTTTATTGTTTTATAAAATTGGGGTGAGAAACATACGAACTGTTTTGTAAAACATAACAAACGAATCTTTGTGCGACCCTAAGTTAACACAATGTAGTGCATTGAAGTCCTCTTGCTTGCACAATATAACCATTAGCTAGATGACGCTAACCACGTGGATATACAAATAGTACTATTGGGTTGACTACCCGCTATTGTTATTGTTAGTCGCGCTAACTGTCGACATTGTTTCAAAATAAGGAGCGTATATCTAGATTGTCGAGAGGCATAAGCAAGTAATGGAAGTCGTGGATTGGTTATAAGCCTAGGTGTCGTCACTTTAACTCGTAGGACCTAGCTAGTCTTTAGGGGATCACAGTCAATGTTTGAATTGAATTATTTATTCCTATATGATTTATACACACTGGTTGTATACGATATTGCAAAGTTTTATGCTTGCAAGCGATTGATTTATAGAAGGTTTAATGATAGAATTTTAAACCCGTGGATTCACTCAATATTTTGATGACGTTTTTTAATATGTTTTTCAGGGAATTAGTCATGAAGTAAGAAGATGCATGCATATTGGGAGCACGCTAATCACGATATATAGGACGCCATTACTTTTGAAAAATATTGAACTTCTTTTGTATGACTGAAATGTTAGTCATTTAAATGATTATGGTTTGTACAACTCGACAAATTTGTAACTGTTGCTTAAAATAATTTATGGCATTCTAAGTATATGTTTGCGATAATCATACGCTCTTGAGTAATTATTGATTGATCGCATCACGCCCTGTGCTTCCGGCTTAAATAATCGTGATCAGATTTTATTGGGGTGTGACACAAGGAGTAGCTCAACGCGACCAATATGTACCCAGTCACATCTTGACAACTTAAATTGGATGAGGAGGACTTTTGAATTTGTGAAGCTAGAAAACATTCCTTTACGGCGGCTAACCTGCGGCATATTCAGGCTTAGCTGGTCGTTATGGCCCTATGTCAGAGCGCGTCACAATTGCATTTACAATGATTTAGTAATAAATGTGAAAGAATAATCAAACATATAGAAGAATAACACGTAATCATTTCTTTTAATTAGTCACGTGCCAAGTGTGTGACATGGGCGTGCTATCCAGAGTAACAAGAAGGTAATAACCGTTTTCATTAGCCTTGATCACCTTGTATGGCCCTTCCCACTTCGGACGAAAAGTTTTATCTTCGTCTTGAATGCCATTAGGACTTGATGGTATCCATTATAAGCGTCAAGGAAATATTTGAAGTGGAACCCTGATAATGACTGGACCTTCCAATCAATTTCTGGTAACGGATAATTATCTTTTGGACATGCCTTGTTGATGTCTTTGAAATCGAGGCACATGCACCAGGAGCCATCAGATTTTTTGACCAGTACTAGCTCAACGATCCCGGTTTGATACTTGACTTCCCGTAAAATGCTACCAATGACCAGCTTATCAACTTCTGCACATAAAAACCTGCTCTGATCTAGAGCCATGCCCCGTTTCTTTTGTCTTATTGTGGTGATGCTAGTGTTAGTGTTCAACTTGTGCTCGGCAATCTATCGCGACACTCCTTCCATCTCTGACTCTTGTCAAGCGGACACGTTAAGATTGGAGGAGAGGTTGCTTCGTAACTTAGTCTTTGTTTTTGGAGAGAGTATATTTCCAATCTTTATGGTTTGCTTAGGGAATGCTCGATTGATCATTATTAATTCATCATCTTCGCTCACTAGCCTTTAATTGGGTGGCTGCTGAACAAGGTGAGTACATTCAAGGGGTTGTTGTTGTATTGAGGACAGTGTTGCTACGCCTAGTGGGGTTGGAAATTTCATCAACCCATGTATTGTAGAAGTGATAGCCTTCAACTTCTACAACGTATTCCTGCCTATCAACATTTGGATGAGGATCGTATTATCACAAACTCCAACTCGGTTGAGAGAGTGAAGGGGTAGTCTCCAAGTGTAACTTCCAAAGTAAATCGACCCAAGGGCCATGTAGTTTCTCTTGAAAATCTGGATAATGAGACCAGTGGGTCTTGCAGCCTCGCCCGAACTGAATTGGGCAACTGTTAGATAAAGAGATCATACATAACATCCATTATGCTTCCGGTATCCGAGTGAACTCTTCCCACTTGGCAGTTGGCAATCTGTGTGGAAATCACCACTCATTTATCTAAGGGTTTCATTTCAAGAAATTGTGGGAAGGTGATTGACTCCCGCTGCCAAGGTTTGAGCACTTTAGCTTTGTGGCGCTGTCCAGAGCCCCATAAATGGATTATGTGAAAGACCGCGTCTGGTGTCTTGGCCATGTCACCTTTTCTTTTTTATTTTTATTTTTTCTTTTCTGCTAGCCATATGGTTTACTTGTATTGGCTTTCTTAAACCTTTTTCCTAGTAACATGTGATTGAGCTTTCTTGCTTAGATAGCTGCCCTGATTTCTTTTTAATTGGCGACAATAATCAGTGTCATGATCGTGCTTCTCATGAAAATCATAGTACTTGCCATTTTTTTAGCTTGTCCCTGTGCTCATGGCTCGAGGCGGATTGAAGGTGAATTTTGTGGGTTCCATTGTGAGAATTTCCTTTGGCGTTTTGGTTAAGGAGCTTAGAAAGGAGCTTTTATCATATGGTTTCCACCTTGAGCGTTGTCGGTCATTACGTAGGTTATTTCCGTGATTGTTATCTCGCTTGTAAGAACCCCAGCCTCCGTAGATCCCCATTTGTCCCCCAATACACTAATCATTTCCATCATTTTCACATTCAATTCTCTCTACCTTCTCTCCGCTCCTTCTCTCTAAACTCTCTCAATTCCGGCCCTATCCCACAAATTTTTGAGAGATTTGAAGGTTTTTAAAGCATCATATAAAGCCAAGCTGATAATTATATGACCCTTGATGATCCTTATCATATTCTTTACAAGTTTAGTCATCTTCTTCTTTTATTTTCGATTTTAAAGCATGTATTTACTAGAAATCACCTTTGATCATAATGTTTGTAGATTTTCACTAAAAACATATTACATGTGATGAAAATGGTGATAATCCTTGATCATATCAAGGTTAAGATCAAAGGAAGAACATATGCAAGTCCTAGCAATTCATCAAAGTCGGTTTTTGCAAGCTAATCTTGTTTAACTTGGATGCATGTAATTTTTGATGGTTAGAATAAGTTTCTCACTAGATTATGCTTATATTAAAGTTGGTAATTCATAATCTAAGCCAAAGAGACTAAAGTTTTTGGAAGAAACAGAGTTTAAACACGTTATCTTGAGTTCGTTTTTGTTCAGCAATCTGGCAGATTGCAACACTCAACTTAGAAAGAGCATAACTCACTTATTTCTTAACCAAAAGAAGTGATATTTTTCTGGAATTTATCTTTTTGAGTTGTTTTTCGAACCCAAGTGGTTTCACTGAAAAACTCCAAGTTTTTGATCTCTGAAAACCATCACAAGACAAGTGTGCCAACAGTTATACTTTATGTGATAGCTGGTCTTGTGAAAGTAGTTTGAGGGACTTAAGTATCTCCAAGAATTATGAAAATTGGTAAAAAGTCTCCTAAAAAGTGAAATTTAAAAAAAATCATATTTTTTGCAAATATATAAAAATTTATTAATTTTTTTTTTAAATTGCTCAAATACCCCACCGAGACGCAAAAAACGATCGCAGAATGTGTTCGCATATTGCGATCGCAAAATGCGTTTGAATATTGCGTTCACATTTTGCGTTCCAGGTTTGTGACTCAATCATGGCTTGGCCATGACTCGGCTATTACCGAGAAAATCAAAGGTGTGGCCGAGAAAATCCCAACCGTGACCGAGAAATTCCCGGCCATGACCGAAAACAACCCGGTCATGAGTGTTGCTTTCCAGGAGTCGTGGCACGGTATCTGGGATCGTAGTTTGATTTCCTGGATCATTGGACCTTGGGTTGACTAAAGTTGACTATTTGTATAATTTTAGAAAACATTTTTGTATAATTTTCGAATAAGCTTTTGGATAACATTTTTCGAGATTTCCGTGCTTTTGGATAATATTTTCTGAAATTTCTGCGATTTTGGATAAGATGTTTTAATTTCTATAAATAGTTTTATAGTCATCAGATTGTTTCACCTCACCATAATTACCAACATGGTTCACACTAATCATTTTTGGCATTTTGGAACTCCAAATGAAGAACCAAAAACTGAAGAGTTATACGCCGCAGTTCTTGAGTTGTTTACCATTGCACTTCGTCACTATGGAGATTTTTAGGGCACAAGAAAAATGTACGCTCACGGGTTATTGACGTTCATTGATTGCGTAGATGTTGATGATTTTTCATCCAAGTTTTTGGATCACGCTTTGGAAGAGTTGGGTTATTGGGCTCCAATTGGGGGGTGGTGTTGCTACTTTAAAGAGTATGATCAAGATTTAGATACTAGTTTAGAGTTGATAACGGATGATGATGAACAATTGAAAAAGATTACTACCTACGCAAAGATATATAGAGAATTTGAGGTCTATGTTACACGCAACGATTTGAAATGATGATATTGTTATCCATATCTAAGATTATGACTAGCTCTTCAAGTGCAAGACGGTTGTTCGATTAGTTACTAATTAGTTGTTGCACTTTGTATTTATCTTTCAATCAATTGGATTAATGCCAATAAATTTTAAGTTATAATATGTACTTATATTTAAAATAATTTATAATATATTTTAAGACCTAACATAATCAAAATAAAATAAACTTGTAGAAACTATTCATTGATAACATTTTTAAGTAATATAAAAATAGGTTGGGTTAATTTTACAATAATTCAAGGGTGCCCTAAATTAACATTTGGAAAAGATTGAGACGGGTTATATTCTGATTCTTCAATCTTTACTTTTCCGTATGACCTTGAGGTTGATCTTGATTTGGTTCTTAATCCGCTATGCTCGTCTGTTTTATCATAAGGAGCCATACAAGTCGATCGACTATTACATTGTTCATTTGGGTCTGTTTTCTCTTCTCCTTTCGAAGGAATACAAGCACGGCCAGGTGGTCGACCTAATTTGCCTTTTCACAAGGATTGGTGGTAAGACAGTTTGGAGACCACCTAGATCAACCCATTATGAAAGATGAGCCATTAGGTTTATAGGCTCTAATAAGCCACTCGGTATGTTTCTGACGTGAAATACGGCTCCGCATAGCAGCTTAAGTCATCCTGCTTGAAGAAACGGGCTACTGCCATAACGTGCCCACAAGGTAAACCGGGCAACTACCAATGCAAGCAAATGCATGTTCTATCTTCCAAGTTTACTGTCCCATTCTTGTTTACATCCACCACCTCACAAATTATATTTGTGGATGGATTCACAATCCAACCACGTGATTTCCCATTCCTTTTTCCGGTTTTGTGCTCGGCATATGGTGTAATAGGTGTTTTAACTTCGGTCGTAGTGTTGTGATGTTTGTAATACCATTGTTGTACCGAGGATCGAAAAAAATCCAACATTGTGACAGGGAGTCTCCTTGCATGCTTACTCAAGGCTTTGATGGACTATGCGCTATTACTTGTAAAGTAAGCATATCTTGTACGGGTAGCATGATACCTTGACTACCTTTCCGGCCCAACATCTGTACGAACCTTGGCCAAAGCTTGTAAGCTAATAACGCGTATAAAGTCACGTTTTTACCCACGTTATCTTGCCTATATTAATTGAATAATTATCATTTTAACCCAAATACCACATTTATTTGCTTATTGTGTTAATTAGGTGATTACGAAGACGGTGTTGCAAAACTCATCAAAAACGGGCGGAAAAACGATTAAAAGGGAACAAATTCAACACAAGGCGCTTCGTGGGTCGCAATAACTGTATACGGCTCAGATTGAACCGTATACGGCTCAGTCCAACCATATACGGTTGGATGTGAACCGTATACGTCTCAAATGAACTGTATACGGTTCGCACGACCTGTATATGCTTAAATCTTGCATCTTGATACGGTTCGCGCAATACGGGTCGATTTGTGAAGGTCAAATACGGTTCGGGAACTTCCCTATAAATACCAACCTACTTCAGCCAAATCATCCTAATCTAAATCCACACACAATTACTTTCAACTAGTTGTTTCTCTTTCTAAGCTTCGTCTCTCTAGATTAGGAATTAATTATTATTAGTTGATTATTAATTAGAGGGTGTACGTGAAGAAGAAGTGTAATATGCTTGGAATACGATCGGAGTCCAGCTCTTGTAATTTCAAGTTTCTTACGAACTCATTATAATCTATGGTTATCTCTTTCCTTTATCTATCTTAATTACAATGTTTAATATTATTGTTATTATGCTAGATCTAGGACTTGTCATGATTAACGAGTAGTTACTTTGCGTGTTTGTTATGATGTAGTTAATTAATTAATTATGGGATAACGTTACGCTATTTATTCAAAAACTTAGGATTTTAACTATGCTTTCTAGTTATGATTTTAAACCTTATAATCAATATCGCTTTTCCACAAATGAACGTGATTACAACTATGATATTAAGACGTGGCGAATCTTAATACAAAGTAATTAATTATCTATGTTTTAGTTTAATTACAACACCATGCAACCATCGTAAAAGTACATCGTAGATTACTATGAAAACACCACAAGTGGAATACATCGTAAACTACTATGGAAAATACCACGGGAGGCCTCGTGAAGTACTTAAGCTACAAAATAACTATGATCTAAGATTACGACACAATGTGTTCACTGTAATAGTACATCATAAGACTACTATGGAAACATCAATAGTACATAGTAACTATTATGGACATATCTGTGAACAGAAATCATGTACGTACTCAAAGCAATGGAAAACTAACTAATAGTTTATCTACATTGTCAGCAACCGTCAGACGTTTTCTAAACATGGTTTGAGCTTGAATCTATGGAAATACCGACAATAGATTACATAGCCAAAAGCTTAGGGATTCCTTGGTATATTATGGAAAGATTGTTTTTAAATCATAAATATAGCTTTCAACGTGGTAAATACAAACTCAGTTTATAAATCTAAAACGAAAGACCTAGAATCAATAAGTATTCTATTTTCCTGTCTATCACCTTTAGATTATACCATAGCTAGGAAAGCAAATTAAAACTAGATCTTAAGGTTATATTGACTGTTATGCGGTGTTAAGAACGATCGGATGTAAAATAGGTTCTTGCTACTTTATTCATACACCCTGGAACGTTCATGTTCCAAGAAGGGTCATTGTTCCCGTAACTGGGCAATGTTGAGAGTTGAGCAATACCTTTCCGATCAAAATCATTACGACCGAATTCCTAGTGACATGCTAATCGATTAGTAGGGAATTTAGTGTCTACACTAGCAACACTCAGTATAACCAAATTAATAAGTTACCTGATAAACGTTTATGTTAAATACAACTTAAAATGCATTATCCCATAATATAACGAACGAAGTCATAACAAACACCGTTCCGTTATTATATGCATTTACATTATTTTTATTCGCTTTACTTTAGTTTAATTAAAACCAAAAACTTTCCCCACTTTTGATAAACCACTTACTAGTTAGAACCCATTTATCTGAATCATGTCAGTTTCAATTCAGTTAGTCTTTAAGAATGACACCTAAGTCATACTCACCACTTATTAACCCTAGTACGTAGTTAGTAGTTTAGGCTTCCCAACAATACAAATATAAAACACCCACCTGATAGCGCTCACCGCTCGGTCATCGTCCGACGACGACGACAGCGTCGCGATAAATAAACTGACCGAACGGGGGGCGCATCATAAACGTATAGAAATCACACCAAAATGGTGATCAAAATCTGATTAACAGTATGCCTTACACATCTTCCAGTAATGTCGTCCGTAGTGCTTTACTTTGGAAGATTTGGTTCTTAAGTTCATCAACAAATGGCAACAACATAGGGCATGAAATGCCTCTGGAAAGACACTGGAAATACCGACTGCAATTGAAGTAGCCCTATTAGAAACAAAGGTCAGGTTGTCTACACAACAACCATCAGATTCAAGGGTGTCACGTAGGTTTCCCAAGAACCACGTCCAAACATCGATTATCTCTAATGCCCCGATTCCATAGGCCAGTGGCAAGATGCCATTATTTCCATCCATCGCAACAGCAAGTAAATTTGTTCCCAAGTAACCACCCTACAAATGTGCCCTCTATGATGATTAGTGGGCGAATATAGTTAACAAATGTACGTATCTGCAATAAAGCAAGATAAATATCAATTATAGTATAATGTGTAAACATACAGGAAAAAAAATATAACATACTTACAGTTGCACCAATGGACATGTAACACATTAGGAATTTATCCTTCTCATCGGTAAGTAGATTGGTTTTGCTCCCCGGGTTATGTAGCTTCAGGTTGTGTAGGTAAAGCGGAAGCATTTGAAATGAATCTGTGAGACTACCTCTCAACAACTCTATAGCATAACACTTTGCTCTCCAAGCTTGGTTTTATGAAAGGCTGATTTTAAAGGGTTTTGTCATATCGAGTTTGATTTCTTTGCTACTTTGTACACACGTCCTTCTAAAGTAGTAGATAATTTAGTTAGTTTTAACGAACAACCCTATGTTATACATGCCATTAACTAGCCTCCAGGCTAAGTAGTAGTAGATAATTTAGGCCCCCTCTATTACAAATTATAAACACACATTGAGTTACTCGTCCCGTAGCCGTCCAAGAATATCCCTAACCCATGACGCTCGCCATGACCGATGCTTCGAGGAGACATCAACACAACATCATGCAGTCATGCCACTAGTAAGTGTTTTTTTTTTTCTAATTTGTGATTGTAACTTGTAAGATATGAACATATGGCTTAGGTTTATGTATGCATATTTCAAAATGTGGTCTACCTTCTATATGTCAACATGTTAACCTGTATTTTCATTGATGTGGCAATAGATGTTCTGTTTGGAATTTTATGACTTGTAACTGTATTGCATATATTGTTGGAATTATTAGTGAGGTTGGCAAGTTTTATGCCAATAAAGCATAATGTACAAGTGTCTAATGTAGTAACCACTACGTACAATAGCAGAAGGTTGTGGTATAAGCTGCTTATGCAAGCAACCATCAACTAATAGTGTGTTTGTGATGGATTGATCAAGTCAACACGAAAAAAGGGGGAGTGGAGGGATTTGAACGTCAACAATAGGTTGAAACTTGAAACCATCAACCCTAATGACTTTGATTTTGATCTATAAAAAGGGAGTTCATGAGACCCTTTGATGATGGATCAAAAGCAAAGGAAAACACACACACACACACATATAAAATAACGAGCTAATCAACAACTTTCAATTGTTGCCATATGTTTCTACTATCGCCATCTATATTGTGTTGGGTTTGGACACTGATGAAACTACCACTGAGTCTGCATTTGCCTTGGGGTCGTTATGCATGAAGGCTTGTAGCGAAATAAGCGCTTAAACACTTTTTAAGGACATGGAACATCTTTCGGGGCGAGACTCTTTAGTGTGTCAGTTCACTGTTGTTCACTACTGTTTGATTGCTTCTTGTTGTTGTTGTCCGAGCATCGCTCGCTGCTATTTGGGCTATTTGTGTTTATAATTATTATGGGTACAATTATATTGTAATATATCATTTCCAACTATTTTATTATGATTTTGTTGCACACGTTGGTGCAATAATATGATTTATGATTTACTCATATACAACATATATATATATATATCCAAGAGAAGGACATTGTCTTGTTGTGATTTTAAAATGTGTATTCGGCACCGGTGTATCGACGGCTAGAATGGGAACCAAAGTTTCATTTAATTAAAAAAATTGTCATCTTTAGCGGTTGATCAATTTTCCTACATGATCAAAAAAGGTCCAAAAGATTTATTTCATTTCCCTTCCTACCAAAAGGTGAACTTATACTCGAAGTATAAATGACCTCTACGCTCTAAATCAACAGATCTTCCAAGTTTTGGCAAAACTCGAACCCCAAGCGAATTTCAAAGCCTTAAATGAGCTCCAATACTTTGAAACGGGTTTTAGATCCAGACATATTTGAGCCCGGATCCGATTACACTATTATTTCTGTACTACTACTGTATAATTTTGCACATATTAAACGTTGATAGTTGCGGGGAGTTGGAGGTCATTTATGAAGAGATACGCAAACACTCATCCAATACCATTGCGTCACTTGCAACAAGACTCCTACTTAAAAGTCGAAGAGCAACTAACACAACAATTCAACTAACTATACATATATATTTTCACCAAATAAAAAGAGCTTTCAATTTTATTTTTCTTCCCAACTTACTATCAGGATAACCCCGTGACCGTTTCCGACCCTTTCCCTGGCCACTCCAAGATGTGCAGCTACCGAGGTTTGAACTTGAGATCTCTTGTGAGGATATCAGGATGCCAACCACTAGGCCACAGTGGTGATGGTTTTTTTAACAGTAATGTCACATATCAATATATACCTTATATTTTGATGATGAAGTGAATACATTAATTTGTTTGGACATATAGAAAGATCAAGGAATGTAGGCCTCAGAGAACTAGTAAATGAACCTTAAGTAGCTACTGGCAATAAAATTCCTAGTAGCACAAAATTCATAGGAATGATCCCTAGTAATACAGGATTCCTAAAGGTTGACCAAATTTATGTACTAGAATTCCTTGGCAGAAATATGTGAAATATCTTATGGTCAAGTGGTCAAAGGTTTTTTTGTTTATGTGCTTGTTGTTTGTGCAGTATGTATTAGAAGCTGCTGAGAAAATAAAAAAGACAGCTCACTGGGAAGTTGATGTTGAAGTGGACCTTTTCCATGCAAGCTCTGGTGCTAATATTCTTGTTAGTGGACTTTTTAACGGGAAAACGCTTGTTTATTCAGATCTCAAACATGTTGTTTTAAGAATCTCGCCGAAGTACGATTCTGAAGCAGGAGATTGTGCTATTCTTGTATCTTCTCACATAGATACAGTCTTCTCAGGGTAAACTTCTTCCATATGCTGCCTAGTTTTCTTTTATTACTTTTAATTTATAGTGAAAATGACAGTGAAGCTTTATGTTGATGAAGGGAAGGAGCAGGTGACTGCAGTTCTTGTGTAGCAGTTATGCTAGAGCTAGCGCGTGGAATCTCTCATTGGCCTCATGGTTTCAAGAATTCTGTTATTTTCTTGTTTAATACTGGGGAGGAAGAGGGGTTAAATGGTGCTCATAGTTTTATAACTCAGGTATGATCGTTTCCTTGATGCGAATTGTGTACTTTTTCTAGTTATTTAAAGTGTTCGTCTTTTAAGAGGTTTTTCTCTGAAATCCGAAAACCATCTACGAACCACTGATTATAATAAGAGGTGGTTCTAACATCTGAAAGCTGAATGATATAAAGGTGTCTGATAATTTTTTTAAACGTCTGAATATTGTAATTATCTCGTTTGTCAATTTTAAATATTAAACAATTTCATTTATATGAAAAATAAAATTGTCTAACTAAAACATATAACATCTTAATGAGTAATGACCAATGGACATGAAAAATATAAAAAAAATCAAATTAAATAAACTTATATCAATAAATTGATTCTAATTCTACAGATAGATGAAGTATTCACCACATAAATTAATATTCCATAATATGAATTACTTAAGGATGAATGAGAATTAAAAAAAGAACGATTGCATACTTGAAAAAAATTAAAACCCTTTTCTCCATTTCCCAGTTAACCCACTTTGACTTTCCCATTTAAACACCACAGCCTCCTAGTCTATCTTAATCCCCCCTTAAACCCACTATCAAAACTGAAAACCATAGAAGCAGAATTGAAAGGTGAGTTGCAGAAACATAAGAATGTAGCAGAGACAACGATTACACCTTGTTTATTCATTGATTTTAGTTTGAGGTGGGGCATGATAAGTCCGTCACTGTTGGCTATGGCATGAGACAAAACCAGCCGTGATGATGTGGGGCTTGGGAAACCAAGTGAAGAGACCCAGTGATTTATTTATTTATAATATGCGATTTAAATTTAAATTTCTTTGTTTCTTTTTGTTTGTTCTTCTGGGGTGATAACTTTTATAATCATTGTAGCATCCATAGAGCAGTTCCATAGGCATGGCTATTGACTTGGAGGCCATCGGCATTGGAGGAGCATCTGCTATATTTCAGGTTAACACATCTTTAATGCCGTTAATTGGAAAATCAAACGCCTTAACATGTTCATTTTGACAGGCTGGTCCTCATCCATGGGCTATTGAGAACTTTTCATTGGTAGCAAAATACCCATCTGGTCAAATTCTTGCACAGGTATGTTTTCTTTTATTTCTTTATTTTTTCTGGGTATATTAGGCCTTTTTCATGGTAAAAAGAAATGGAAAAATATCATATGTCATCAGCTCTGGATTTTTAGGTTTAATTTTTCTTTAGTGCTGCAGGATCTTTTTACTTCTGGCATGATAAAATCTGCTACTGATTTTCAAGTGTACAAAGAGGTTGCTGGTCTTTCTGGCCTTGACTTTGCTTATGCAGATAACACTGCTGTGTATCACACAAAGGTATTATTGAAGTTTGTAATGGCATCGTTCTGACTATTGTAAATGAGTTCTCGTGAAAGTGATCATATGTGTACTTGTAGAATGACAAGTTGAAGCTTCTAAAACCGGGTTCCCTTCAGCATCTTGGAGAAAATATGCTTGCTTTTCTGCTTCATACCGCTGCGTCATCTCAACTTTCTAAAGGAAAAGCAATGGCAGTTAATGATAAAAGTGATGGTGATGCAGCCATATATTTTGACATTTTGGTACGTGTTTCTGTGCTCTTAAATGATATATGTTCATTTCAATGATTAGAAAGACATGATTATTACCACTCCCACCTCTTCAAATGAGAGTTACACTTCGACTTCTGAAATTAAATATACGGTAAATTGCGTAGAAAGGTAGCAAGTAAGGTTTTATTTCTGTTTTTTGGGTGACACATTTTATTTGCAAACTATTAAAAGATAACCAACTTCCAAAATAAAAATAAACTTGATAAAAGGTAATCTGAAATTACCTGGTCACTTTGACTATGTTAACATATTCTGATGTGGAACTGATGCCATAAGTGTTGCCAAAAAGTTAATTTCTCTATTGCACATAGTGAGTATTTTTAGTTAAAAATTTGCATGATTAAATATTTCTGATATTATGATTTAATGTGACAATTCAGGGAATGTACATGGTTGTATTTCGTCAACGTTTTGCCAACATGCTGTACAATTCGGTCATAATGCAATCTGTCATGATATGGGCTACATCAGTTGTGATGGGTGGTTCACCTGCCACTTCCTCTTTAGCCTTATCATTCTTAAGCATCCTACTGATGTGGATATGTTCATTAAGTTTTTCAATTGGAGTTGCCTTCATTCTACCACTTATATCTTCATCACCAGTTCCCTTTATTTCAAGCCCGTGGCTCGTTGTAGGTTTATTTGCTTCCCCTTCTTTCCTTGGGGCTTTGACTGGTCAACATATCGGTTATCTTATACTAAAACGATATATATCACGTGTATTTTCCAAAAGAATGGAGTCACTGTCTCCCGTGGTTCAAGCCAACTGGGCCAAGTTGGAAGCTGAAAGATCACTATATAAAAGCGGTTTGTTGCAATGGCTTATTCTTCTTGTGGTGGGACATTATTATAAAATTGGATCTTCCTATCTAGCTCTTGTGTGGCTTGTCTCACCAGCTTTTGCTTGTAAGTTTACTTCCCTGAAAAATAATATCCATGGTTGGTCTATGTTGGATATTGACTGATACAAGTTCTTAATTTTCTAGATGGATTGCTAGAAGCAACTTTATCCCCAACCCGGGCGCCAAAGGCTCTGAAAACTATAACATTATTGATGGGACTATTTGTACCATTTTTAATCTCTGGTGGCATGTTCATTCGATTAGCTGGAACCGTTGTTGGTATTGCTGTTCGCTTTGACAGGTATTACAAGGCATTTTATTTTCTAAATCTTAAGCAATTTCATAACTAGGCTTATCCTTACAACTGCTACTAAAAGCTAAATGTGGATATAAGAAATGGGAGGTTTTACTTGGAATGTCAGAATGTGCCTCTTTCTTTTTGCTCTCTTTTGTTAACCAATATTTCCTTCTATGCGTTGAATTAATAGACTTGCATTCAATGTAAATGATGTAATTTTAATTATATTCTCTGAAATATTTGGTTTTGTATGGATGCAGGAGTCCCGGGGGCAGCCCTGAGTGGTTGGGGAGTCTAATAGTTGCTGTGTACATATCGGCTGTCATATGCCTTACATTAGTGTATCTTCTTTCGTACATCCACATTTCAGGTTTTTTTCTTTATTGCAATATTGATATCGAGAATACCCTCCTTTGTTTAAATAAAGATCCATATTTGACTTCTGAAGTTTCAGTTTTGGTAACTCAAATTAATGTGTCTCTTTGCTTACAAATTTCTAAGAAAGTAAACATTATTAGGTTGTAGTATTTACTACTTAGTATATAGTTTAAAACAGTTATCAACGTCTTAATTTAAAAGATCAATTTTGATCTTTTGACTATCAAAAGTCAAATGGATTCCTGTTTCATAAACGACAGAGAACATGTACCTATTTATCTGTCTTCTTTGAAGTGCCAACAAACTTGTAGATCAATTTTAGCATATTGAAACTTTATTATTTTAGTAGCTCTATTTTTGTATTATTCTTTTATACTGCGTGTTGATTACTTATTTTTCATTTCTAGGTGTCAAAAAACTAATTGCAATTGCAAACTTTATTTTGTTCGGACTTTCACTAATTGTGGTAATATCTGGAATCATTCCACCATTCACGGAAGATATATCCAGAGCCGTAAATGTAAGGTCCCGTCTGTTTTGTTCATAACATTTTTCATTTTGTGGATCCCAATTATTACTATGGGGAGTAGTAAAAATTTGACGTTGATTCATGTACAGTACTTGATATGACGAAGGGAAATGGCACCGAAAAAATGACGAGTGATATATCATATTTCTTATGGAATCCGTATAAACAATTAGGAACTCAGTTCATCATCTATTGTTGGTTAAAATTACAATACATTTGAGCTTTTTGTTAGCAAAACCGTGTTCTTTCAAGATACAATGTCGATGTGTATTTCTGTTTACACACTTATTTTCGCATATAGTATATGTTATAAAGATTAGTGTAGTTATCAATTTTTTTCTCAAAAAGTTAAGAATCCTTAACAAACTGAAAAGGTAAAAAGCAACCCATTTGATTGCTCAAAGTCAAAAGTAGAGGTGGCAACTTCGACCGATTCACTTATAAACGGGTTGACTGGGATTGTGCTTTATCTCAAATGGATCAAACAACAAAATTTAGCTAATAGGGGAACATGTCTTGTGGGTCAAACAGGTTATATTCAAACAAAGTTTCTTTTTAATGAATAAAGGTGACTAAGTCGTTTTATTCAAAAATTTAGATTATTATTGTAATGTATATATATTTTTGAAATAATAATTAAAACGTTAATTTATTAATAAAAAAATGGACAAATGTGTTTTGTGGGTCAACCTAATCTGCTCGACCCGCCCATTTTGCTACCTCAAGTCAAAATGCTTATCTTTGTCTAGAACCAGTGAGTTTACATAGATATGAGTTTGATATATCTATGTAAACCCACGATAATTCTCAGGTTGTTCATGTTGTGGACGCATCAGGAAGGAATGGGGAATACAAAGAACCGAGTTCTTATATTTCTTTCTTTTCAACTACCCCTGGAAACTTAAACAAGGAGATTCAACATATTGATGAAGGGTTTGTATGTGGAAGAGGAAATGTTATTGACTTCGTCACTTTCGCTACTACATATGGTTGTTGGACCAACGGTGATTCAGTAAATGGATGGAGCGAATCAGATATCCCAACACTCAATGTGGAGAGTGATTTAAGAACAGATGAAAGACTTACAAAAGTTACTATTGATGCTAAAGTATCAACTCGCTGGTCTCTTGCAATCAATACTCATAAAATAGAAGATTTCCGACTCAAAGGTACTATCTTTACTATCAATCTTAGTGGTTGTAAGATGGGCGGATTAGGCATTTTGGGTACGGGTAATTACTGATAAATATATTACTGGTTGGGTTGACCCGAACCACTTCTTTTCCAAACATATATATATATATAATTATATCATCAAATATGAATACAAAAATATTATTTACTTTAATTTCTTGATTAAAATGATTTAAGGAGTTTTATACTTGCACTTTAGGCGATTTTTGACTGGTTTCCGTGAATCATACCTATTTTTCTTACCCAAACGCAACCCAATGTGACGGATTTATAAGTAAATGAGTCGGAATTCTTTTCACCCATTTTTATCACTCGTCATAGCTAGATAGTGGGTAACTTATAATCCAATGATGTTCTTTTTCAGATGCTGAAAATGGTGAGGAACTGATTCAAATTGGCACAAAAACTACTTCAGATGGATGGCATACTATTCAGTTTTCTGGAGGGAAGAATGCTCCGAGAAGGTTTGATCTAACCCTTTACTGGGCCAAAAACCAAACTCAAGTGATAAATGATGATCATAGTCTTCTATTGAAACTAAGAACAGATGTTGACAGATTGACTCCAAAAGTCAAAAGGGTTCTTGAGAAGCTTCCTTCATGGTGCTCGTTGTTCGGGAAATCCACAACTCCCCATACCTTAGCCTTTTTAAGTAATCTAGGTGCTAATTTCTGATCTGACGACACTAATATAGTCCTGCATACATGTCCAAAACATTCATATTGTTTATTAGGAATTTTTTGAATGTGGATGCTAGTCATGAGGTGATAGAACTACAGACTAGTCAATAAGTAATTATATTGTTTGATTGGAACTTTTTTTCTTGAGATCAGGTACTCTCTCTATATAGATACATGAATTGATACCATCTTGCTGCATATCTAACTGGAAATGTTGATTTTTGTCAGATTTTTTATAATGCTGAAAAGTTCTGATCTTTATGATTTTGAAGTATACTTGTTTCTAATTTATGATCAGAATCCTCCCAATTGATATGCTGTCATGATTGATATGTAGTATTCGTTGTATTTCGCATTAGTTTTGTTGTTGATCGTTGTCTATATCACTGATGATCTCGTGGGTTGCGACACATGTCAAATGAACTAGTTATCTCTTGCTAGTAAAAGGGATGTTTTCGTCATCTTAACATTATAAGCTTTAGTTTCAATACCATGAAATTTATTTTATTGTCTTAAAATGTTCCTTCGCCAAGTCAATTTTGCCAAGACAAAGGACTCGCACGATTTAGAGCCAGTATTTTGGTGAAAAATATCAGTTTTTGGTTAATAAGTATACCCAAATAAGAATATCTTCAAAATGATGCACACCTGCCAAATAAACAAAGGGAAAATAATTGGTGTTGATTTTGATACTATTGGTTGCTGTGACTTTAAATTTGAGCACTAAACGTGTAGTTGAAGGGTAAGATATACGAAAGGTTATTGGGTTATATACAACTTGATCAATCAACGATACAAAACGTTTTGTGTTATCAACAACACCAATTATTTCCTTGTAAACAAATGATGTAACAAAATTATTTTGTTGTGTTTATTTACTTTCAACAGCCATTTATACAAATTCATTCTTTATGCAATATAATAGAAACATTATTGTATGAATGTATGCCAGAACCCAAGGTTACCTAACTAAAGGTGCACAAAACCGGTTTTCAAACCGAACCAATTTGGTAAAACTTGGTCAAAACCGGTTTGGACTCAAACCGGTTCAGTTTGAAACCGGTTTGGAGCTGGAAAAGTTCAAACCGGTCAAACCAGTTTGGCACCGGTTTGAGTCAAACTGGTTTCAAAGCGGTTAAAAACCGGTTTTTTACCATTACGCGGCGGGTAGATACATTTCCCGGGTAGTAAAATAGCCTCCAACTGTTTGAAAGTTCCCGGATAAGGGGGAAGTACCCGGCGGGAAAAGGGTGTACCCGGCAGGTAATTCTCCTATTTACTTTGTTTTCTTTGTTTTTTTCGACTTTTCACACAATACATCTCGTAACCACTGAACATAATAATTAGGCGAATTGAGTACCAAAAGTTCATGAAAGTAAGGGATAAATATATACATAAATCGAGCAATATGAAACACGTTTTTGGAGTAAATTTATTGTTTATTTTCATTTAAACAAATATAGACACATCTTCAAACATAAGAACATAAACACAAAGTCTTCTAGTCGTCATTTATATGCGTTGAATTAATAGACTTGCATTTGAAACTCTTCGTAAGTGAAGTATCTTAAAGTGTTGTATAATCGTGTCATTTCGTTATCGGCGTGCCAACTTGATCCAGATGCCGTCTCATTTCGAATGTCGTCATGAAGTGATGTGGAACCATACTTTGATAAATAGACATCAAACAAACTTTCAAATTATTTTTTAAAGTTGGAAATTTCATCTTTCACGAAATCCGGGTTTCATCTAACAAACTTAAATCGTAATAAATGTTTTGAAGTAGAGTTTTAACCCCAATAACATTTACAGCCAGCTTCAAAGTGGCGTAACAAGTTATAACGGGACGCATTTATTTTAATATAGTTTATAAATTTGGCTTTCATTTGTTGTAACAACATTTCGGTAATTAGTTGGATAGTATGCCAACTTGACTCCGAAAAAGGTGTAACCCGATTACCTTCTGCAAGAAGGTCATGAAACATTTTCAAAGTTTCTTTTTGTCTTAAAGCACTTTCAAACATATTACATGTCAAATTCCATCTAGTAGGTACGTCCCAATTCGGACCTAACCAAAGGGAATTCGAATAGACACAAAAGTTCATATATTTATGGTATCTAGCGTTACTTGAACTAAAAATATCACGTAATATTTGTTTAAATCTTTCTTTTATGGTTGCAATACAACTAATTCCATCTTGCACAACCAAGTTAATATTATGTGCAACACATCAACTATGAAAAAATAAGCCTTTGCAAACCGGTTTATATTTTAGTTGAATTATCCGACGGGGGCGGTGTTATCGGATGGGTTAACAAAAGACATAGAAAATACTTTTCCTTCTAGCTTAAAACTTTTTATCACATCTAAAATTTTATATAAATTATCACCGGTATGCGGATATCCAAATAATTAAAACGCAATCGTACGCTTCATCATTTGCCACATATAGGGATTAACCCAATGAGCGGTAATGCAAAGGTACGAATTCGGTGAACCATGTGGAGGCGTCCAAACATCGCAAGTTAAATTTATACCGGTTTCTATACTTTGAAAACCTAAAATCATTTCATTTCTATCCAATTTCCACATTTTAATAACATCGCGTCGAAGAGTTGTACGACTTACATGTGTATAACGAGGCTGGAGTGTTTCTTGGATGAGTTTTGTGAACCGCGGATTGTCGAAGTGGTCAAAAGGCAAGTTTTCTTGAATCACAAACTTCGCCATCTTATCCCGCACCAAACTCGCTTCGTATTGCCAAATCGTAGCATCATTCACCTTGTCGTTTGGTCATGACCTGGCCTATATTTCACCGATTTGCAATAGAGGTTTGTATGATTTCTCAAAGTAGTAACGTTCGACATTTCGCACAAGTCATAATTGCACCAAATATCCGGGTTTCTTTTTGTCGATAGGACGGAAACAACCGTAGCATTGCTAGACGATTCCCAACACCGACGAAAGATTGTGATTGCCCACACGATGATGCCATAGCTAATTAGAGTTGAGAGTAGAGTTTGTGTTTTCCTTACCATTTGAGAGTGTGTTTTTATAATTTTTACTAAGTTTTAGAGTGTTGTAAATAAACCTCAACATCTAACACATATTTATACTATCAAAATGGGCAAAAAAAAAGGCAAAAACCAACCAAAAAAGGCTATATGGCCATTTTTAAACGTCTAGTTGCAACAGAGACTGAGTACCGGGCGGGTAACAGGATTCCCCAGAAGGTAGTACCATTTCCTAGCGGGAACTATTCAAAACCGGTTTCAAACCAGTTTGTACCAGAACCGGTTTGAAACCTGTTCTAACAATTGAAATATCAAACCGGTCCAAACCGGTCAAACCGGTTTGAAACCGAACCGATTTGACTCAAACCGATTAGAACCAAACCGGTTTACCAGTTTCAAACCGGTTTTAGTTTAGAAACCGATTTGGATGTGCAGCTCTAACCTAAACAATCATTGTCCACTTAGAACCCACGTCCCATGGGCCAGAGCCCAAACTTTAACCATTATTCAACTTATATTCATAAATATATGTGAGGTATCTTTGAAATGCAATTTTATTTAAGAAGCGCTTATGTACGAATTATTCGTGGGATAAATCAAGTCAATTATAATGAGTATATACATTTGTCTCAACCGCGAGACTTAAACTTCAAAGTTGGAATGTCACCTCAATATAAATGGATCGATATAAATGGATCGATGACCTTTTTAATACTTACTAAAACCTACATTCTCAATTTCTACAAATATGTTTTTTATGTTATTCAACCGCTTTCCCGTGTAATTCTTTTGTCCAGCTTCTTGTTAGTTTTTTTTTTAATTTAATTCGTTATTCAAAAAACATATGCATCTTTATACGTGTATAGTTCGTTTACTTAGTAAGAAAGATAAATTAGATGTTTGATTATAGCTATAAGGGTTTTAATATGTTGATCAACTTTTAAAAGGTTGATTTATTTATATAATAATCGAAATAAACTATAGAATGTAAATGCAAAATCATAATAATTTGTATTAACATACATATTTTGGCCGGTGTTGTATGATATAAACCTTTTGGTCTCTATAACCAAAAATGAAAACCTACTCCTCCTGGTTATGAAATTGAGGGTAAACATTCGTACAATTTGGTTTTCATGAATTTTGTAAAAAATACTAGTTGATCTCATGGTTGTGCTACGTACAGCCCTCCGGTAAATATATATATAAAAAAAAAAAAGTTCAATATATATTATATAATGAAATTACTAAAACATGTGTATTATTATTGTCGCAAGTCAAACTGATTCCCGAAAAAACTTTCTGGATATTTCTTAATGTTCCGGCTATTCACTAGACGTGACTTACCAGTTTGTTTTTAAAATAAGGGTAAATCACACTCCTTGCCCCTGTGGTCCTTCAATTTCTCAAACCTCATCCCTCCCAACTTTTAATTACACTCTCTGATACTATGATTGCTAATTTATCCCAAGTTCGTCCCTCGCTCGTTAAATCTAACAAATAAATTGTTAACTAATAAAAAATTACTAAAATACCCTCATTCTTCCGACCACTACTACCCCTGCAATTTCCGGCCAACTTACCCCTTTCTTCTCTTTCCTTTTGTTCCTTCTAGTTTTGAAGATTCAAAGCAACACCATTTATGTGGACCTTTACATATCCAGGTCATGACTTTGCTTTCCAATAACTAGTCACAAACATCATGAATCAATAAAACCATCAAATTAATTTAAGTCAATAACAATCTTCATTTCTCGTTAACTATTTCCAGCGACTTCGCCGGCAAAACCATAACCACCATCATCTTCGGAGATCGAAAAAAATAGTGACCAGAACAACATCATCATCCTAGAAACCACCATGATTATCATCTTAGGCCAATTCCAACGAAATCCACGAAACCACCATCACCGTCACCATCAAAATCGAAACCCAAAATTGTTTTAACCAGATTTTCTCATACCCGTTAGAATTGATGTTCTCAAAAATGGATTCGGTTATATTTGGGTTGTTTATCACGAAACTGTTTATGGATGTAAATTCAAATCGTGGAGTTTTCTTAAAACATGTAAAGGTCCGGATAGTGGAATTTAATTACAAGATGTGTGATTGGGTCTTCTTTAAATTGTTTAATATGGTTAGAGGTGAAAGGTAGGTGAAAGTGGGTTTGGGTTATGGTTTGTACAGTGATACTTAATAAAAGTAAATTAGGGTTTGAGAGGAAGGTAAAGGTTTTTCGGGTTAGAAGGGTCTAGTTGGAAGAAGAAAAAGGGTATTTTAGTTATTTTTTATGAGTTAATGATTAACTTGTTCATTTAATGAGGGAAGGAAGAACTTGGGACAATATATCAATCACATGATCAGGGATTTTAATTAAAATTTGAGAGAAATGAGACTAGAGAAAATGAAGGACCACTGAAACATGGAGCGTAATTTATTTTTAAATTAATGACTGTTACAAATACTTAATAAATATATATCATTTATACATGATATTTGAACTAAGTTGAACTTACTAACTTATTCTCGCGATAAGATTGGCTAAAACATGAAGCTTTACATTAGACCCATATGAGCAACGACAAATGTCTAGATGCTGCATAAATTTACTTGTATTAAATATTTATTTCTATAATGGTTTCGAAGTTATCGAATACATACGAAGATAAAGAAAACATAATAAGGTCAAAAGAGAAATAAAACTTAGTTACAATATTCGTTTTAGAAGGTAAGAAGTGTGTTTATCATTTAATTATTCATGGATAAGGTTGTTAATACGGAAAGTATGAAGTAATAAACAAAGTAAAGTAAATGAAGAAATTAAATGCACGATGATGTAAATAGTGAAAAGAAAATTTTGAACTACGTGAATCACATTCACATTTGTAACATCCCACCTTATCACGATCATAATATTGTCCGCTTTGCCTATGGCGCACAGCTTTTTCTTGGCGACCACTCAAGGACTTCCCAAGAGGTCACCCATCCTAGTACTACTCCCGCTCGAGCACGCTTAACTGCAAAGTTCTCACGAGATATGTTGTGCTTGTGGCCCCAAAATGCGTTGTGTCTAGTAAGGATGAGATTTACCTTATAAGCCCAAGATCTCTCACCCCCCCCCCCCCGGGACTCATCGACCTCGATGAGGTTTGCCCCACCATCCCGAATGGTACATGAGTCGCTCTGATACCATTTGTAATATCCCGTCTTAACACGGCCATAATATTGTCCACTTTGCTCGTAGGCGCACGGCTTTTTCTTGGCGACCACACGAGGACTTCCCAGTAGGTCACCCATCCTAGTATTACTCTCGCTCGAGCACGCTTAACTGCAGAGTTCTCACGAGATATGTTGTGCTTGTGGCCCCAAAACGCGTTGTGTCTAGTAAGGATGAGATTTACCTTATAAGCCCAAGATCTCTCATGTCCACGGCCGATATGGGATTTGCCTAAGGTATTACAAACACCCCTGGGGCCTTGGGGAGGGGGTGTTTGGCTAGGGGAGGTCTCAAGTTCGAGTTCCACCCGGGACTTTTACCCATTCGGGCGATAAAAAAAAAGGAGGAACAGGAGGGTCTCAGGTTTAGCATACTGCCCAATTGGATGTCACTGCTAAACCTGAACCATTAACATCTAACAAGTTGTTCTAAAAATAAAAAAATAAAAAATTTCATGTGAGTATTTATTGTGTTGTTTATAAAAATTGAGATATATATTACGTAAATATTTTATTGATATGTGTTGCATTAAAGTTGTTAGAGTTGCATGCATGCATTCATGATCATGTTTTAAGCATGCGATTATGTATATATATATGTGTGTGTGTGTGTATATTATGTGTGGTTAATGTGTAACGAGCGTAAGATACGAAATTCAGAGTTTGAAACATGTAAGCACAAGGTTAACGTTATCAAGAGATCTCGATATGTTAAGGCTTTGTTACACATTAACGAAGAGATCTCGATATCTTTTTTTATATAAAGAGCATTGTCATGGCATGATTGTACGTGGTATTTTAATAGAAAACGCACGAGCTCACTAAACCATTAGGTTTACGCATTTATTGTATATATCTCGGGTTTAATCAAATAAAGTGTTGGGTTTTGTTCATGTTGGGTCAGAGACCCCACTAAATGTATTTATAGATGACAAATTCAATTAAGTATTCTTGTAGTTCACTGCATCTGTTAGCAGTGAACAGAGAGTAGAAAAGAGAAACTGTCGCTGATCAAACATGATCAGCGAACAGAAACACTTAGAATATATTTCTTATTCTTCTCTGATCACTGCATATGTTAGCAGTGATTCTCTTGTAACTTGAAGTATTCTCAAAGCATCATCATTCGCTGATGATCATTTAACCTTCATGTTACTAAGGCTGTCGCTGAAAAGATCAAAGTTCCATCTGCTGAAGTCAAAGACTGAAGACAGAGACAGAGAGCAGTTCAATGATGTGAAAATCATCACTGCTCTACTGACCAGCGGTTCATGCATTTACCCAGAAAGTACATTGGGTCTGACAAATACCCAACGTACAATAGGAGGTCAACTTATGCAGCATACAAGAAAGCGTGCATATCTTTTCTAAGATATGTACGATCACTTATTGTACATTTGCATTTAATTCCATGTACCTTCTTCTGTAACCTAGGAATAAAGTAATATATAAACTTTAATCCTAGGATGTACTGTCACTTTCAAATGTTGAAAGTTACTTTACTGTCCCAACTAATATGGTGTTGACACGTGTTGTACTTATATCTCATTGTGTGAGAGTATAAATACCACGCTCAATAACCATATTAAATGTCCAGAATTTTGTATTCGAGATCAACTAGTGGTAAAGCACGTTCCTACTCTTTAGTGAACCAAGTGCCCTCACTTATCTGTTAAGTGTTGATCACTAAGCCTTATCAGCGATCTATTCGCTGATAAGTTGTTGAGACCAAATTTGTCACAAGTTAGTTTACTTAGACTTGTCTGTCTTGTCTATTTCCGCAAGTAAACTTTGTAAAGTATTCAATTGATTCATATCAATAAAAAGAAAACTTTAAACTTGAACTTGTTTGTCTATTTACATTTGTTGTTAGTAGTTAAAATGTTTTAGTTGACAAACCGGGACCAACAGTTCATATTTTCGGTTTTTACAAAAACAAATAATAGAAACGGAAGCAAAGATTTGAACAACATTAAAAACAAGTTAATGCCCACCAAGGATCCATTTGCATGAATATGAAAGATTAAAACATCCATATGGGTTTTCTTAAAAATACAGCCTTTGTTAACTCCTTGTTGAATCAGATGTGGTGATGACAAGAACTCAAGAGAGAGCTCCTCCAGAGACCAACAAGCTTCCATACCGAAGTATGCTATTACTAACTCTTGCTTAAGAAACCTCTTAAGCTTGAAGGAAATAATCAAATTTTTTCTTCAAGAGAGGGAGAGAGATATTACTTTCTTCTTAACTAGCTTAGAAAGAAAACAAAGTATATCTATGTGTGTGTGTGTGTCTATAATTGCTATACCTAATTTACATTTATGTTGTATATCTGAAAATTAATAACCTACTGCTACATATAAAAAAGGAAAAATCGAACAATCATCATCTTTGTGCTCTAGATCTAGAAAACAAATCGAAAGATTCGGTGCTCTAGATCTAGAAAATGGACAGCGGCGACTGCGACCGTCAAGCCTTAGTGGTTGAGTCGGTCCGGTCGTTCCTTCGCTGCGTCATTTATAAAGAGTGCGTAAGTATGTGTTATTAAAATTGAGTGTGTGAGTGTGTTTTTGAATGAGAGAAATTGTGTGTTTGAACGAGGAAGGCTAGAGAAAAAAAGATGTTATTTACGTAATAAACCCCACACACCCATATAATTTTTGAACCATTGATCAAACAAATGATTGGCTTGGATCTCTTGCGCTCCCTTCCCTCCTTTTCACCCTGATCTTGTTTCATATATATAAATATATATATATATATATATGCCTCCCACGAGGCTAGAACCCACAATATCTTGGGTGATGAGCTATTCACATACCACCATAGACCCTTTGGTCATTAAAAAAATGTATTACGTTATGGAAATAGAGGGGCAGCTGCATTTTGAGTTAGAGCAGCATTTTGAGTTAGAGCAGACAATCTTAGCCGCTAATTCCGGTGATAATGGTAAAAACTCGTAACACTAACAATAAAAGTGCATAGTGGGTCTACAATAACAATAAAATTTATGTATAGTAGTTCTACGATAAAAATAAATGTTACCAATATTAGATTAGTAGATATGGCGGCTACAATGTTTGATACATAGATGAGTAGATGGATTTTGTTATTTAGATATTTATTTTTAGATTGTACTTAATTGTTTAACGACTTCTTTTAATTGGTATTGCTGGATTTTTAGGTTATACCTTTAAATTCAAACATCATTAGTTAGTACTTTATATGCATTGATGTTTTTTCTTTTTAATACAATCTCAAGCTGATGATTTTGATATGCATTTTTATAATTTCAGTAACAAATGGCCACATCTTTATCCAAGTGAGGGAGGGTAAAGAACATATAATATGGGAAAGATGAGAAACTTGACGCATTGGTCGATGTTTTGCAAGAACTTCCTGGCAATCCTTTATGGAAAGGTAAATGGTGGTTTCATGAACAATTATATGGCTGATATGTACGCAAGAGAATGATTTAAAAGATCCTAAGTTTTGGTAAGAATGTTAACCCACATATAAACTCTAGGATCAAATATCTCAAAAACAAGTATAATCCAATTTTTGAGATGCTAATGCAAAGTGGATGTTAATGGGATGATGTTGAACACAACTTTAATTGTAAAAAAAACAATGGTATGAAGACTGGTGTAAAGTAAGTAGAACCTAACCTAACTAGTATATTTCTTTTCTTTATTTCCTTCTACTTTTATAGTATTTCTTTCATTATATTGCTTTTAATTTTGTAGAACCATAAGAACGCAGTTAGATTATGGAACTTTAGATTTCCTTATCTGAAGAAACTAGACTTGGTCTGGGTCGTGATTGAGCAACAGGACTCAAAGCTGAAGATATATCACAAGCATATGAGGATGCTAATAACAATAATAATGAATTTGTATGTTATTCCTCTTAAAGTGAAGATGAAGTTGTCATGGTCTCTAATGGTCAAAGATAGCCTACTTGCTCAAACACTAACACTTATACCTCAAAGAAGAAACGTAAAAAGGTCTCACAAAAATCACAAAATTCTCACAAGAAGAAGAAATCAGTTGCAACTCAAGAAAATTAAGATGCAAAGCTAGATAACTTTTGACTGCATATGCTAATAAATCAGACTCTTTGAGTGATGAGAAGATGCAAGAGGTCTTGTGTGAACTTCTATATATGGGCATACCTCAAACGAATGTTGGAAAGGTTATCGAGGCTTGCTACAACGATCCTAACAAAGTGAAGACTTTCTTTACTTTACTGACTTTTATGAGAAGATCTTACATTACGGGTTTCTTAGATCCACCACAAGTATTATTTATTAATCATTTTTCTTAGCATATTTCAGATTTTTCTATTTTGATATGTAGAACTCTTTTAAGCACTATTAGGGTACTTTTAGGATTGTTATTTGGAACAATCTTATGTATTGGCAAGTGCTATCTTCTATGATTTTAAATTTGGTGGTTAATTTGAGTCATTGTAATAGTAGGTGATATTATTTTACTGATATTCAATGTTTATTTCTTTTGGTTAATTTGAGTTATAATTTTACTAAACATGTGATATTTGATTTTTTCCATGTCTTCTATTTCTCACATAAGGCAGTTGGTTCCTTTAATTTTTAAGCTTTATAAGGTTTTGATGGTGCTTTTGTGATCTTTGCTTGCTCTGTTTGAAGTGTTTGAAAGTGCTGTTTTAGTTGTGGTCAAATAAAAATTGCATATTAATTTGCATATGTGTATCGAATTACGGATGTATTTAATGATATATTGTGATTAAATTAATATTATTAACAAGCAGCAACAATGCAATGGAATACTCCTACATCCTTAACATTATCATTACCATTCTTCTTCTCATTACCATTCTCGTTCCCTCAAACACATCCTTAACTGATCGCATACAAAAGTCTTGCTAAATGACGTTCTTATCGGCGTATGTTTCTGTAAGCCATTAATCACAATGATTCATTTTCCCAAAAACTCATTCTAATCTAGAGGCCAAAGAATTCTCTTTGCGCTACTATGCATCTTTACTCATAGTATAGTGCAAGTTAGGTTTGGGTATAGCAAGACTTGAACCTGCGACCATTAGGTTAAAAGCCCAATGCTCTACTAACTGAGCTATACACCCCAAAAAAGATGTAGTAGTAAATAAGGATTGGTGCGAAAAATAAGAGAGGGTGGCCCCTCTTCATCATATTAAAGGGGCGCGGCTTTGTATGAGGCTCGTACTGCAGAGCAAGCGAAGAAAACGTAAGGGCGCGCACTAGCACTTCTACAAGAAAACGGCTAGCTAACGCACCCCTTATTGAAAAGTCAAGGATATTGAATGATCGATATGAGAAGGAAGCGTTCAATCATTGGAAGAAAGTCGGACTTACTCAACAAACACCTTTCTTAGCTTAGTAAGGTTGCTTGTTTCCACTTATAAACAGATTTTGAAAATCACGAATTCAAATATTTTTCTATTTCGTGCTATTTAATGAAATAATTTGAGGAAATAAGCCAACTAACCTTTTTGATTTTTATTTTCATATAATGTATGATAGGTCCGTGAAAAAAAATTGGGCTTAACTATCAATAAGTCCATTCAAATTTTTAGATTATAGAATCCACTATCTCGGGCTCAAGGCCCAACATAAGGAAGTCTTCTTTTGTCTTACCTTTTTTTTAATAACACGTATGATCAAATTATTAACTATCGCCTAAATAGTTTAGTTGTCGTCCTGAGGATAAAAATTTCAAGTTCAAATATTATTAGCTAAACGTTTTGGAGTTGTCAAAGAAAAGGTTAAAACGGCTAGTGGAATACTCTAGTTAAGCCGCATGCAAAAATAAAATTATTATTAGCGTTTGATTAACACCTTAAAATGATTTTCGCGTTAATCGTAGAACATATGTTGCGAACTTTTACTAAGTCAACATGATTTCTTAGTGCCATGTTAATATTCTACTTCGGCATGTATCAATATAATTGGAATGTTTTATTTAATACCAATATTATATTAATTAAAATGTAAAGTAAAGATAAAAAATTTTGCTTTCTTGCTATACCTAATTTTAACCATGAATTTATTTATGGAAACTAACAAATTCATCATGCTCTTCGGCTTTCGTTTAAGTACCTGCTACATACATTTAAACAAAATGAAAAATTAGTCACTCAAGAAGTTGAACCTGACGTTAATCTAGTTCCAGGCCTTTTTTGAAGAATCCGAATCCTTAAATGTCGATAATATTGAAAACGATACTATACATAATGAGCTAATATATCCGTTAACAATTTGATCACTTTCGTATATAACCATCTAAACAGCCATTTCATATTAATAGTGTCTTTAAATTTTATTACTTGTTAAATATTTCAATCAAAACTATACAAAATGGGATTTTTAATATGATTCTTCAACCAATGGATGAAGTAAAAATGACCAAGGAGAGGAAAGGATGACTCCAAATCACAACTGCACTAGCAATATCATAAAATGGCTATGTTCCACCTGAATAATTTGACTTCTTTAATTTAAAATTTTGAATCTAAATCGTTTTTATATCAGTAATTTGTATGGTACATATTTAGATTTCATAGCCATTTTGATCTCATAAGAGAGATAAAAATCTATATAGTATTATTTGAACAACAACATGAACGTAAAATGAATAAAGGAATACAATTCTATGGATGTGCATTGATTCATATTCAACGGGGTTAAATGAAACCAAATATTAACTTGCAGAAATATTTCGCTTTTGTAACTTCAAGTAAGAATGCACGTTGTTTTATTAGAACTTGACAACCTATTGAACATACGGTTCCCTTGATACTGTTAAACAAATTGAAAAGGGGTGAATTTCATAAATGTCACTTTAACATTTCAAACAAAAATGTTTGATTGATTCAAGAAAAAACAAAGTTTTGAGGTGCAAGTCTAGAAGATTTAAACGACCTTGAGGTGGGTTATGTAACTCCGCTGGTGTATCGTTAATCAACTTGGTACTAAACCGGAGAGTTGTTGTGTCTTGTATAGATGATATTTTGAGTTTTATGATAATATTGTTACAAAACGGACGGATAGGTTAAAATGATAATTGCTTAAAAATTGATAGCTCGTAAGAACTACACGATTACTTGTGTTCACATGTGATTAACATTGATATATGTACTACTAAAAATGTTAAAACTATAAAATTACATGTCAATAAACATAAAAACACATGTGTATACATGTGAACACTTTATATGTTTTACCTGTGAGCAAATCGGTCAAAAACACTTAAAATGTGTTTTGACACATAATTTTTGATTTTCAAGGTTTTATTATTCTTTATTTACATTTTCTTATAAATTAATTGACATTATCATATATGAACGAACACATAATATTGTAGTTCTCACTGTTCTTAATTATTTAGTGGTTATCTTTTGAACCTTCACCGTAAAATAAATTTGCACGTATCGTAGATATGTATACTAGTAACTTAAGAAAAATGCAACTGCGGCTTTTGTTATTTGTTTGAACTTTCAAAAGGAAACGGATGATATTTTTTCTATTCAGGTGACTCGAGAAGAGCGAGATTTTTTATGATTCAGATGTATGTGATCTAACAAGTTATCTCCATGACTGTTTTTAACTCTTACCTGCCTACCCTCAACTTAGGCTCGAAACTAAAATCTCTTATATCCGAACAACCAAAACAAGAGTGCTTCTCAATGAGAAGCATGCTCGATCTGTCCTTGTGTTCTTTTCCTGTGATATTATTTAAGGAACAAAGTAGCACAGTTACATAATTGATTGATACTGTTAAACAGAGTCCAACTAGACATTACTATCCATGTGATCCGTTATGAAGCATTAAAGCCCAAATGTTGTCTTTTTGACATCAACACATATTACTTCTAGGTATAGGTATACTAAATGGGTTGGTACCAGTTAAAAGTGGTGGAGTATATAATAACTTCATGGGTCTAAGTGTCTAACCTATATTGTACTATAAAGTTATGCTGGTCAAACCTTAATTTATAATGCATTTTCAGTTAGTCGGTGACCTGTTTGTAAATTTACCATTCTCTAGTGGATTGGGACTACTTTCTCTTAAAAATTACTTTTTGGTGTGTGACAATTCTTTTACCATCAAAAGAAAAACAAAACACTAGAAAAACAAATAACACAAACAAAGAAAACAAAAATATAGAAGAATGGCAAAAACATCACAAAACGGCTTAAACTTGATCTCATCTCAAGACTATGGACTGCAAAAAGAATTCCCATCACTCAACATAACAAACAAACTAAAATGACCGACTAACCTATTCTTTTATAACCTTACACTCTCTACCACCTAAATATAACCTGATTTCTATAGCCTCCTCTCCCCTTCAAACCTATACAACCAACAAAACAAATCATACTAAAACTGAATACCAAAACTCCCTTCACCAAATCCTAACCATCTTTAAATGTATTCCGCAACAGGGTTGATGTTTGGGATGAGCTCTGTTTCTGGCTCGGCCCTAACAATCGCCATAGTCTCATTCGGGCCAAACTTGGTTCTCATTTCAACCACCTTTTTGTGGGAGTTTGAGTGCAGTGTAGGAACAAAAGTCGGGCTGGCTGCTGGGCGGTACTCTGGGAACAGCCGCCCTGACTTGTAACGAACACCACAAGCATTGCAAAGGCTCTTTGGGCCCATTGGGCCTGCCCGCCATTGAGGTGTCTTTGTAATTTCACAATGCATACACTTTCTAACTCCTTGTCCTGACTGGTTCTGGTTTTGGTTTTCATTCTGGCTGTCATTTTCCTCCACCTGGCTGAATTGGATCTTGGGCTTTTTCAGCTTCTTTTTCTTCTTCTCAGCAGGCTCAGAGGCAACCGAATTCGGCCCAGAACGAGATGTAAAATTCTTTTCGGATTCAGAAGAAGATGAAACGGGCACAAACACAAGAGGGGAGAGGAGTTCAATCATGGCCCGAGGATTAAAAGTTGTGGGCCGAGGACGCTTGCTTCGAGCCTTTTGTGGCCCACGTTGAATTGGGCTGAGTGGGATCATCTTACCGTTGCCTGAGTAGGAGGAGCTGGAGCTGCTGCTACTGCTCTCGAGGACCGACACTGGACTTGAAGTCTGGAATTGGTGGCTTACAATTACCGTCTCTTTTTCAGCCGAAACATTCTCTTTGTTGATGGTCATTCCACCTCCAGAAAATGAGTCTTCCACAAAGTTCGAAAGCCATTCCATTTGAACAATATCCTCATACTGTGATAAAGAAAACATAAACAAGGATATAAGTACCATTGATATCCATTTGACAAGATAAAATTTAAATTTCAGCTTCATAAATTGCAGAAACAAAAAAGTTAAGAAGTGGCTTCATGGCAACACTCTGTTAAAACTTAAATTATTTTCTTCCTATATTTGGAATTACCCATTACACTAAAGTTGGTAGAAATCAAGACAACCATTGATTGCTCTTTAGAAAAGGACTCATCTTTAACTTAATTGCCAACAAATTAATCAACTTTTCTTCAAGAACACTACTTCCTTCCTTCATTCCAAATTAAGTAATCTTTACTCCTTTCACATGTAACACAAAAATGGAACCCACAACTCCACGACATACCAACTATGTGGAAATGACCAAATTTGAAATAACCCTTGCTTTTTAAACAATTTTAAATCACAATTATTAATGGGTCCACAAAATTAAAACATGATTTTCACTGATTGGGTCCCCTTGTGTCTCAAACCTGAAGTTCCCAATTGACTTAAAATATCAAAACAATAAACTTTCTGCTTCAAAAGCAACAAGAACAGTTAAATATAGTCAGTTGAGTTACTAAAATCAAAATTCGAGAAAATTTGTGATATTTACAAATATTAAAAGTAATAATAGACTTTCATGTTGGATGGTAATGTGGTATTCAATCTTCACCCTCCATTTTCAGTGACTTACAAATGCATTAAATCAAGGGTTTGATGAAACTTCAACTCTAAAGTAAACAACAATCTCAATTTAAACAAAAGAATTAACCACTAAGCATGTGCTCAATCATCATACATATATACATACACCCCACTTATAATATAAACAATGCTTAGCTGGCTACCAAAACCAACATTTATGACATCATTATCATTAATTTATACTGATTAAACAATGTCAAGAAAAAATCTTAATCAACTCACCGGAACAGAAAGCTCTGCCGACAGAGCTGCAGTGGCGTTCTTATCGCCTCTGCTGCCGATGAAAACGGAATTAGAAACCTGCAAGTCATCGGAATTGTTGGTCCAAATGTTGGTAAACTCATTACAGTCAACGGAATCCAAAGACGTATCGTTGACCGGAGGGAATTCAATCAAATCATCAATGTGATCAAAGAAACTTGCACAATCAATCTCTTCAATATAATCTTGGCTTGTCATTTTCTTTTCTACTTCCTGAAATAAAAATTAGAAAAAAAAAAAGAAGATGTTTAACATAACAGAATGAAATAAAAGAGTACAATTTAGCTAGAAGTGCTGAGGTTATTTTATCTATAATTAGAAATACACTAACAATCATTACTTTCTTTTTTATAATTTTACTAAATTTAGCATTATTCTACAAAAAAAAAAACTAAACCAGAGCTTAAGAAGATTCAATTTTTAAAAAAGAAACAAACAGAGCTTTAATAAACTAAAATTGAGCTAAAATCCTAGTAACATTTCATATATATCCAAGAATTTCATTATTTTAAATGAAATTTCACTCCATTTTCAGACATTTCACCAAAACAAACATTCAACAAAATTCTTAAAAAATCCGTACTCCTCACGTTTTATATAATTTAAGAAAAAATGGAAGAAGAAAAAAACAGAGCTTTTAACAACTAAAATTGAGACAAAACCCTAGTTAAATTGCATGAATTTGACACCATGTTAAATGAAATTATACTAAATTTCACACATTTCCACAAAATATAAAACAAAAGTACAGTTGTAAAATTGTAGTACAAAATCAAACGACTCACATTGTCAATAAGTGAAGCAACACGAATAAGTTGAAAAACATAAATTTGTTATGAAAATGATAGAAGTGAAGACAAACCTGAGGACAAAAAATTTGCCGACTAAAAGCTGCAATTGAACAAAGTAAATATATATATCAAAGCAGAAACCCCCAGAAATTCCTAAGCGGCGAAAATTTCGAAGATTTAGGGGTAAAAACCCCAACGCAAACGACAAAAACTAGTTGGAATTTTGAAAATTGAAAACTCAAAATTGGCAACAGTGATTGAAATGAAATGTCAATGAGAAGGTGAAGAATTTGAAAGATGAGAGAATGAGAGAGAAAAACCCTAAAAAGGGAGGGAAGAGTGTGTGTATGTATATGTCTGTTTTAAATCAAATGGTAGTTGTGAAAAGTATTGTTTGAGTGATAGCTGGCTTTCATATTTATTATTACTAATGACCCATTCGTTTTCTCTAACCTCTGTCTTTTTAACTCTTGTTTACCTTCAAAACGCAGGTCCCACTCCCACATGTACTCCACCGCTAATTTTTCTTATAGCAAGAAGAGCACTCTCAACTCAATAAACTACTTCAATATTAGCTTAATTTCTTTAATACTAGTTTAATGTCATGTTAGTATATTTAAAAAGATTAGTTCAGTATTATATTGGTACTTTTCTAAAAAGGTTAAAAAAAAAAAAATTTGAAAAAGCTGAAAAAAGAAAAACTAAATATTACCAACAGATAAAACTTTTTTAGATTTACTAAATCTAATCGCTTATTTAATTACAATAACTATAATTATAATTATAATTTTAAAATATAAATTAAAAAATAAAACATATTCATTAAAAACAAAATATTAAATTAAATAATGATTAAAGAAATTACATTTAAAAATAAATATGTGATTACAATAATTATTAAAAAAGTAATCTAGTAGTCTAGTCGTCCTCGTTTTCGGGTGGTGGTCGTGTTCAAAACGTAAACCATTTTTTCACTTCCTCCCTAACTTGGTGGAGCATTTCAAGATCGCCGGGTGGCAAGTTTGTTGGTATTGGCATAATGGGAAACTTAAACGCTTTAAACATTGTTCGTTTATCTGAGAGCATTGTGCGTTTCTTCGCCTCCTCCGCTATTATTTCATGCTCTTTCGTTGAATTTTAGTATATGCAATAAGCTCTTCTCAGGCGTCCTCACTCGAATAACGTGTGAAAGTAGCATCTGACGACTCTGAACTTTTTTTTAGCTTTCTCGAATTTTGTTACCTTGTGGACGGCAGGTCGGATCGTCGGAAAGTATATTTTGCATCGGAGTCGGAGTCGGGTTCGGGTACTCACCGTCATCTATGAGATTGATAGAGCAATCAAGTTCTTCTTCCATGGGTCGTTTGTTACCTATAACACCATCGGTAGTAAAGAACTTCAGATAATCCTTTAAAATGGCACATGCATCTGCATAATCGAAGATCCATTTTTGTTGTTGTTTGAATAGTTGACGGGCATTCTTCATAATATCCGCATTGACGTTCCGACTTTCCTACATGTCTACAAGTTTGTTGTAGATGGAGTTATAAGCCTTGACATCTTTTTGGATCTTATTATATTTGTTCGTTAGTTGATCCACGGATCATTTAGTCTCAACTATTGAGTTTGTACCGTGACATAATGATGTTCTATAATGAATCGCGCATTTGTAAATTCCCAACTACCACATTTTGCGACGCGTCAATTCACCGTTCCGTCAAGATCTTACTTTCTCTATAGTTCCAAAATACCTTTTTTCATTTACCTTTTATGATCTTTTGAGAGTTGTATTCTTTTTAAGAAATTTTTGAGTGTAATAATTGATATAATTTGTATGTAAATAATACAGGTGATAAGAATTGTAGTTGTAGGAGTGTGAAAAAGATAATGAAGTTGTGTGTAAATAATGGAAGTGATAAGAATTGTAGTTGTAGTTGTAGTTATGTGAAAAAGATAATGGAGTAGTATATATATATATGAAAAAGAAAAAAAAAGAAATAAAATAAATAAAATAAGTTACCGTCTTTATATGACCCTTTAATTATTTTTATTTTTTTTCTTTTTTGACTGTTCATTAGGGGTAAAAACAAAAAAAAATGTTTCTTTTTTTGTTTTCTACAGGTGGGCTCCACATAGCTTCCGTCTTTGCCCTTCTTCAGGAAAATGAAAATGAAAAACGGGGAACATATGTAACATCCTCTCCCGCAGTCTGGTAATTTCTATTATTATAATTGATTATCTAATTGTTTTAGAAATTATTTAATATTATGTGTTTCGTTGTGAAACGTAGATAAACAATTCTTTTGACTTATTGTGACTAGTAAAATATTAGTTGATTCAAAATTTGTAAGTTTTTGATTTTCTGCGACATAAGGGTTGTGTCGCAGGTTGTCTGTGCGACACAATGGTTGTGTCGCAGGACTGTGTCGCAAAACGGGCTGAACTGAAATTAATTAAGGAGCTTAAGTGTAATTTGAAATTATATATATATAATCGCCGCCCAAATACTTCCAGACCATTTCCAAACACTTAAAATCGTTTCTAGAGAGAGAGTTAGAGAGAATTAGAGAGAGAAGAAAAGAAAGTTGGGTTTTGATTTAATTTGAGCTTTTAATCCGTGATTTCGAGGTAAGGGTTTGATTATTATGTGTTGTTATTGTTTATAAGTGAATTACACAGTTTGATATAGGTTAATTTGATTATTACATGTTCGAATTTGTGAATTTCGAATCTGGGAACTGGTCTGTTCATCTTTGCGACACAAGGCTTGTGTCGCAGGTTGTGTCGTTTAAATGTTATGCGACACAGTGGTTATGTCGCTAAAGGCGGCCATTTTGAGTATTGCGACACAATGTTAGTGTCGCAGGTTTCTGTTGTGCGACACAGTGGTTGTGTCGCAAGGGTTTGTGGTGCGACACAATGGTTGTGTCGCTAAGTTTATAAAAGAGATTTTTGAGACGCGGTTTTGTGAAAATATCACTAACTCAGATTTAGTTGAAATTCGCATGGTCAATCGGAAACGACCTAGTAATCAAGGCTATATTTTAATAGCCTAGGCAGTTTTTGGCCATCCGGGGTCATCTAGGACCCGAAAATGGCATTTTTCAGTTTTAAGCGGCATTGCGGACTTTTTTTGAGTTTATTTCTGAGTGAACTTTTGTTTGCCTAGACTTCAGGGATTACCTGATTGGATAATTAGACTATAATGATGTTTATGGAACGAACTTCTGACTTGTGTATGATTTTCTGTTTCAGATCAACGTAAGACTCAGTGATATTAGAATCCTGAGTGTGGAGACGTCAGAGGTATCGGTGAGTGGATTCAGAACTCATCATTTGATTTAGTTGTAACTATTTGGTTACAACAAGTAAACGTAGATGTGTGTTAGACTGTTTAGTCTTGATTATTGATTATTGATCTACGTGATATGTGAACAATGTGTACTATGTTATTGAGGTCAACGTGTAGTTGGACTTCTGGTTATTATGTGTTTTACACAGGTTTTGATTCATTTGTTGTGTTTGAGACCTGTGTATGTGTTTAATAACCAGTAGTTATCGGTCTATTCTGTATTGGCCATACGGATTGACGGTAAGTGTTCTTGGGGGAATCCCCGGGTATTATGATATCCCCAGAGCCACCGATCCTCATTGAATTATGCGTGTTTACGATTAATTGGTGTAATTAGCTAGTTATGCTAAGTTGAATGGAGTGTGATGAATCTATTCACTTAGCTTTGTGCTAACCCCTCATTTTACTTCCTGCAGGATATGTTTTGATTATTGTGGGTGCGGGAGGTGATTGGTTGATCAAGGGAATGTTTGACTGCGTTTTTGGTTCTCTGATATGGTTTTTGTAATAAACCTTGTTTTGTAATTTTATAATACTCCGCCTTTTGTAGTTTAAAAAGTTTGAAATTAGTGTATTTTTGGGAATTGTAAACTGTTTAATGTATTTTAAATTCATGCTTCCGTGTTTATTAATATAATATTCTTATATAGAAAGAGGGGTGTTTTAACATAGGACACTTGAAGATGGCTCGGTGCCAACGGAAGAATGTGAAGATGGAGGGAAGAATCCTCCATTGGCATCAGTCTAGTTCATCACCCTAAAAAATGTTACATATGAACTTTGTTCATTATATTTCCTTTTAAACATCACTAAGACTACTTAATGGAATAAAAAATAAATGATTCATTCCAAGTACTTAAAAAATACATAATTGGAATATGATAATTTAAAAGTTCTAAAAAAATTAAAAGTATGTTAAATAAATTACATAAACTTATATCGAGGCTTATGATTTCAAGCATTCCTGAAAAATCATGAATCTCTTCATGTTTTGCATACAATCAACGAATGTGTTTCTCGATTGGTTATCTCATGTATAAGTTTGTATATAAATCAATTATGCACCTTGTAAAATTTTGTAAAGTTTCACCTGACGTTCTTTATGATATTTTCAAATATCAATCAAATGCATCCGACTTTGTGTCATATGCCAATTGACATAGGGCGGATGTCACTTTTAGAATAGTGCTAAAACCCTAAACACCACATGCATCGGGTTGTTGTTGAAAATATACAAAATAATTGGGTATAAGTTCGACATAGTAACCTTCAACAATTCGGAGGAATAGTCGTTATCTCATACGGTAACATTTGAAATACTCGTGTGGTATTTTGCGTTTTCGCCAAAGAATTGTTGATTAACCTTTCGTGAACTAAAATCTGATCATGATACATGTACCGACGTGTCAATCGCTCTCGGATGGAACTTTCCGCTTCTTCTTGTGGAATTAGAACTTCCTTAAGATAATTACGGACTTGAATGAGGAGTTGCAACGTTGCTTCGTCGTCGGATTAAGAGTCAGAAGCCATTTATTATATGTGTTTTTGATTGAGATTGAAGAGAATGTATAGATTGCGGTGTTAATTGTTTGTATGAATTGTATGTGTGTATATATAGAGTGGTAAAATGAGCTTTTTAAAAAAATGAAAAATTAATAGAAACTGAATTATATCTATTACCAACGGATATAATTTGAAAAAAAAAATTAAAGCTTGTAACCGTTGGAAAAAAAATTCTTTTAGGAAAATGCAACATCCCGAGGTGGACGTTGACCGACAACGCTGCCTGGGAGTGGCGGTACCATTCGACAACGTTATCGATCCAAAATTTTGTTAAGAATGGCATCACTCCTCGTGCTTTTACAGTTAACAAAAAGTTGCATGCCACAAAACAAAATTACACGATACAATATTTATATTTTAAGAATAAATTGTATCGCTAATATTATGTATGTAAAAAATGTGTCTAAAAAGACGATAATATGTATAATTTATTTGTTAGTTGAGAAGATCATGGGTAATCTTCAAAAAAATTGTTAATTGAGAAGATTATGTAAAAAATTATGGGTTTGTTTGCCATGGAGCTTTTCGGAGCTTTAGCTTTTAGTTTTTGAATAAAAAGCTCATATGAAAATAAAAGCCTTGTTTGTCATTTACAAGCTGTAGTTTAGAATCCAATGAAAAACTCAAATTTTCAAAGCTACTAGAAGTAGTTTTTCGTGAAAAGCTCCAAACCTAAAGCTACAACTACAGCTTACAGCTACAACCTACAACTAGTTCACCAAACATACCATATATCTAAAAAGATAATAATATTTTTTATTGTCTTTCGATGTAAATGACATTTACAAGCTCTAGCTCATCTACTTTATCAAACTCTTTTAGAAAATTATAAACAGTTTTCATCTTCGATAATAAGCTTCAACTATGAGTACTAGCTCTAACTTTCAGTTAGTTTGTCGAACACTATCCTTAAATAGAATATAATAACAACGTAAAATGATGTAATGACTTGGAGATTTTTTAAGTTATTACAATCTCTTTCTTATCGTGTTATATTTAAATTTAATTGATGGGAAGTCTTTTATTGTTACAGTAAAAAAATATTCTAAGACTTTAAAAGGAGAAGCTTCTAACTTCTTCTTTTTTATGTTTTTTAAGTGATTTTTGAAAATGTTCTATAAGTAGCACTCAGCATTAATGATATCACAGAACTTATGCTTTATCATCACAGGTACAAATATTTCGATACTTCTACATACACATATTTACACAGATGGCTCACACATATACTTACGTAAAACGTAGAGAATGTCCATTAAAAAATTTTGACGTGTTCAAATAAAAAACTCAATATTAAAAATTACATTCGTATAAACACTTAAAAAGAGTAGTGTCTTCTGAAGCTATGTATATTATACACTGATAATAACCCTATAACACTATCTAAACCACGATGTGTAATTCCTAACAAACTAGTGGTTAGCCGTTAACAAACACTAATATAAAATTAATGTTATGTTAAAATTACTTTTTTCTTTTGTTATTATAGAACTAGTAAAAATGAATAAATTGACTAATTAACGGTCTCATAAAATGCTTCTATCCTATGCTAACTATAATCTATTGTTATATATTGTATATTAGTACTGATATTGATATTGATATTGATTTATTTAACTAGCTTCGGTTGTACTCAATGAATGATCACTTCCTTCTAATTCACTTCACTAATTTTGTAAAGTAATCTGCAGTTCTGCACCATACCTAACTTATTTCAGAAAAGAAAAGTTTGAAAACAAAAGAAAAAGAAAAAGAAAACCACTATGGATGCAATGATTCGTTCTAGCAAAATTAACTCTATAACTTAATATTATTTTCTCATATTATAATCAAGAAACACAAGATCGACTCTGAATTCAGCCGTAGAATGATGAGAATTTGGGATACGAACTCCTATTAATTAGCAGCATCGATGGAAGCGGTTGCTCATCATATATATTTATGATCATTAATGGTCTATTTATGGATGCACTAGATTCTTTTTGTATGTATTAACAGTCATAAGTCATGTTTATGACATATATAAAATGCAACTACATATTTGTTTACCTTTACTGTTCCAAAATTATAAATTCGGATATTTTTTAATAATTTATTTTTTCAAAAACGAATATATTCAATTAAATTTACTTGATTACGCTCATATATAAATGAAAAATAATAGATAAACTTACTTCTCAAATCTAAATCTCAACCTAATAAAGAGATAACGACAAATGTCAAATCTAATGTAAAAGATAATAAGAAAGAAATATTCAATCAATTAGAAAATTAGACATAGTCTTAGGTTTATGTAAGTAACTATATGTATCATTAGTTGAAATAAATACTTTTCCCGTCTTAAATTTTACTGTTCACAAATAAAAAATACGTACTTTAAGAAAATATCATTATTACACTATTTTTTTAGTAAGATAACAATTCTACCCTTCACTTTCTACCTATCTTTTTGTGATAAATATATACATTAGGGGTACAAAAGAACTTTACCTCATTTTTCTTATATATTTATGTAAGTGGACAATAAAATTAAGACATCCAAAAAGAAAATTTTGGACTATCAAACTAAGGCAGATAAAATATTTCATAAAAATATATGTAAAAAGTGAGAATAAACTTTTTTTTATCATAAAGTTTAGTATAATTATTATGTTTTTCCTAAAGTGTGTGTTTTTAATATGGATAATAAATTTGAGATGAAAAAAATAAAGTTTACAAGTTCTAGTCAAACATTCCTAAGTTCCTGGTTAAACACCCATATCAAATCAATCAAAACTTCATTTCATCGACTCAATGTTTTCCTTTTATCTTTTTTTTTTTATCGATTTGTTATTAAAGTCATATATTTATTAAAAAAAACTTTTATAAAAATATAAAATTTTAATAAAAAGTAAAGATTTCATAAAAAAGATATATTTTATAAAGAAAAATGATTGTTTAGAAGATTTTTTTTTTTTTTAAAAAAAACTTTTTCTATCAACATAAATTTTCATAAAAACTGATTTTTTATGAAAAAATTGATTTTAAATAACACTATATTTTTTTAATAAAAAGTGAAAATAAATGTAAAAACAAAAAGGTTGGTGTTGATTTGATGATGTAAAAGGATATATAGGATATGTTTGGCAAAATGAGTCGTTAGCTATAAGTTGAAGTTGGTAATTGTAGTTGCAAAATGAAGTTTTATTTATTGTTGGGTAAAATGGTTGTAACTGTAATATTAAAGTGTAAAATGATTAAAAAGCTCCTAAAAACTAGTTGAAAGAACTTTTAAATTAAGACCTTAATTTTCTAACTAAAAACTTTAAACTTGTATATCTAAATAAAATTTGTTTTTTTTTTAAAAGAGTTTAATTTTCAAAACAGAAAACTTCTAAAATTCCATTTCAAATTAGCTGCGGTAAGAAAAAGGTATCAAAGTATTGATGATTTGTTGGTCGATAGTGTGCACCCTAATATATGGGAGTTTGCAAGAGTCGAATTTTGATTAGTTCTGATCGATCAAAAGTTAGAATATTCAATACTCATTTTAATTATTTTTTTGTTTTTAAGTTTTCTTTTTAATAAAAGTTAAACATTCAGAACATTTCTAGCTTTGGATCATCGAGTTTATGAATGTATTTGGTGAAATTAAGTGATAGTTGAAAATGTGGATTATAGTTTAAACTTACAGATAAAAGTTCATTTAAGTATGAAATTTTTTAAAAATATAAAAGTATAAATTTCAATCGTTCATCTTGATCAAAATAACAAAATTCTCGCATTCTTAAAAATTAAATATCTCAATAACCGTTAATCAAAAAATTATAAAAATTGTACTATAAAAATCAACGTGTTTTCCTCTTCGATTTAGGATCCTACATGAAATACTTTCGACGATTTTTTTCTTCTTCATTTTTTGGTGGGTTTTGAAAATTGGTAACACATATGTTATAAACAAATAACACATGTGCTAGTACCGACTATTGCTTGTAACACATGTGATAGTCCTTGGTAACACATGTATTAGTCGCGGGTAACAGTTTTGTTAGTCAATCTTAACACAAGTGTTAACCCACAAAAAATGAAAAAAAAAAAAACAAAGTTCGTCGAAAGTATACCTTGTGGGATCTTAATTCGAAGAGGAAAAAAGGTAGATTTTTATGATGCAATTTTTATAATTTTTTGACTAACGGTATTGAAATATTTAAATTTAAAAAAAGTGAGGGAAAGTGGAGTTTTTACCAGATGACGCATTCTTATCGGTACTCTCATTCTTTAAACAAAAACTCATACTTTAATGAACTCACCTCTAAACTTACATTGAAAGTTAAAAACTAAAACTTATATAAATATTATTTTTATAAATGTTTAATAAATTAAATTGAACTTATACATATAAGTACATATAAATAATATTAGAAAATGAATAAACGTTGAATAGTTAGTTTTACAACCTCATCTCACAAGTCCAAAGTAGTATAGTTAACTTAATTTTCAATAAGCTCTTCAATTGTTCATCATATAATGTTAACTTAAATTAAACTTTCATAAGTGTTAATAGTCAAACTTAAACTTTATAATATTTCAATCATTTACGTTATCAACCTCGCCCATATTTGCCGTCCAAATTATAGTAAGAAAAAAACATATTGGTAACTTGAATGTACAAAAGTGAAAGAGGTTGCAAATATAATTAGCGAGTGACAAGGTGAAGGGTAAAAGGGTAAATTGAGAGTGCCAACGTGAGAAGCGCAGAGGGTGAGATGCTAACGTGCAGTCACGTACACGCTACACGTTGTCGTGGACCACTGGTCTAAAACCTCTTTGCGGCGTCGGTAGAGCGACTCCGGCCCCCCATGTTCTGATGTCGTGGCGGTAGGACCCACTCACATCACAGCTGGCACACAATCACGTGATTTAACATAGGGATTGCAGCTTACTTAAGATAATAATTAAAAAATAAAAAAGATCCAACCCCACCTGCACAAATAGTATAATACCACGTACATTCCTTTTTTAAAGCTTAACCACGACCAAAGTTTTACAATATATACGTGTGAGATACTCTTCCATATGTATTTTCACCAATTTAAATTTCTTCACATAATTTTTATTAAGCACTATTAATATTTTAAATAAATTCCAGCCGTTAAAAAAAATATTTTAAATAAATTGCATTAATATTTGTTTTATTCGAAATGTCTTCGTCTTTATTTTGAGTTATTTCAATATAGATGTATATTCTTGACAATCGATTAAAAAATATTTTCAAAATGACAAATATATATTTTATTAAATATAATCGCGATGATTGCACATTATTTAAGTTGTGTATATTTTTAAAGTAGACAAATTGACTGACATATTAAAATTTTTAAGTGAAACAGAAAAAGGATTAAAGAAAGTCGTGAGAGTTCATAAGTAGAGGTTTATTCCTAAAAACCATTTATGTTAGGGAACAAGGAATAAATGAAGTCAAAATCGTGACAATGTGACTTAAGGACATGTGATTGTGTTTGAAAATACGATAATTGACCTGTTATACTTGTGATTACATGTACCTTTGAGTTTGACTCTTTGTATCTTAATAGCATCGTATATGTGATTTTTCCTTGTATTGAATAATTGATAATTAATAATTAATTAATGGGCAAGATCTAGCCCTTGTATACATTTTGAATGAAAAGCTTTGTGATTCTAAAATAATGTGTAGCTAAAGCTACAAGCTTTTGGTATAATTAGATACACTTTGATCATATATACATGTTAACACACGACGCTACCATCCATGGCAAAAGAGACATTATGGTAAAGCGTTCCTATCACCAAGCCCTTTTCATATATTTGCTAACTTTATGTTATTTCAAATGACGATTGTATTACATCATAGATTAGGTTAGTTAGATCAAACTTGATCGTAGGTTTATGTCCATTATAGTTTTAGAGTTCTCAAAGTATTTTATCAATAATATTCTGGTTTTGCACTATATCATACCTTTGTTGTTAAAAATGGAGTGACTTGAGGTTGAAATTAAAGAAACAAAATGTATTTAAAGTGGCCCACCACGTTTTCGAGTGTTCATAAACTTTCAAATGAATATAAGACGCATATGACATATTACTAGTGTAATTATTATTTATATTAGGATTTAGGTTAACGAAAATTCAAAAGTATTTTGCATCGTACTAAAATTACAGGTTGAATTTAATTTTTATGAGGTCGATTTTTTTATATAGTTAATAGATTTGTGATAAGGCGCGACGAATTTAACTTTTATAAATAAATAAAATATTTAGTCGATTTTTTTATATTGCGATCGAATTTTTTAATTTAAACAATTACATCAAATATTTAAGAGCCAAAAACAGATTAAATTTTTATAAATTAATAAAATATTGTGACCATTTTTTATATAGTTTTTTTATAAATGAAAAAACATTTGGTCAATTTTTTTATACGGTCATAAACTCGCGATAACGTCAGATGAATTTAATTTTTATAAATCAATAAAATATTTGGGTCGATTTGTTATATAGTTTATAGACATGCAATGACACATGTCGAATTTAATTTCTATTTGGTCAATTTTTTATATAGTTTAGACCCGCTATAATGCGGGGCAAATTTAATTTTAATAAAAATGAATAAAATATTATGTCCGATTTTCTTATATAGTTTATAGACTTTTTAATTTCTATAAATGAATAAAAATATTTAATCTAATTTTTTAATTTAAATAAATATATCAAATATTTAATCAGTCAAAAGTGTAATTATATAAAAGAAATTAAGATTGTTGAATTGTAAATGGTAAAAAGCAATGAAAGATTCAAATTCCTTTATCATATTTTTTTTAACTATGTATATATAAAAATAAAAATAGAAATTTACTTTTATATTACGACCAATGGGAAAGTGAAACTTCACATATTAAAAAGTCTAATGCATTTTAAATGAGAGGAAAGGGATATTATCAAAAACTGACCTTTTGAACTTTAATGTTGATAAAACCAAATATCTAATCTTAATCACCAACAATCAAACTATATTCCATGTTTTGTTACACACCATAAGTTATCTAGTTTTTGCTATATCGAATATGCCAATGTGGTTATATCGAATATTAGCTATAATATTATATTACTTTTCCCTTAGTTAATTAGTATTATTTTTTTAATTACTACAATCTTTCACGATAAATAAATCATTCAACTTTTTTGTATTCCTACATCCAAAGTGATGCATTAAGAGATGATATGATGTTCATTAATGCTTTGATAGTTTGTTATAAGCATAAAAAAGGAAAGGATTATGTATCTATCAACTTCTTTTATTATTATTGTTTGCTTTATGTTAAGGACATTAGTTGCCAAGTTAAAGACAGTTTCATTAAACGGTGGCACGCCGCATTCATTTTAATTATATATGTCACGCAAATATTCATTGTTTTAATTATATTGGTGTACTTTATGTAATAATTTAATTTAATTTAATTTAATTTAATAATAAATAGAAAATTAAAATTAAGTAGGTAGTTAATTATACGTGAAGTGTTAACCACTCCTTAATTTTGAACTTAAGTGTGGTTTGGTTTTATATACTAGTTCGACAGTCGACACTATCAATCAACTCTATTAATATATGTCACGTAAATATCCTATAAGAAAAAATCACTCCCTGTATACGACGACTTTAAGTCCGATTAATTAAATTAAAATACTATTAATAAAATTAAGAAAGTAATCCGTTGAACGGTCAGATAATGGTGATCTGGATACCCTTCCGCGTTGTATGCCACGTGCAATAATGTGCTCCGTAACTGCCTTCAACTTTGTAAACCCAGCACCGCCATACTACCTCCTCTCTAGATATTTTTTAATTTCAGATTTATTATTTACAAATAAAATATATATTTTGAAAAAATATAATTACTACATTATATTTTCATGTAAATAAATAGCTTTATTATTACTTTTTACTTATTTTTACATACATATAAAAATAAAATAGAGGTAATATACAAGCTTTTGTTAATCATAGAAAGTGATTTTTGTAATTTGTTATAGTAGTAATAATAAAAATAAATATATTTTTTCAATGTCAATACATTAATATTTATTTGCAAAAGAAATAATATTAAAACTTTTATAATTTTATGCTTTATAATATGAGATTGATTTTAAAATAATATATATATATAATATACAACTTGAATTTGAGTATCACAACTTTTTTAACTTTTAACCGTAATACATATTAAAAATTTGTAGTGTGGTTTTTTTAACATTTTTTATCACATATTGAAGAGTATAGAATTTTAATAACTTTTATTAAAAAAATTAGTTAATTTTAAAATTAAAAATAAAAATATTTAATTTTAAATTACTAATTTTATAATAAACTAAACTATTTAAATCTTCTCTGTTAATTTAATTACGTAGTTTTAAAAATAAAAAATTAATTTAAAACATTTAAAAGGACAAAGTGATAATATTTATAACAAACTTTCGACAAATACACATTTTTACTAGTTAAATATTTATAATAGCTCTAATAAAAATAAAGCAAAGTTTTCAAAATCACGTAACTTTATATTGATAGCTTGAAAAAGTAATACGATCACAAACTAACTAATAAAATAAATAGTCTTTATAATTTACATTAATTTATATAAATTGTTATTAACCCTTTTTATATTTTAATTTAATAAATTTATAATTTATTTGAAAATAATTTTTTATTCGGCTAAATGATTAAAATATTCTTCTCCTTTGATAGATCAAAACATAAAAATAAAAATAAAAAAATCATATAAAAAGAAAGTATTTAAATCATTTTAGACTAACAAGAAACTTTCTCAAGCAAATTGTAAATATATCTGACTGCATATATAAGAAGAAGTTTAAAGACAATTTTCATAAATGTATATTAACTCATAACCATTTATGGAATTTACTTTAAAGAAAAATATGTTTTCATGTAACCATAAAACTTTAGATTGTATGAAGAAATTGTAGTTAGGTTTTGTTCAACATTTATTTAGAGTTTGTTCGGCGTTGAGCTTTTAGAAATTTTAGTTTTGAGATTTTATTTCAACTTTAAAGTTTAATGAAAAGTTCAAAATTTTAAAGCTATTAAAAGTAGCTTTTCATGAAAAGCTCAAAATCTAAAGCTACAGCCTACAACTACTTCACCAAATAGACCCTTAATAAAAGTAATAATCTAAGATGAAAAAGTTGGTTAATCTATTAATCGGGTTTTCAACATTTTTTTTTGTAACAATTGGACTTTTATTAATGCTACAAAAACAACAAGTTAATTACATATAAATGAAAAGAAAAGGACTATGGATCCAGTGGATCCAAGTGATTTTAAGTTTTCAATTTCTATGAACTATCTAATTGAACGAATTATCAATAATGAGATCTTTGATTGTCTTCACTTCAAACTCTCCATCTTTAAAAACTATCGCATTACGTTACTTCCAAAATTGCCCAACATGTAACCATGAAAATCATCTCTATAGTATCTCTTTTCTGCCGGGGCATAGAAGCCGAATCCACCCATTCAAAAATGTCCGAGAATGACTGCCACTCTGGGATTTGGAAGTCTAACCATTGTTTGATGACATTCCAGGTTCTAATTATCACTTCACATCTAGTAAACAAATGATCCATATTTTCTAATGATGAGGAACATATAGGGCACATACTACTATTGATCTCCAAACCTTTTATCGAAAGGTTTAATCTAGTAGGCAACCGATCCAAACGAGTTCTCCATATAAAAATATTTGTTCCTCATGCGTAGGAAGAGTCAAATCATCAATATGCTTTCTGATCCCACTAACAGAAAATATTGTATCCCCATTCAATGACCAAGCCCATCTATCTGGATCTTCTGACAATCTTATTGGGTTCAACCATTCCATAAGCGCCATCCACTGAGCATGGAGAGTACCACCATTAAACGGTCGATTCCAATCAAACTTCCATCCACCATCCCACCTCTCCTTTACCCAACAATGTGAATTTCGGCCAAGGTGCCAAAACCTTGCAAATCTATACTGAAGTGGTCTATCTCCTACCCAAATATCATACCAGAACTTAATCTTATTTCCTTATCCCACTCGTATAGAAATTGTATCTTGTTTAATTATGCCATTCTCATGCATCGTGTTAATCGATCCTACTACTCTTGCACATACTCCTTAGCCACAGGAACATGGCCCCCAAAATCGAACACCTATTTGGTTGCCATAAATAACATTTATCAACTTAACCCAAACTGTCGAGCTTTCATTTACATACTTCCATTTCCATTTTTGTAACAAAGCCTCATTTAACGCTTTCAATGAACCTAACCCCAACCCTCCTTTATGCTTTGCCGCCATAACCGATTTCCATGCAACCCATTGCATTTTTCTATTTGACGAATCACCACCCCAAAAGAATTGAGCACGTAAAGATTCCAACATGTTATGTACCTGGACCGGCATCTGATATAACGACAAATAATACGTCCCTAATGATGATGTCCTATCCAAATCTTTCTCAGGTTGTCGATCAATAGTTGCTTATCATTAACACGTAAGAATCTCACAAACCCGATTCCCTGCCCTATTTTAGAATGTTTCAAAGAAACGAAAGCGTCCACTACCGTCCCATACCGATCACAAATCTGCCACAGTTTCTTTTTATCGTCCTCCAACGGAAAATTCGTTACTTAAATAGATGTGGCCATATCGTCCACTTTTTTAAAATTAGGGCAAATCACAATAATATTATAATTACCTGTGATAGGGATATCACAATATCCGATCCGCCACGTCCATTCGTCGATGATTTTTTATCATGCATCTACTCTCTTCTATCCTCTTTAATTAATTGACTGTAGCTAGCTTCTTGTTAGTGCATTTTCAATATATAATTCATAATCGGGTTTTCAACTTGATTACTTAATCTATTTTTATCTTATACTTGTACACAGAGTGTTTTTGGGGTGTGCCATGTAGGTGATCGTATAGTACTTCTAAATTGAAATTATAGAAATTCAAGAATTTAGGTATTAAATATATTAAATTTAATTGTTTGACAAAAAAATAGAAATAAAAAATAAGTTTAATTGTTTCATTATTTATTTGGTCTTTAAAAAAAGGTTTTTTGATAAATATGGGGTTTCACACCTGAAATTAATCAATTTTGCTTAGAATGTTTGAAAATGTTAGTTATTTATATATTATTAAATATATTTTAGAGTCTTGTATCGTACAATAAATAATATCTTATTGTTCAATAAAATTCTTTAATTTTGTTAAATTGAGTAAAATTAGGGATTTGATGACATCATCATTTAATTTAAAATTTTGGTCAATTAAGTCCTTTAATTTCGCTCAATTCAAAATTAGAGTCCCGAACTTTTTAAATTATATAATCTTAACGGAAAGATCATATCGTTATCAAAATTTACAAAATTCTATTTCATATATTTGTATATGTTCACAAACATAAAGGAGTACTTATATCAATAAACGTTACGTTATGTTTTTAATGTGTAAAGAAATTATATACGAATCACATTTATGACATCATGCATATTCAATTTAAAAATGCAATTTCAACTCAATTTCAATAAAAAGAGTAACCTACATTTTATCATAATTATATTTATTATATTTATATATCTATTTAATTATCTATTGTTATTTCTTAGACCATCAATGTATATTTACCTTTATTTCGAACGGTTCTCTATAACTTTTACGTAACTATATTCAAATCACCAACAAATATATTTTTATTTATATTTATATTATCTCTTTGTGGTGCGTTTATAAATTTCTGGTGTGTTTACATCTATTTTTTTATGTACATAGAAATTCACGTAACTTTTCTTTTATTTAAATTAATTATTAAATTAAGATATATGTCAACAAAAATCTTATTTTGTCAAATATTCAATTTATCAATAAGATTATTTATTTTTTCAAATTGATTAAAATTAAGGAAAAAATAACATCATCAATTTTCAAAAGATTTAAATTAAGCAATCAGATTTCTTATTTTAATTAATGTAAAATTTTAAATCCTACAAAAAGATTTATTAACTAATACTTTAATAGTATGAATCGTATAATAAAGTTGTATTACCCCTAATTAATTGTGAAATAGTAGGTTTTATTAATGTTACCTATTTGTTCCACTAGTATTACAATATTACATATTACATAAAAGTATCATTAAAGAAACTATATACACATTATATAATACCTACAGATTAAGGGAAAATATATCTCCATTCATTCAATTCAGTTAAATAATATAATATACTTTTATTATACTAATTTATTATTTTAAATACATTTAGATAAATAAAATCACATTAAATACTTCCACGTACATCTCGAATCTCACAGGTAAGTTTATTCAACCTTTTCAATTTACAAGTTATAGGTTTAAGATAAAATTTGAAGTGTCAAAAAATCTCTAACGTTTCAACGAACATATAATCTTAAATATTTAAATTAGTAATAAGATATATATATATATATATACAGAGAAATGATCCATAGGGAAGCTCCAAATCTTGGGGAAGGAGGGAAACAAATGTTAGCCTTTGATTTATTCATAAATAAATGTTTTTAACATTCATTTGTGATGAATGTTAAATTTTAAAATTATTTGTAATTTTTAAAATTCATTTATGATGAAAGCAAGGGTTGAGGTTTACTTATCTCATTCCCTAATTTTTTTGCTTCCCCTCTTGATCCCCACTATATATATATATATATATAAATTATTACTCTATAATCTTAAAGGAGAATTTTTAATTAAAACTGTTAATTTCAATGTGATTACATTTATCATCTTAAATTCTTAAATAATCGATGTCCTAAGATGATTAGCAAAATCTCTATTCAATAAGTGTTTGATTTGAGAATTGAGACAATTGATAGACAAAATAATCTAACTGTGTCATTTATAATTATTTTAATTTAATATTTATTTTAATAACTTAAGCGATCTGTATATATATATAAATTTAGACGCTAATTTAATAATATATGAGTCATCAATTAACTAATAGACTGTGCTACATGTATCCTTTGATTTGTTAAATGTCTAAAGATATTTACATGCTCGTTATTATGTTATAAAAATAATTATCGAACAACTCTTAGATGGTTTCATTATTTGATCACTCTCTATAATACGGAGTAACAAAAAAGTCTTTAAAAATGAAAAAAAGAAAGAAAAAAGAAAGACAGGGATGATAAGATTGAGGTGCCCTCCAAAAGTATAGTACATAACTTAATTGAATCAAGTACTCCTAATACCAAACGATTTATCGCCAATTTACATTTGGCCGACAATATTGGTCGAACTAAAATCAAGTGACGAAATAAACTTAAATTGTATTGATATATAATATATAAGTAAAGTAATGTTATATATATATATATATATAGAGTGGGGATTAAGAGGGAAGTAAAAAAATTAAAGTAATGTTATATATATATGGTGGGATTAAGAGGGAAGCAAAAAATTAAAGAAGGAAAAAAATAAATCTTAACCTTTGATTTCATCATAAATGAATTTTAAAAATCATAAATAATTTCAAAATGTAATATTCATCACAAATGAATATTAAAAACATTTATTTATGAAAAGATCATGTGTTAAGATTTGATTCTCTCATTCCCCAAGATTTAGAGCTTCCTTACGGATTAGAAGAAGCAAATATGGTCATCCGTTAACATTAATCACGGTGAATGTTAATTAACATTAATCACGATGAAAGTTTCATGACCAAATTAACATTCATCGTGATGAATGTTAACGTACAATCCATATTTACTTCCCCCTTCCCCCCAAGATTTCCTTTTCCCTCTGTATCACCCTTCTCTCTATATATAATATGGGTGAGGATCAAGAAAGAAGCAAAAAAACTTAAGGAATGAGGGAAACAAATCTCAACCTTTGATTTCATCATAAATGAATTTTAAAAATCATAAATAACTTCAAAATTTAACATTCATTACAAATGAATGTTAAAAACATTTATTCATAAAAAAAATCATGGGTTAAAATTTATTTCTATCATTTTTTAAGATTTGAAGCTTCCCAATAGATCCTTTCCCTATATAATATTATATAGATTTAAACCTGATTTATTTATTTTTATCGATTGAATTCTTTTTCTCTCGTTATCTAATATATTAGTTTTTACATGTATCATAATTTCCTCTTAAAATACTATATTTACTTATTATGTAAAAGATGACATTAAATTGCTAGTATGTTGCTATCATATTGGTTTTGATTTTATAAGAAAATGAATGAATCGTCGGCAAGTATAATTTACGATATTAAAATTGTTACCAAGTGATCGCCCGCCGTCAACGTCGGCACGTTGTCCTACCAATTTTACTTCAATCGTCGGTGGTGTTACACAACGCTTTAAAAACCTTTTTTGAGCAACATTTAATTGACAATCGAGTTTTTTCTCTCGATGATTTAGTTCGTTAAAAATTAATATTAATCGAACAAATATCTTGTGTTGTTGACCGATAACAATCAAATAAAGTTACAAATTTTACGTTTTTAGCCCACAACTTTTTATATATAACTTTTATTTAAAGCTAATACCATGAAGTGATTCGTTCATGTTATTAACAGCATGATATATTTCCCTTCTTTTTAATATTTTTTTTACTCAATTTATTCCATACTAAAGGTGTTTTCGATACGTATATAATATAATTTTAAATTAAATATATGTTGAGGGCTAAGTTCGAATATGAATAAAAATTTTAATGAAAATGAAGGAATGAATTATAACTATCCATTTGGCAAAACTCAATTTTCTCCTCAAGTTAAATATCTTACAAACGGCTAATCAAAAAATTATAAAAATTGCATCATAAAAATCAGTGCTTTTTTCTCTACGATTCTACATCCCTCATGACATATTTTCGACGTATTGTTATTATTATTATTTTTTTTTTGAGTTTAAAATCGGTAACACATGTGTTAATGGTCGGTAACACATGTATTACCAGCAGCTAACACATGTGTTACTGCAACTAACACATGTGTTACAAGCGACTAACACATGTGTTATCAGTTTTTGAAACCCATTAAAAAATGAAAAAAAAAGTTCATCGAAAGTATATATTTTGATATGTCTATTCGAAGAGAAAAAAATACTGATTTTTATGGTGCAATTTATATATTTTTTTGACTAGTCGTTTGTGAGATATTCAATTTTTAAAAGTGTTGGGGCTATTATTATCTTGATGAAATGGATGATTGAGATTGATTCCTTTACTCTTACAAAAAATCTCTTTCTTATTTGAACTTAATTCTATATATTGATTACTATGCAACATAATTTTACTATAAGTCAAAATTTTTACAGTGATAAATTTAAGTTTGTGATCTTGTGGTTGTATTTAATTTATATTCGTGTATGTGTAGTATGAAGAACAAATATGATCTCTGTGTATTTAATTCTCATCTTACAAATATTTAAGCGATGTTTTTTTAGAAAAAAATAACATACATGATACATATATGAGTTAGTCTTACCTTTTGTATATAAGGAATAGTTTTTATTTTACCTCTAATACTGAGTATGAGTATGGGATTCTTTTTATTTAGACATAGTGTTTAGACTATTTTTATTGAATTGTCTAATTTCAGTTTTTTAAAAATTTGAGATGTGATTAACAACCACCGGTATTTTTTTTTATATTTGCGTTGCATAATGCGGATATCATAGTTTAATCTATTATAATATATAATGCTTCCATGCTCCTGTTTCACTCTTATTTAACTACTTTTAAGACACAACTTTAAGATTGTATACGAATTTGCCAATTATTAAAATCAATAAAAAAGAAATACGTTTCAAAAATTAATTAAGATATTTTGAGATAATTGAAATGTTTTAAATAATTCAATTATATCTAGATTAATAAACTAGTTACGGAGATACCAAGCGTCAAGTATCAATACTTTGATTCGATATTTTATGCCGTGAGTCGTGACTGTGGTAACATGCATACATATTTAATAATATTGTATGTACGATTTTGTTAACCATAAGTAAATCTAATATTAAGTAAATAGCAATGTTATAATAAGACAGAATTTGTTAGTTACTTTTGAAAAATGACATTATGATTCATTATAAGCATGAAATGTTTTTAATTTTATTAAATTTTTTGATTGTAATTATAGCAATCTTAACCAGAGTATTGGTTATCAAAACACTTCTAAGAGTACGTAGAGTGCTATTGGAATGTGTGTGTTTCACAAACGAAACGCTATTGCGATGATGTTTTTGTATTTCGAAATGCCATTTTATCATTCCGAATTGACATTTCGGACGGCGTTTCGGTCACAACATCCCCAGCCGAATGTTATCCCCCACCCTCTTTTGAAGTTAACGGCTAGTTTGAAGTTTAAAAAGAAAAAAATAGAACGGTCTTATAACCGTTTATATATATACATATTTCTTTAAATCCTATTTTTTTTATCTATAAATATAACACTTCTAACACAATTTTAAACGCATCAAAACACTCCTTCTCATCTACACTCATACACTCAAAAACTCTATAATTCCATATAATTCACCATGTCGAACAACCCGAACAACCCATACAACCTACACTCCCAAATGGAACTCGTTTCAACAACATTCATTATCTCAAAACCTGCAACCCAACATACCCGGTTTTGGTACTCCATATGAACCCTCCTATCAACCACCATCTTTTCAAACACTCCAATTCTCACCCGAGAAATATAACGTTTTCCTAATTTGGCAAGCGTCACAAAACACCCAATAACCCGTCACCCAACAATCTCAAACCCTACAGTTGGTGGAAGACGAGGTATCGACACCAACCTCGCGTAGAATTAGGTCCAAAAAAGGCAAATAACCCGTAGTGGAACAACACAACCGAAAACAGAAAATGTTTACACCAACGTAAGCGGTTGGGAACCGGCAGACGAACTCCGGTTGACCAAAAGTTTGGTTTCCATTTCCGAAGATTCCAACTGAGGAAACGCGCAAACCGGCGACTCTTTTTGGTATTTTGTTATAAACGAGTATCATGGCCGCTGCCCTCCATTTACTCGGACCAAAGACGCATTGACCTCAAAATGGACGAAACTCAACACCGACTGCCAAAAGTAGAGAGGCATTTGGAAGCAGCTTCAATAGCCACAAAAAAGCGAGAAATGTGCCGATGACTTTTGGATTCAGATGGAGTCACAATATAAAACCGAAACACTAGAAACTTTTCAAAGTTTTCTAGCGTGAACCTTTTTGAAGTACCACCAAAAGTGATTAACTCCTAATCCCATTGTCGTCGAAAGGTGGAACGTTTAAAAACGCCGCGAGATGGTGCACTTGGACAAGGAACCAGAGGATAACGAAGAGAACCCGAACGCCGCGCTATTAGATGATGACCAATTCCAACGTCCACGGGGAAAAGCAAGGAAAGCTAAATCCCAAAAGACAGGATCCGGTTCCGCCGCTTCATCTCGCGCTTCATTTGACGAGTTTCTCACCTATACCTTTCAAGGCATTCGTTTCAACAAACTAAGCTACTATCGGAATAAAGAGTTGGAAACACAACTCTGAATTTTGGCTATGACACCAGACCACTTGACGGGAGAGACAAAACTATAATATAGAAACATTAAAAGAAGATTCCCGATAAGTTGGATTTGGATTTGAAGATGCTAGTTTGGGAGATGATTGATTTATATATTTTTAGAACTTGTAATCTTTATTTTCATTTTTATGAATTTTTCTCTTTAGGATGCAATATTTATTTATTTTTATTTTTAATGAAATTATTTATTTTTATTTAATTTATTTGTTATTTACTTCAATTTATTAATTTATTTAAATTTTCTAACAAATGAAAAAATTAAAAATAAATTCCTAAACACTATCCAACACTCTGCTATTTTTCAGCAACAAACACTGTCACTGAACACTGTAACACAAAAGTCACCACTGCCTGTGCTCTAATGTGTCACTGCCAAGTTCAAATATTGAAATCCAAATACGTGTATTTAGAATCATGATTAATTTTAAAATTTTTTTTAAATACTCGAGGTTAATTTTTTAATTTTAGTTTGATATTAAAAATTCCGGTAGCAATCATTTGCCCTCACAATACATTTCTAGACCCACAACTATATATTGATAAGACATTAATTCAATTTAATAATCCATTGATAGATTATGCTAAATTGACTAATAATAACATATTGTGATAATTGAACTAGTTCTAAAATCAAGATTATATTATATGAGACAAAAGATGGTCTTCTTTTAAATTGATTTTTATGGAGTATTTACAAATTAAAGATGATGAAAATAACACCGTTAAAAGCGGCGAGTTTAGAGCCATAAATTACATTCATGCGAGGTAGGTTTCTTCTGATGATTAAAAAAACAAATTACAATTTTGAAAATTGAAAGAAGAAAATAATATTGAAAGGAAAAGGATGAAAATGACGTGGTCCTTGAATGTCCAATTACAATAGCTACGTTTCTTGTATTTATTTGCAAGAATTCAAATGTTTAAATTTTAAATCTTCAACACAAACTTTGGGCACCGATCACAATTCTTTTTTTATTTATGACATGTGAGCACTATCACAACAAATCATACTAATTAATTAATACTAACATTTAAAGCGAAATTTCTTATAACATTGTGTGTCAACTACTTGTATTGTACTGAAAAACCGTTTGATAAATCGGTGAGAATCATTAGAGGGTCGGTTTTATCTGCCGAAAAAATATCTTTTATACATTTCCTTTTACATTAAAACAAACGGACTTTTTATGGCCTTCCATTATACCCAATCGTATCTTGTCAAACATGGGCTTCGGTTCATGGATAGTGAGCCAAAATGGACCACTAAGTGTACTTACACCATGGAGAGCCCATTTTAACCCATTTGCACAACAAGAAAAAGAAAGTTGTATTAGTCAAAAGTGTACCATTTGATAGCATTGAGATTATAGAATCATAATTTATATAAAATAACTACACAAACTAACGAAAAATGGCTATGTATATTATTTAAATCTGCAAGCCACAACAAATTCAAATTTACATGATCTATACATTTGCTTTTTGTTGTTCTATAGCTCGAGACCAAAGCATCACCTACATGTATATCAACAAAAGAATCAACTTGATCGCGAGTTTTGCCTATTTATAAATGGAATCAACGAAACAGACTTTTCGGCATCCATGTGATTCAACCGGCATGTTCCAAGAAGCGATTCTGGTAGCTCGTCTTCCGTGTTAGCCTGGAAACGATACGAACATTTAACTGTTATACTTTGCTTGGGGTACTTCATGCACAAGTGCATACATGGTTTTCACACTAAAAAGGTACTTTAAATCTCGAGTTTCTAAAAGCATCATCTCTGTTCACAGAACGTTCTAGTAAAGGAGATTCTTCCAAAGGAGTTCTTGTCATGTAATATAGAACAAGATTGTATGTAGTTGTACCAGGAACCTGATTTAACCACCATGAGAGTAAGAAAACACCTGAACGCTCAACATCATTTGCTTAATATTTAATACAAACAGAAAGTCAAACCTATATATTGATAACAAAGAAAAACTCTGGTCCACTTCGTGCTGCATATTTCTGAAAAAGGGCTTGTTAGAATATGCGTAAGTTTTGTTTACTTTCTAGCATCATGAAATAGACAAAAGCAAGGAAAGTGGGTGGGTTGGGTAACAAGTCAAAAGCTCAGTTTGAGTTGGACCCGAAGAACTTTGTTTCAAAATTTTAGCATTTGTTTAGTGTCAAAATTTTTAGCATCTGTTTAATGATTTAGGAGGTCTAAAAAATTAATAAAAAGATCAGCTTGAACAACTTTCATGTTTCAGTCCATTTGACTCGTTTGCTCTAAAAGTATTCTCTAATGTTTCCCAGTTGATCCATTTGAGAAAAAACTTAACCTGCATCTAACTTATTTATGAGTAAACGGATCAAAATTGCAACCTCTTTAAAGCATGGGTGATACCTGAACAATGCCTCTGGGACATCCTGCTAGATCATCTTTACGTTTATCAGATTGGAGCCAATCTGCACCAATCATTTCCATAATTGTCCCCTTCGCCTTATTCTGTAAAAATTCGACTTTGTATCATAGTGTCCCACATTAATACTTTTGATTAAAAAAAAAGTCAGAAAATAACCTTTTGATTGTCTTTGTGATAATTCGGTCCACGAACAAGAAATAAAGCAGGATCAGAAGCTGCCCAAGTGCAAGGCGCGTTATAGGTCAAATCTTTTAGCAAAGTTGACCCGTAACAATGTGTTACAGTGGATTCCCAATCCATTTCTTGTAAATCTGGGTGACCTTTCTTTTGAGCTGCAAGACCATGGAACTTCTTCACAAAGCTGGCAGCTGTTGATAGTTTTGGCTGCAAAACAAAAACAACCAAATTTACAAAAAGACATAAAGAAATCAACAAATATATAGTTTGGTTGAGATTATGAAAACAACGGTTCATATTTTGGGAGTGTATCGAACTTTACACCTTTTACTATTGTATGCAGTCACCTTCAAAACCTCCAAGTATTCAAATTGTTTGTTTTTGGCTACATAGATTGTCGTTTTCTTTGTAAGTCTATTGTACATACAATAGTAAGTTAAAATGGACGGCTTACAATGGGACATTTCAAAGTTGGACACACACACTAGTAAAAAGTGTAAAGTTTCATACACTTTGAAACTATAAGCCCTTAAAACAAGTACCGTCAAAGTTTGTTCTTCTTCCTGTGTAGTCACATATTTTTTAACTTCTGAAGGTTCAGGGACGTCGTAGAATTCATCACATGTATCATTTAGTCCAATGAGACTTGATGAACATGAAACTGATGCATCGTTTGGATCTTCCAATTTCTCATCTTCTAATTGCATCAAATCACCTTCTTGCTTGATTTGTTCATCACCCGGTTGTACTGATTCAAGTTTTCCAGTTAAAAGCTCGGAAGGAAACTGATCGCCACCTTTTACTCTAAATAGTTCTTTCAATGCTGAAGAACACGAAAAACCACAAATCGTGATCTCGAACATGTTATCAATCATTTGGGCTTTTGAAGTTTTATTTTTGGTGATATTGATACCTGAAACTCTGCCAAGCATACGAATAGTCATCGAACGTGCAGGTGTTTTGGGAATATATGATCTCCATATCTTCCAATCAATGGAAAGCTATGTTTGACCACACATTCTTTTCCTTGATTCAGAGGACTCACCACGAATCCACCGCCTGAAATTCAAGAATTGTATAGTAATTTAGCTGACTGTTATAATCACTCGAGTAAATAATTGACACTTAAAAGCATACATTACTTTGAAACCATGCTCGAACGTAGCCCTGTTGTGGTGGACACTTGCTATGGATCACGGAATGACATAGAATTACTGTTGAAAACAAAATGAAAAAAGTTACATTTGATGCATGAATGTGTATATATATATATATATAGGGTTTGGATCAAATATAATAAATCTTAACATAGAATAAATAGAATAAACAGAATAAACTAGAAATATTACGTGCGTAACCTTCCATCAATATATAGTATGAGCTTCAAGAAATATCATAACTTGGATTTGTACATCAACGGGCATCATAAATTCGAAAAATTGTGTAATTATCATTTTTACCCTTTGGAGCCAAATTCAAGAAATATCATTTATTTTTTTCATTTGATTAGCTCACCATCAAACAATTTAGATTATATTCTATTAATTATATCTTAAGGTTTATTCCACAATAATCAACCCTTATATATATATACATATATATACGAAGGAAAAAAATAAAGGAAAACGGCCACAAGTCCCATCATCTTCCTTTCTCCAGTATCGCAAAGCAAATCTCTTCGACTCATTCCCCTGAGAACAACGAGTAAATAAAGGTGAACGAGTTATCTTGTGTGCATATACACACTGAATATTCATCAATCAATATTTATAGATGAACATGGTCGGAATTAGACTGAAATTTCATGCTAGTACAATTTTTTTTCATTACATTTAAATAAAACATAGAACATAAAACATTATAAACGTACCATTTCACAAATACATGATATCAAACAATGTTATTTTAACTAAATAAGACCATTAAAGGACTTTTAGCTCATTATATTGGGAAAATCTAATTTATATTAAAAAATATATAGTTTAGTTAGTAACTTTTTAACAGCAGTAACACATGTTACCCCGCCACCGTAGTAGTTCCGTCCCTGAAGATGAATATACTCTATAAACCCATTTTAATCAATAAATATTCGGTGAAAGTCTAAGATTTCTCCAGTTTCCTCTAAAATTTAGGTTCTCTCTAAATCCAATTCCTATATGTAAAATATATGTATATGTATAATTACAAACCATGTAGCCAGTCTCCGCATAACTGAAGGTGGATTATGTCTGTGTGATCATGGTGCTCAACCACACTGCCATTATAGAAACAGAAACCCCATATGCATTTAAGTTTTTAATATTATTTAGACGTCTGAAATATCATTTTACTCGGATCTTGAGAGGCCAAGAGACATGAAAGTTCTGAAAACAGCCTCACAAGTTCCCTCAATGACACCTACTGCCATTATAGCCGGGATAATCACTCCTTGCCCATAAAAGAAAGAAAACTCGCATGATTCTGAAAACAAAAGACAGGAATGAATTAATATGTTCTGGAACGTACTAAAACGTACACGTACACGTTCACTTGAAGGATTATCTTTTGCGTCCTTGAATAGCCGCAGCCCTGCAACAAAATTTCCCATTATAACAAACAAAATGGTCTCAAGATTTCTTTATCGGACGACATTTTAGATAATTGACATTTTCTGCATGCCACTTTTACAACCAAAAATTTTCCATTGAGAAGGCGCAATCACATCGGATGTCATAGCATCAACATTTGTGGTTGCAGAAGAGGTCCAATCCACAGAGCGCTTACGAGTCTTGGAGTCATTTAATCTATGAAGAAACTGAATACATTCAAGGTGACAGATTTGTAAATATACTGTTTATCATATTTCAGGGAAATGAGTACCTAAATGGCTGCCATCTTCTTTTTGAATTAGTTCCTGGTACCATTGCAACGTCCTGCAAAGAATGTATCCACCTTGCAGCTTCTTCTGGATTGCTTGCTCCAACTGTACAATCACAAAATGTCTAAAATACCCTTCAATTATGACGAAAAAAGCATTAACTAAAGACAATCGTTGTGATTTGAAGTATTTTATAGAGTGAAAATGAAATACCTGCTTATTGGAAACACTGACATAATAATCAATGTGAAACACAACTAATACCGTCGAGAAAACAACAGTTTTTGCGTTTAGGCATGTACTTTTCTACTGAAGCTTTCTCTTCCATTGTCCATGACTCGAATGCAAGAATCTAGAGTAAATTACATGGATCTTCCTCGTGGTTTGCAAGAAATAACACCGATCGTCCTTTTATTTTCAAAATTACACGGATCATCCTTGTAGTTTGGAAAATCGCACATCCATAGTCCTTATGGTTTGCAAGATCGCACGTCTACGGTCCTTCTGATTTGCAAGATCGTACGCTCATGGTCCTTCTGTATATGTAGCAAAAGGACCATGGGCGTGCGATCTTGCAAACCACAAGGACGATCCGTGTAATTTTGAAAATCAAAGGACGATCGGTGTTATTTCTTACAAACCACAAGGACGATCTATGTAATTCACTCAAGAATCTATAATTGCACTTCTTAGTGGCATCTGATAACAAATTCAAGTTTGTGTCTTTATGAACAAGTTAACCTTATTTTACATAACTTTATCATAAATTCAAGAATGACCCTAATTTTTATCTTCATTGTTGACATGAGACTTATGTAATTTCAAGAAAATATCAACTAGAACAACAAAAATATGTAACTAAATGAAGATTTTAAACAAGAATATGAAATTCACGAATTATAATCAAAGTGTGAATAATAAAATGCATATTCTCATATACGTAGTAACACATTATATGAAAATAAATATAAGAATATAAATGTACCTGTGAATCTGAAGTTGGTTTAGATTTAAAGCTTTTGAAGCACTTTATCTTTAAGAAATCTAAATTACGAAAAAAATAATTTTTTTTCGGTAATTAGTGACATTTTAAAATTTTGCCCTTTCTAAATGATAGAAAAAAAAGAATTTTTGTCCGCTTATATATAAGTTTATATAAGTTTTTAGCAATTTCATTTTTAGCAATTTCATTTTTCTAAACTTAAAATTGTAAATTCAATCACTTATGAATACCTTGAAAGAACCAAGAAAGGTTGTTGCTGAACCTTTTATTGAATTTCATGCAAATATTTAAAATAGAAATATGAATAAACAGGGAACATATAGAAATGAAATGATGATGATCCTCTGATTCCACAAACATGGAATCAGAGAATTAATAAAACTCCAAAACTAATCAAACCCAAAACAAACAGGAATTGATAACAAGCTGTTTTGATTCTGTTTCCTTTCTTCCTGTTATTATTATTTTATTATTATGGATGAAATGAAATAACTAACAAAAATTTTCATTTGAAATATTATATATATATATATATATAATATTTTCTTTTGGTAGTTGTTATAAATTGATGGCATTATATTTTGCTTTTTTACCCTATTAGTGGATGTAAGTTATTTTTCAATTCTAGAACCATATAGCATAGTTGTCAACTATTAGATAACTTATTAACAACTACAATTAGTCTGATGTTGGATTTAGTGTACAAATATTAGTTTGTATGGAACGCACACTCGATTAAGTTGTTATATTTCGGACTCAAACAAATAGTTGAGGTTAAGGTGTTGTGCTTCCTTGCAAGGTCCAAGAGGTAGAGCCTCCACAAACTGAGTGGGCAGTTTTGTACCGACTGTCAATTAGTCTAGATGATTCCTGTTTGGACCGAGTCAGTCTATCTCGCGGATAACCGTGAGCAACTGCTTCTAAATTATGGGAAACAGTTTTTGGACATTTTTAACTGTTTGAAACTGCCAAATTTGTTGGAATATCTACATATAATTTCAGAGACATCTTTACTATTTACAAACACAAATGTTTTTGTCTTTTGCGCTAAAAACATTAACGTCTACAGTTTTATCACAATGTGAATTTCGAGCGGCCCAAATATTAAAATCGAATTATTGCTTTTGAAAATCGTCCCTACATGACTGCATGAACTATCCAATCACTAAACCATTCACCATGTTATACACGAATACAGACTCCCAACGATAACCACATTGATTTATCACTAATGAACACTACCATAACCTTTTGTAACCATATATCGATTAATGGGCTGTTTCTAGCCACATTTCGAGTGAAGCCCTTACAAATATTTCTTCCGATACAATATTTTCACTCAAACTTGGATTTTATACGAATACAGAGCACAATATAAAGATTTTTCTTTTTTCCATGTAGCATTTTTATTTGTTGAAGACACCACGATGCTCCTAGACCAGAGTAAGGATGGGGTTATATAGTGCCAGAGTCAGGATGTTCCTAAACATCTGTAGATGAATTGAACATGATATAAGTATAAAATATATGAATATGGAATCAAATTTCAAATCGGTTAACCGAAAATATTAAAAACATTTTCTAAGTAACAATAATTTTTTTTTTGAATATATAAACAGAGTGCTTAGCAAATCCTTCACATAATATATAACTAATTTACAAGATTTTAGATTATAATCCTAAAAGTTAACAAAATAAGTAAAATATAAATCCAAAATTTATAATAAAAAATCCATTTTTCGATTAATACTCTAATTTTTAGTGCACACAGTATAAAATATATTACTCTAATTTTACTAAAGAGCATGTAGCTTAGTGACATGTGAGGAGCCAATCAACTAAAATGTTATGAGTTTAAGCCTCGTGAATATGACAATATATATATATATATACACACTACTAGAATAGATGCATCTCCATGTGAAAGTCTTTCTGGTGAAGAAGAAGATGACAAAAATGTTGATTCGGAAAATGAAATTCACAGTGTTGATGATAGCAACAGTTCAGATTCGGAAAGCCTGGAAGTTGTTTTCGCTGAAGACTCACCGTTTTTGAAGCCTCAGATTCCCACAAATGTGGACCAACATAATCCTCAACCGGCTGTCTTTTGTTCTCCTACTGCTCATGGCAGGGATCAACTGCAAGTGTTAGTCCCCAATGAAGTTGCTGAAGACTCGGAATCTCTCTCGGCTCCACCGGGTTTTGATGGGGGAAATTTTGTTAACAATAGTTCTCCGGCTGTTGAAGAAAACATTCCTTATGAAGAAAAAGACAATTTTATGTTCTCATTCCTCTAATCAGAAAAAAATTGGGAGAAAAAGGAACGGGATTGACAAAAATATGGATAGACAAACTGTTTCGTTAATTGATGGTATGATTAGCTTTGTTAAAATGGCTAATGCTCTGGGTGTTAATACAAAAGGAGGAAAAAAAGACTTGAAGAAATCACTTGAAAGAATGAGTGTAACACATGTTGATCAATGAATACTATCTCCCTAAATGCTTGTGGTATAGGAAAGAAGAAGAAAAGGAGTGATATTAATAATCTTTGTTTAAAGAATAGCATTAATTTTTTGGGGCTTTAGGAAACGCATTCTACTAGAATAGATCTTTTTAAAATTCGTGGATTATGGGGTAACTATCAATTCGACTTTGCTTCAAGTTCAGCTAGAGGAAGATCCGGTGGCATTCTTTCTGTTTGGAACCCTGCGGTTTTTGTTAAAAAGGGGATTGTTAGTAATGAAAATGTTCTTATTGTTGAAGGTACATGGGAGAACTATAATTTTCCTTGTTTCATGTTGAATGTATACGCCCCTCAAGGTATTCATGCTAAACGTTCTGTTTGGAATTATATTCGTTGTTTTATGAATAGAAATGAAGGAAAATATATTATATTTGGCGATTTTAATACTGTGAGGGTTTCAGAGGAGAGAAGAGGCTCTCGTTACTGTCAAAGAACTGCTGATGACTTTAACAGTTTTATTATAGAGATGGAGTTACACAATGTTCACATTGGCGGGTTCAAGTTCACAAGGGTGACAAGGAGTGGTGATAAAATGAGTAAGCTGGACCGTTTCTTGGTTTCCAAATCAGTTATGGAGAGATGGCCTTCTCTGTCAGTACAAGCTCTTGATAGGTCTATTTCGGATCATAGACCTCTTCTTTTCAAAATCGACCACCTTGATTATGGTCCATGTCCTTTTAAGGTTTTCGATTCTTGGTTTTCTTTGGATGGCTTTGATGAATTGGTGGTGAATGCTTGGTCTGATCTAAAATATCTTTCTAACAAAAATAAATTTGTTCAATTGAAAGTTAAGCTAAAGAAACTCAAAGCTGTGATTAAAGATTGGGTGGCGAATTATAAGAAAGAGAAACATGGTATGAAGAATGAATTCAAAGCGAGAGTTCAAGAGATCGATCGGATTCAAGATGATGGTTTTGGATCCGAGAGCTTAAATCAAGAGAGATATATGACTATGGAAAAATTGTTTGAGATTGAAAAGATTGATATGGCGGAGACCATCCAAAAAACAAAGATTAAATGGGCTATAGGGGGATGAAAATTCCAAGTTTTTTCATGGAATTTTGAAGAAAAAAAGACGTCAGTTATCTCTAAAAGGAATTCGTGTTGATGGGGATTGGGTAGTAAATCCAACTGAAGTTAAAAGCAGGTTTTTGGATTTTTACAAGGAAAAATTCGATTCTTTTCCTGTTAACATATCCCCAGACCGAAGCTCTCGGTTTAAAGAAGTTAGCGAAAAACATCGAGATTTCCTTGAGGCTCCCATATCGCTAGAAGAAGTTAGACAAGCTATATGGTCATGCGGTAGTGCTAAGGCTTCGGGTCCAGATGGTTATACTTTCTCATTCATCAAAAGATTTTGGGAGGTGATTAAACAAGATATTTTCGATTTTGTGTTCGAATTTTGGGAAAAAGAAGTAATTCCTATGGGCTATAATTCTTCTTTTGTTACTTTGATCCCCAAAGTGTCTAGCCCGGTTTATATTAAAGATTTCAGACCCATCACTCTTATTAGCATCCAATACGAGATTATTGAAAAAATCTTGGCTTTGAGAATGTCTAAGGTTGTTGATTCGGTGGTTAGTTCCCAGTAGTCTGCCTTTATTAAAGGTAGACAAATTCTTGATGGTCTATTGTTAGTAAATGAAGTTATGGACTGGTACAAAAAGAAGAGGAAGAAAATGATGATCTTTAAGGTTGATTATGAAAAAGCATATGATTCTGTCTCATGGGATTATCTTTTCCAGATTATGGATTTCTTGGGCATTATGAAGAAATGGAGTTCTTGGATTCGTTTTGTTTGGTGACAATCTTCTATTTTGATAATGATACCCCTACCGAGGAATTTTGTATAAAAAGAGGTTTGAGATAGGGAGATCCTCTTTCTCCTTTTTTATCCATTCTAGTTATAGAAGGTCTTCATGTTTATATTGAAGATGCCATTGGTGATGGATTGATAGATGGAATTTCGATTGGTGATAATGATTTCGGACTATCCCACCTATTCTATGCCGATGATGTGTTGTTTTTGGGAGAGTGGAATAGAAATAGAAGATTAATCTAAATAAGTCTAATCTATATTGTATTGGAGTGCCTTATTCTTTGGTGGAGCAATACGCCTTAATAACCGTGTACAAAGCTGGCCATGTTCCATTCATGTATCTTGGTTTACCGTTGGTGAGAACATGACTAGATCGGTGGGTTGGAAACCTGTGACTGAGAAATTTGAAAAGAAGCTTTATGCTCGGAAAATTAAAACTCTTTCTGTTGGAGGTAGGTTGATGCTATTGAAAGCTGTTATCGGTTCATTACCTACTTATTATCTCTCCTTATTTGTTATGCCAAAGGTTGTGAATAAGACTCTTGAGAATATCCGGGCCAAGTTCTTTTGGGGAATTGATGCCGATGATAAGAAAATCCACTGGGTGAAATGAGAGGCGGTCCTTGCTAATAAAGAAAAAGGAGGATTAGACATTGGTTCTCTTGATGCTTTTAACAAATCTCTGGTTTATAAGTGGAAATGGCGTTTTCTAAATGAAAAAGATAGTCTTTGGGTTCGTGGTATCAAAGCTATTCACGGTGTGAAAGCTGGTTGGGGAGAAAGTGTGATTAACCAAGGAGGAGTTTGGAAAAATATTGTTGGTACTATAAATCTTCTCCATGATAAAGACATCATACCATACTCTTGCATGCAAAAGAAAGTTGGTTTGGAATTGGAGGCGTCCGGTTCGAGGAGGGGAAGAACATGCTCAATTCGATATTCTATCAGGGCTTCTTACTTCGGTAATTATCTCTGAGAATGTTGACTCTTGGAGGTGGAAAATTGGTGATGATGTAAGCTTCTCGGTTAATGCCACTAGGTAATTCATTGATGATACAACCTTCACTCTAGGTATGATTAGAAAGTTAACATCTTTTATTGGCGTTTGAGATTAAATAGATTACCGACGTATGATGCATTGGTAAAACGAGATATCGATATGCCTTCGATACTATGCCCATTATGCAACAATATGTTGGAAACCGTTGAAGCATTTCTTTTTGTCGTGTGATGTGGATACAACTTTATGGGGTCATCTTCGATCTTGGAGTGATTTGTTGATTCCCACTTTCACGTCGTTAGAAGAGGTTGAAGGTTGGTCGGTTAATCTTCAAATGTCTACTACGAAAAAACTTGCATGTGAAGCGATAGTTATAGTGATTTGGTGGTGTGTTTGGACTTATCGAAATAACCGGAATTTCAACGACATAAGATACCAATTGAATAGATTAAAAGACATGATAGTAGATTATTCGTATAATTGGTTTGTTAATAGAAATAGAAAATGTAATGTTAGCCGGGCTGCCTGGCTTATGAATCCTTTTATTGCTATTTCTTTGTAATGTTGCTAGTATCTTACTAGCTTTTTTAATATAAGTGGACTCTCTTTTCTCGGGTGATGGCATTGCCGAAGCTCGAGTTTGAGTGCTTTTTTTAGGTGTTCAAAAAAAATAATATATATATATACTAGTTGGGGTCCGGCGCAATGCAGCGGTTATGAATAAAAATATGATAATGATCGATAATGATAGTCGTCTTAATAAGAATGATTGTAAATTTTTGTTTCATTTTTATTTATACTTTATCTTATCACAATAATTATATTTTAATTATTATTTATTTTATATTTCAAATAAAGATAATTATTAGGTGTATAAACTAAAAGAAGGAATTAAGTATAGATTGATTTGATTTTTAGCTTCTATATTTATTTATGTACAATTGAAAATAGTGTAAATGTAATTTCCGATCTTTCAATTTTAACATTAAATCTTATAAATAAAACTTTATAATGGTTTAAAATTAAAATTAAAATTATTTGGGATACGTTAGATGCATATTACTCGCAGAAACATAACTTAAAATGCCACAATAGTTTCGGCAAAAATGTATATTAACGCCATCCGTGGGACTCGAACCCACGACCACGTGGTTAAAAGCCACGCGCTCTACCAACTGAGCTAGAACGGCCTGTTGTTTATTATTTAGCTTCATAATATTTTGAATATTTGTCAGATATAATTGGTCAAGATGTTCAAGTGTCCATGTATTTGTCAGATACTATTCCCAAAGTTTATGTACGAGACAAATTTCATGCACTAGATATTTTTTAAGTAAGATTTTAGTGTTATATTTCTAAAATGTAACATAATAATTCATTGATAGACTACTTTTCCATAATAATAGAAAGCTCAATATATGATAGAAATATAAGCATTCTCTTAGTATTTCACCGTTTCATTGTTTGTTTGTATTTGGTTTTCATGGTACGACAAAGCGACATTATTCATGTTATGAAATGACATAATTATAAGTTGAACGTATATTGATGACTAGGTATAGTTTTGGCCCTGCAAATATACGGCCCATGAAGATCGTTGTCTACTTTTCAATAAACGCCTATTATTACCGGGGGTTGAAATGTATGTTGACTTTTACAGATCTAGACATGGCTTTTACAGATGTAATATGTCTACAAATGGTAAGGATACGTTCATTGAATAAGGTAAAATGTTGTATGCTAGGACATAAAACTCGGTCAACAAATACATATCTAACAACTGCCAAATAGAACTATTATTAACTGTTATACTTGCAAAAATCATCAAGGACAATATTAAGTTTCAATTGGTTTGTTCATGCCAAATTCTGTCAAGGTGATAAAGGTTGTAATCCCACAATTTCACTTCTCCATCACACTTTGCAGTTGGTGTGGGACGTATTCCATCTGTATTTTAACACCTACAAAGAAAAGAAGAAAGTTAAATCGAGCAACATAAATTCTCCAACATGCAATACCGTTGTTAGAAAAAAAAGGAGATAGAAAAGGGATTATATTATACAGACCTCCCACTGATTCCGGATGATCTGTTACATTTTAGAGAATACCATTAAAACACCGTTTATATATAATCAGTTCTATTCTCGTATGTACCTATCTTGCTGTTGGGAGACGCCACAATCACTAACAAACACAATATGAAAGTCAGCACCATCTAAAACACTTTCCATCAACTCACAGACATTCACCCAAATGCAGGGCTGGTCCAGAGGTTTTTGCTGCCCCGGACGGAAAATGCCCCTACCATATCTTGTATATGTAATTCTTTTCTCCTCTTATTGATTTTCTTAGAGTCTCAGAAACCTATACAAAAATGAGATTACTAAACATCAAATGTTAAGAAACATAACAATAAATTATTTTTCTTTTCTTAAAGGAAATTGTGACAGCACAATGATTTTTATGGAAAAAAATGAAGCAACCTGATTGTTAAGTATCTCGAGCATAGCTTCCCTCTTGTCTTAAATAGAATTATATCAACTGCCAAGGGGAAAATCAACATTTACACTCTCGATCTCGTATTTGCAGCAATCTTCTACCAACCTTTTCACTACAAATGCAATGTAACTATTTATATTACGTGTTAACAGCACAACACATATGTTAAGAAAGTATACGCTAAAAACACAACACAACACATGTGTTATATGATAACACATATGTTATATGTTAACAACACATGTGGTAAGAAAACATAAAACACAGCACAACACATGTGTTATATGATAACACATACGTTATATGTTAACAACAGATGTATTATATGATAACACATGTATTATATGTTAACACATGTGTCTAATGATAATAGATGTGTTACTGGATACTAACATATCTGTTTAATGATAACACATGTGTTACTAGCCATTAACACACCTGTTATATGTTACCACATGTGTTAGTAGCCAGTAACACATGTGTTAGTAGCCAGTAACACATGTGTTATATGTTAAAACATGTGTTATATATGTCTTGGGTTGTTCACACATGTGTTATATATGTCTTGTGTTGTTAACACATGTGTTCTATTGTTAACACATGTTTTTTGTAGTAAAATATTTAAACAAACCAAACATACACAAAAACACAAGTGTTAAAAATATATACAACCTATTGAAGTACAACGGGAAGTAGAAAACGAAAACATATTCAGAACTTACAAATCTTCTTTCATGAACAGAAAAAGACTCCGAAAACTAAACTTTAACTACCTATATTTAACATCTACTTATAGTTAACCATCTTTACTTTTCTCATAATAACCATTTTCTCATGTACAACACGCTAACATCCACACATCAACCATTTTGCGCAAAAATACAACTTAAGATCCAAAGATTTGACTTGTAGAAGAACCTGAAACTTCCACTTTCTCATTTACAAAAGGGTTTCATATGTAATTTATACTCATTCAAATTTTGTTTCTTTAGGTAAAACAAGACCAATTAAGCAGTCTCCAGCATCAGGAGCAACAAAGAGAAGAGAATATGTTTCATTGGAGTAGGGTAGGATGAACAAAAGTCTTGCCCCAAATGGTCTTTGTACCTGGAATCTTTATTGATTATACGACTGAGAAGATAATATAAATCGAACTTGTGATGAAAGAAAATAGTAATTTAGAGCAGCAATGGACGATTTGTGAAGGTTTATGGTTAAGGTTCTTCAAGCGAGTGAGGAAAACAGAGAGCGAGTTTTTTTTTTCTTTGAAATGTCTGATGGAATTAATTAAATGGTAAACTACAATAATGCCCCTTTGCCCATTTTCAGTTCTAAATTTAATTGTGTTTAAAATGTTTAAGTGTATTAATCTTGACCGTTAATTAAGTAGATCCAAAGGTTATTATGCATACTCCCATACTTTCAAAATAATGTGTACTCAAATGAACTTTTGTCCAGTTTATGTTAAGATGTTAAAATTACTAAAACTGAAAAACTCACGTATTCTAAATACATTTTATCTATGATTTTAACTTAATTATCAATTCAACTTTCTACCAAATGCATGTGACTAAGACCTTGTTATTAAAACGTCGCAAATCTTTAACATAGTCTTAACATTGGTACTTAATTATCAGTGTCAAAAGATGTCTTGAAGACTAATTATGTCACTCATAAAACTGTACGTTGCTAGAAAAAATCTTTCCATAAACGCCAACTTTTACTTAAACAGCTTCGCTTCTTTCCCATGAAAGATTGCCATTTATCGATCGAGAAAATAGGCTCAAGTATATTAGTCCTACTAGCTTTTGTTCTCTCGTTCGTAGCTAATCGATTATTATAGTCCAAATTGAGTGTCTTCTGCCGTGTTTCCCTAGAGATTCTCAGAGTAACTTCAACCACCAATAAATTGAAATACCATCTATGACAATAATATTTATTCTCCAGTATCAGTTAAGCTTCATCACTGATAAACAACAATTCAGTTTCTAGCTGTCGAAACCCATGGGTAGCTTTAATTTCGTTAAAAGAGGAAGAAACAAGTTCACCATATTAAATCATACAGACGAAAACAGCTAGACAAACAATTTGGTGTTCCAAGTACCATGATTGAAGTTCACAGATAAGCATCAAAAGTGAGAAACTGATCCATGGTAACAAGAACAATATTCCATACATTCATCGCATTGCAACTATCCCATTATACAGATCATCAAAGAGATCTCTATGAAAGCTGTCATAACTGGTAACCTGCACGTTCAAAAATACAAGAGAAAAGTCAATTCTTTGTCTTTCATCAATTGACTATAAAATTATCCAGAAGCTAACAAGTTTGCAAAGATTATTACTGAACTAGAGTATAACACACTCAATTATAATTGCAAAACGATGTAAACCATCTTTATGACTCAACAATTTGCTGACATCCACAAGCTGTCAAAAGAATTTGATTAAGCTTTTATAAAACCTTACCTGGGATTATATTGATAACAACGAGCATATAAGATCACTTGTCGTCCTCCTTGGGTGCTTTGTCCTCATCTTTCTTCTGTTCGGACTTAAAAAATCAACTTATTAGTCAATATCCCATATAAAGAAAGACAAGAATCTACTCCAGAAAAGATCCACTTCTTTCCCCTTGTAAGTTCTTTCTGAAAGGATCATTCTTGGAGACAAAAAGTGAAATTATTTAACTCAAATGGAAATTATTGAACATTAACAGGATTGGGTAGAAGATAAACCTCAGGCTGATTTTGCATTGAAGCAAGCAAATCTTTGACTGATGGGTCATTGGGGTCTACTCCTGGGAGCTGCAAAACCAATATCAATACAAACGAAAATCTAAAATATATGGTATTTTCAGCTGTTTTTCTCCACATAGTATCTGTCTGATACACATGATAAAAAGCGAAATGATGATGAAACTAGACATACTGAAGCAAGAATTGAAGAAACAAATGACTGATCCGCCAACAGCTTGCCCATATCTGCCTGCCCTGATTGGTCTTTTGCACCTTCTTGAACAGACAACTGTAGAGCTGAAAATTACACCACAGGCAGTAGAATCATTCAGTGACAGAATGTGCCGTGAAATCAGGATAGTAAAGTGAATCCCGGAAAAGATTCTACAAACGGTTATTCTAATAATCATAAGATTATAAAAATAGATCGACAGTTACGTGTGAGGATTGTACAAAATAACTTATAATTCATGAACCTTTTCTTGAGACCATCATCATGTCTCTAGTAGCTCATAAGAAGACCCAAAAAGCAAGAGCCTAAGATCCTTAACCACTAACCTCAAAACACTAGTGGGACATCTGTAAACTCTTTTGAAATTTTCATTTAGGAGTCGCCATGCTGGTAATAAGAATACATCATAATTAACTTATCTGCACCTCATGTATAACATAATATCCTAGTTTTGCATGTCTTTCCCAACATTCCTGAAGCTTCTCTAATAGTATATTTCCAGCATTACTAATTCCAGATCATCATTCATGATCAACCTGAAGCTCAAGACTTCCTCGAGTCTGATTCTAATGGTAGGCATATGATGGCAAGTTTTTCCAAGTGCTCTAATTCTATCAAAGTGCCAACGGTTATCTAGATGAACGAACGCTAAGTATATTCAGCACATATGAGGAGTAACTTACCAAGTGCCAAGTCTTGATCATCAGCAGCTGCCTCTGACATATCAATGTCCCTTGTTGTAACAGTAGCAGCAGGATCATCCATTGACATGGCAAGTGCCTGTTGTAGCAGTGCATTCTCATCATCCTGTCATGAATAAGAAGCCTCACCTATTAATTATTCTGTCAACAATATAACACAAATAACAAGATACAAGATTATTATAATTAAGCATACGATGAGTCAATTGTGGATTCCTCCAGGGAACATACAGTGTAACATTACTTTAAGATGTATTTGCTAGTAGGCTTCAAATCAAAAATAAAAAGATGGACAAAAAATTAACATGTAGCACAATTCCATGTTGTTTTGTGTTTTTGTCTTTCTAAATGAGAAGAAATAGATAATCAGTGCGAACCCGGAATTACTATGCCTACTGCAGGTCTTTTATAGCACAATTCCATCTTGTTTTGTGTTTTTGTCTTTCTAAATGAGAAGAAATAGATAATCATTGCGAACCCGGAATTACTATGCCTACTGCAGGTCTTTTAAAGTGAATAACTTATTGAAGATAAATAAATTTGAAAACAGAGTGGGAAATGAGCCGCATGGTAAATGTATACTCACAAGACACCGAGACCATATGCTTAGAGTTGCCATGTCCTAAAGAAAAATGTGCATATGCCCATGAAGAATATTCATGAAATGGATGATTAGTTTAGTAGAACACAGGGTCCACATTCATAACTTAGAGTTCTGAAATTTCTTAACAAGACATACAATATCATATTTAATCAAATATTAGTTATGGTATAAGAAAGCTGGTTTTTAAGAAAACAAAATAGGATCAGCTTCTTGGCAACAGCATCATGAGAAAGACAGTTCTCATGAAGCCTAAGCACGATCAAAATATGCAAATATAGCAAGTATAAAATGAAACAAAGGACACTTGGTATTGGAATAAGAATGAGACACATCACTAAGAGAGGCTAAATATCAGAAAGAGAAGTGAAGCATACAAAAAGCCAAAACAAACAGAAGAGGATCATGATCACAAGAAATGCATCAATTCGGCATAACTTAATAAGTGAGATATCAAGTACTGGACCAATTATCAAGGGGCCAAACCAAGAAGTCATGTCGATGAGCTATGTTAGCAAGTTGTTGAGTGTTGAGAGTTGGCCCTAATAGGAGAAGAAGAATACCCGTTTTCATTAAAATGATTTTGCAGGTATCTCGCAAACCAAATAATGATTAAGCAGCTCATCAGAAAGTAAAAATGATAAATTTGAATGTAAATAACCAGTATATAGATTCCAAAAGGTAAATAACTCCTAGCAAGAAACTTGGGAAGCGACATGTAGAGCAAAAAGAGAGTGAAACCAACCATCAAATCATCCTTTTTATTCTCAGATTCTGAAGCTGAAGTGCCAACATTTTCAGACATAGTTGCATCTTGTGAAGTAGACTCCCCTTCTTGCTTTGAAGAATCATCTGCAGCCTTTTTTGCAGCAGCTTCTTGCCTCGCTCTCTCCTCTTCCATCGACACACGAAGAGCAAGTGCAAGTTCAGGATCCAGATTTGGATCAACACCAAAATCAAAGCCAGAGACACCCCCAGCTGCAGCTGCAGCAGCAGCTGCTGCAAAGCCGCTTCCACCACCTTCTCCGTCACCAGTGAAGATAGGAGTACTGGCAGTAAATATTAACGATATCAGTGAAAAAGAGCATCATAAATTAAAAAAAAAAAATGTATTCAATAAAACAAATATAAACCTCAACAGGACGTCAGAAAGAGCATTCGACCCAGCTGGAACATGAACAATGTGACTGCTATCGTTATTATTCACAGCAGCAACCAGCGCCTCAAGCTTCTCCGTTTTTGCTTCATCCTCTTCCCCAAAGTTCACAACATCAAGAGCTACACTGTTCTTTTTTAATTTCTTTCCAATCATCTCCAACACTTTCTTGTCATATTTAACCGGACTACAAACCAAGGAACACATTTAATAAGCGCAAAGAAATCAGAAGATACTAAAACCTACAACATAAAAAGGTACAATATATACCCTCCAGCAAACACAATAATCCTTTGTTGCTGCTTTTTGTTTTGGCGATGTTTCAAAGCCAACTGGGCAACCTGGATCCCGGCTGCCAAGTTCATCTCACCACCTATATCTAAACCTATGTAACCGAACAATAAAACTTCAGCACTTCACACTTCATACAAAGAGACAATTCAATAGCACTTCATAGTGTACATTGAAATGAAAAATATTCTAATTCGTAAGTTTATGACCAAATTAAACAAGCTAACCATGCATGCAAGCCAGAATCTTTCCAAGATCACTAGTAGGAGTGACAAGAACACGGACGCCTTTGCCAGCCATCGTCAATACACCCACAGTATTCTCGGGATTAGACTGTAAATAACAAGCAATAGCAAAACTTCAGCTTCTCATTATACATAATCCCAAACGCAATGTCATCAACTTTGCTATTGATGACTTTAATCTTTATAAAAATGATGGAACTTTCATACGTAATGTTGCTCATACAATCACCGAATACTGTATCATGTACCCTCAACACCCACCTTTTCCAGACCCAAAACACTATAAGTATTAACTAAACCTAAAACATCATGTTCACTGCAACCTAGTTCAAAATTAGAGGAATAATACAATCTTTCAGGGAATTACTTGGAATAAAACTATCCCAATGAATTAAACTTATTTTAACTAAAGGTTTTCCCCAATCAATAGAATTAAATTCAACAAAACCCTCTACAAAACGCCCTAAGGTTAACTATATATATATATATATATATGTATATGTATATGTAACATACATGAGTATGAAATTACCTGGGTTTTAGCACCACAAATCAGATTAACGGCGTCGGCTTGAGCCTGAAACCTAGTTGGAGAGTAATCTCCGTTACGCATCCATTCAGAATTGTCGATGCAGATCATCGTAGCCTGATTTCAAAAAAATTAAAACCCTAATTTTTGAAATTAAATGAGGAAGAAAGAATATATTGTGAACTAGAAAACGTACCTCGAGCACCATGATTGATAATTGAAAATTGAAGAAGAAAGTGAGTAAATCGTGAAAACGATTATAAAGATTGAGAAAGGAACCGGGGGGTTTTCTTGCTCAATACGATAGTTACTTGTTATTGATATATGAATGATGATGATTTAAGGTATTATATCCCTGAAACACACATATAAAGTCCCTGATTTTTGTTAAATATACAAAATGTAGTATACAACAAAAAGACTACCTATAAACAATCCTAATTCTACCCGAAAATAGTTAGACCGTTTTTAAAACACTCCAATGAGATTTGTATACATTTTAACATATATTAAAAACTTCAAAAAAACAAAAAAATACATTTTAACATAGTACTGGTATATAAGATTACTTAAATAGGACTAAATTAGACTTAATTTTAATTGGTGAATCTTTTTCTCTTAATCTTATCCAATCAATTTTTCTCATTTACCTATCACATATTAGATCTAGATTTAGTCCTACAAATTTAAACATACATATCATTTTTCATATTAATATGCATTTAACACATATAAAATAATAATAATAATAATAATAATAATAATAATAGTGATAGTAATAAAAATAATAGTAATACTACATTAACAAAAATATATATACATATATATAGGGATCAGTGGGTTCAAGGAAAAAATAAAAACTGGTAGAAAAAAGAGAGAATAGTTTTTTTTTTAACTCCATGATTCATCATTTTGATACAGGAAAAGTGTTCATTAATAACAATTTTTTGAATAATAGATGAGTGTTTTGCTGTGATGTGTATTAATCTAGTTATAAAAACTAGTAAAACAAGTCAAAGCTAACTATTACACAACTAGACAAGTATACCCGGTTGAGTAGTAGTAAGCAGTGATAAGTCTACCGAGTAGTCTCTCACATGAACAGTTTATATATATTTTGAGGGTTATTTGTCTAATCTATAGCTAAAGTATAGGGATTGTGCCTCTTAACAACAGGCAGTCAAAAGATGATTAAATAAAAACAACTAAATTGATAATTAAATCAAGGGATAAAAGTATGTTCTTCTAGACTTGTTCCCCCTAGAGTTGGACAATATATAGATATGTATTTAACGTATAGGAGTTAATAATTTAGACTACTTGTTTTCACAATGCAATCGTTTCACTGAAACCATAAAGTGCAAGTGTCTTTGACAATTTAATAATTCCAATTACAATTAATTAACTCAACTAACATGTTAATTCAATCTTATAATCCTAGTATCATAGAGATTACTAAATTACACAAGATGTCTCTTAATATAATTCACCCATATTATAATTCAATTAACCTAATTCAATTCTTTTATTGTATCTAATTAAAAGTAAATGTAATATGACATCTAAGAGTTCTCACTCATTAGCACGATTATCACACCAATTGAATAAGCTAAATAACTAAATACAAATGGTTCTTCAATCAAACATCATATCATACACAATACATAATCTAAATATTATAAATCAAACATCTAGGGTTATTAGTCTAGATGAACAATAAGAGTTTAGCCCATTCTCATGGATTCAATCAAACAAATACTTATAATCAAGGAATGATGTATAATGTAATTACAAATATAAACCAAACATAAATAAACAAGTTTCGAATGAAAAGAAATAAACACTAACTTCTATGATGATTACAAGAGGAAAGAATTGCTTAGGGTGTCCGCAAGAGCTCTCCAAAAGCTCCCAAAAATCGTCCTTAATTCGTTCTTAATCCATAAGTTCATGATAATTAGGCTTTAGGGTATATTTTAAGCTAAAAACCCTTAACCGACCCTTTTACCCGGCGGGTACTATGGCCTCCCCACCCGGATGAGTGTTCTGTACCCGGCTAGCCTCTAAACTGGAATTTGATGAGTAGTCGACGGGTAAAAATGCATTTTCAGCCTTAAGTTCCTTCTTGAAAGTTGTAGCCCTCTGAGTTTCGAGAATTTGGGCACTTGAATCTCCTCAATCGGAGTTCGTATGAGGGAGTTATGGCCAAAAACGTAGAGCCTCGCAAAAGATGCAAAAATCACCCAATTCTAGATCTTTTCTTCATATCTTTTCGATCTCTTCTCGATTATTAACCTGAAACTAAATTAGACTAATTAAGTATCAAAAGTTTATAAAATGACTAAAATAATATACAAATCGGATCGATATCGTCCCTATAAATACATCTAATTTAGGCGATATTATGCTGAATCACACTTGCTTTTTGTTTTGAATATGTATTTCTCCCCCTTCTCCATCAAAATTACATTCTTTTAAGACCCGAGTTCTATATAGGGATTGGATCAAATATAAAAATCATCACATAAAACAAATAGGATAGAACATGGTGATGACATGTGTCCTTAAGATCGTAAAATATATGTGCATCACTAAAGCATCATTATCTGCATCAACATTTTTAGTTCTCGTATTCAATTTTGAATGTTTGTGTATTAGACAAATGGATGTGAATCAACGTTTGAATGTATGTGCATCAACCTTTTTCAAGGTGTGTGTTGGGAACAAAAATAGATTGTAAACATTGATTTTCATAATTAATCACGTGACTAGAACTTAGGAAATAAATAGGACTAGTTAGGGTTAGTTACAAACACACACAATTGTAAAATCATAAGTTGCACTTAATAGAAAATCATTCAAAGCAAATCTCTCTCAACATTCATATACGTTCATCATACGATTGCTTGATTGTGGACTAATAATTGGTATTAGAGCATATGAGATTGAAGATTTGAAGAAAATGAATTAATAGTTATCACGAAATACAAAAACAGAAAGTCAAACTGTTTCCATAAAGTCAGTTGTTCTTGATAAAAAAATCAAATCATCAATTGATTGTGTTTTTGTGAAATTAATCTGATAGAACTTAGGCTTCTTGATTGAGCAACAAGATTCAGGCATCAATTTTATCAAATTACAATCCATAATCGATCAAATTTGAAGAAAATGATGAAAATTGGGTTTTCATATTGTTTGTGACTGTGATGATCAAATTTTGTCGATTAATCATCATTTTGTGAAATTGATCCGATAGAAAGCATCACTTGATCAAGTAAAAATATAATTGATCAACAATCATGGTTAAAACTCATCCGAATAACCGTTTGTGATCAATTCTTCACCGAAAGGTTACATGTTCTTCGCGGTTTGATTTGATCAATTTTATTGTGTTTGATGTTAATTTGATTGATCTATTTGGTTCAAAACGCTTCCTGTAATTATGTTAACATGAGATGAATCATGAATTCATGGTATAATCCATTCGAAGGTGTAACTCACATTTGAGCAGGTTGAAGAAGAACTGATGAGTATATATCAATATTGAAGGAATACAGAAGAGTATGTGAGCTTGAATACAGAAGTAATACATGCGAGCTCGAATACAAAAGTAATACTTATGAGGTCGAATTGATTAGAATAACAGGTTGGATTGAGGATTGCGACATAAGAAAAACTAGCGAGATCAGAAGATTGCGAGCTCGACACACATGGTTATAAAAGTAGTTGGGCTAACAGTAATTGAAGTAGTCACTAGCTCGCACATGAATCCAAGTGATTGGGCCAAGTGATTGTTAATAAACAAGTGATTTCGTCAAATGACTAGGCCGTAGATCAAGCTATTGGGCCAACATACTTCGGTGGCAAGAAGAGATAACATGGATAAATAAGATAATTGAATTTTAATTAAAAAAAATTGGAGGGAAAATTTTGAAATTAAGTGTAAAAGTTCACTATTTTGGTTTAAAATATTTTTGATTTACTCGAGAAATTTTGGAGAGAAATTTTGATATTATAAAATTTAAATTTTCGATCAAGCAACGTTCTTATGATGACTAGAGATGGAAGAACGAGTTTATATGATGATTACTTTAAAGCGTTACAAGAAGAGCTAAATCGATACATTACTCTAGCAAGCGGAAGGGAATATATACCGACGAGGGCAATTACTATTGTACCACAAACGATTCAGAAACACATATTCTTAATGGAGAAAGATCTAGCAAAGTTTCAAGATAAACTGAAAAATGATGTGGTTAATCATGTTGCAAATCAAGCTGATAAGATGTTGAAATCTGTAACATCCTCTCCCACGGTCTGGTAATTTCTATTATTTAATTTAATTGATTATCTAATTGTTTTAGAAATTATTTAATATTATGTGTTTCATTGTGAAACGTAGATAATAAGTCCTTTGACTTATTGTGACTAGTGAAATATTGGTTGTTTTAAATTATTATAGATGACGGTAAAATAAAATAATATTTCTCGCAAACGATTTTCAGGTTCCAGACAAAAGATTTAGGACGGGTATAAAATTATACCATTATATTACAAGCCGACTTTGTAAACCGACTCATATATTCTCATATCTTCTTCTTCTTGATTTCATTTTGAGAAATTGCAATTCAAAGAAATCATAACCAAAAATTGAATTCATGCTTTTGCTCCTGTGATTTCGAATTCATAACAACAGATTCATCATCCTCTATATCCTAATCTTCATCATATTACCAATCCTTTTAATTTCAAAAGAAGAAAAGAAGAGTAAGTTTGATTTTGAATGTGTAAATCGAATTGAAGCTTGATATGTTGTTATTAGGTGTTGTTTGATGTTACTTGAAGTATTAGAAACCTTAGATTTGAGTATTATGAAGTTTTGGTGAGTTTTGATTTGAAAAACTCGTTTTTGCAGCGAAGTTCGCAGTTCTCAGTTCATCCTGCGAACTGAAATCCTGCGAACCGAGCTGCGAACCCAAAACCTGCGAACCGAACCCAAATCCTGCGAACCAAGTTGCGAACCCAAAACCTGCGAACCGAACCCAAATCCTGCGAACTGAGTTGCAAACCCAATTTTTTGAGACGCGGTTTTGTGAAAATATCACCAACTCGGATTTAATTGAAATTCGCATGGTCACTCGGAAACGACCTAGTAATCAAGGCTTTATTCTATTAGCCTAGGCTGTTTTTGGCCATTCGGGGTCATCTAGGGCCCGAAAATGACATTTTTCAGTTTTAAGCGTCATTACGGACTTTTCTAAGTTCATTTCTGATTGAACTTTTGTTTGCCTAGACTTCAGGGATTACCTGATTTGATAAATGGACTATAATGATAATTATGGAACGAACTTCTGACTTGTTTACGATTTTCTGTTTCAGATCAGCGTAAGACTCAGTGATATAAGAATCCTGAGTGTGGAGACGTCAGAGGTATCGGTGAGTGGATTCGGAACTCATCATTTGATTTAGTTGTAACTATTTGGTTACAACAAGTAAACGTAGATGTGTATTAGACTGTTAGTCTTGATTATCGATTATTGATCTACGTGATATGTGAACCAATGTGTACTATGTTATTGAGGTCAACGTGTAGTTGGACTTCTAGTTATTATGTGTTTTACACAGGTTTTGATTCATTTGTTGTGTTTGAAACCTGTGTATGTGTTTAATAACCAGTAGTTATCGGTCTATTCTGTATTGGCCATACGGATTGACGGTAAGTGTTCTTGGGGGAATCCCCGGGTATTATGATATCCCCAGAGCCACCGATCCTCATTGAATTATGTGTGTTTACGATTATTTGGTGTAAACTGCTAGTTATGCTAAGTTGAATGGAGTGTGATGAATCTATTCACTTAGCTTCGTGCTAACCCCTCATTTTACTTCCTGCAGGATATGTTTTGTTTAATTGTGGGTGCAGGAGGTGATTGGTTGATCAAGGAATGTTTGACTGCGCTCTAGGACTCTGATATGATTTTTGTAATAAACCTTGTTTTGCGAATTTTATAATACCCCGTCTTTTGTAGTTTGAATGTGGTATATTTATGAGAAATGTAAACTGTTTATGTTTAATGTTTAATTTATACTAAGGTAATGTATTTTAAATTCATGCTTCCGAGTTTATTAATATTATATTGTTAACTAGAAAGAGGGGTGTTATAAAATCTGAGTTACACTCTGCTTCTGAGACACAATCTGAGGTACATTCTAGAGTTCTAAGTGAGTGTCAACACAAATTAAACTTGGAAAAAGAAAAGGTTAATAAACTGCAAAAGAAACTGGCTAATAACCTTGATGTCTTAAAAAGTGTGACTCGGGAAAAAGGAATTTTGAAAACTCACGTGCAAGATTACAAAGATAGTTATGAGAAACTTGAAACTAAAAAGAAATCTTTGGTTTATCCTCTCAACTTGAGGAATCTAAACGAACTGGAAAGCTTGCTAATCGACAACATGCTCATGTAATTACTGAGAATAAGAGAGTTGTAACATGTTAAAAGAACTTGAAACTACTTTGCTAAAACATGGTCAGTCTGAACAAAATCTTTTCTTAAATAAAGCAAATGACTTCAAGTTTTATAATCCAAGGGAAGGGATAGGTTTTGACAATCCATGCTATTTGAAGAAAGCAAGTTCAAAAATAACACGCTTGTATGATTACGATAATATGGGTCGCCATTTAAAAATGCATTTTTGAAAAACAACTAATGAGAAGGAAGAAATTGAGAAGTTAAATAGGAAAGAGATGATAATGCTCAATTTTCATTTGATTATCAAAAATTGAATGAGAGCTATGGGTCACGGAAAGTACCACTTTCCGAAGACTATTTTTCAAACTACTCAAAACCAATTTATGAACAAAACGATGTTCTTGAACAAGTGGTCACTACTAAAATTTATATTTCAAATTTAATTTTGAAAAATAAAATCTTTGATTTGGAAAAATAAATAACCACTCAACAAAATAATTTTGATCTAAAATGAGCTAATTTCTTGCAAACTATTAAACAATTTCAAAATATTCCATCCCCATCAATATCAATCCCATTGTCAAAATCCATGCCTTGTACTGCTGTATCAAGAAAAGAGTCTGAGAAAAGGTGTATGTCTACTTACAACAAGTTTGAGTCTCAAGTTTTCATAACGTCAAAACCTCAAGTGAAAGTGCCAGTAAAGATTTACACGGATAAGTCTTCCAAACCACGTTCGAAAAAGATTCCTTAGTTTGCCAATGTTTCTTTGCAAAAGAATGAGGGATATTCTAAGAAATTACAATCACCAGGAACATTTACTCACAAGAATTTTCATAATTCTGATTCTTATGGTTTTAAATCTCCAATGCATCGGTATCAAGATTTTCAAAGAAAACAAAAGTTTGGAAATCGAAACAAAGCTTTTCTGAACAATCTTCCCAAACAAAATCATTCCACTATTCAAGATCAGAAATGTTTTCACTTGCACCACCAAACGTTTCTTATCCGGTGCAAAGAACGAATGATTTTGTAACCTCCCGAAAGATTATCCTCACCGTTGATTCCACAAATATTATTTCGAAATGAAACACCGAGTTTCAAATTAAAGTTGAGTTCAACGTCTTTACACCAAATAGACACAACTTACAAATGGTTTTCAAAATTCTCAAAAGCCATTGACACTGTGCTTAAATGGGTTCCAAAAGTTGGTATCTGATTTCCAGTTTATGACTATTAGTTCATAACTCGTTCTTCAAAAGTTATGACTTATGAACAAATCAGTTCATAAATTGTTTTTTAATGTTATGGTTTCTAAATATTTAAGTTGAAACCCATTTTTATTGAACGAGCTCAAATGTAACATTCATTCTATTTTTTTAAAAAAATCTCAATGATTTTGGAGTTACTTTAAATGTGTGAGATCGATCTCCCATCATCATTCCTTCGGTGAAATGTATGATATATTTGAGGGGGACCTCACACAACATCAAAAGAACACTAGAACTCGCCTTCATATGTAACTTTTCAAATAATTTATGTATATGTTAAAGGGGAGTATTTTTCAACATAAAATATTTCAAGTGTTAAAATCTTAGTCATTATCAAACACTTTTGAATATTTTCAACTTTTTCGGTGCTCATCGACTTAAAGAAATATTCCAGAAGACATCTACGTTATGTGATGATTTATTCTTGGTTTTTTACAAAATGCTGCAATTTGCACAAAGTGTCTATAGAATTCAATTACTCCTACGATCCATTAGAGCTGGATGGATCTACCTCGGGAGCCACCTTCCAAAATATTTGGATACAAGGGTCTATTAGGTCTAAGTGAGAGGAATGGTAGAGAAGCATGCAAATCATAATACTTTCAAAAATGCCCACATCATTTGTCATCATGAATAAACATGAGGGAGGGGTTGAAAAATGTGAGAGGTTGAGTGATGAGTGTGTGATATGGTTAAAAGAAAAGGAAAACCCTTCCTAAACCGACTAAATCACCGGGTATTGAAGGAGACATTATGGACCCAATGATGTAATGCACATTACCCTCCTAGCCACTCAAGTACTTCTTAAAAAATCCTTGTTTGAAAATTCCTACAGAGATTTAGCACATAATCTATCAACATCTCATTTGGAGATTGTTGATATTGAAACAGGAGGACATTCCACTCCAGTCTCCGCCTTCGTTTCTTACACATATAGAGTCTAGAGCTAATTGAGATAAAAATATATTTAGCACATAAGTGTATTCTTACACTACATGTCTTTATCACATTATGCTTGCCTTTGTGACATTGACGAAACATTCATAAATGATATCTAAATAAAGGTATTCCATGTTGATTGAATAAAAATCCTACCAGTACTAACATCAAAGCCAACATTGAACGCAAATCTCTCAATTGATTCATTTAATGTTTCAATTGTTGTGCAAACTGGTAATCTATGTGATCCAGGAGTTAGAAGTGTTTTTAGAAATTTGTTTTCAGAAAATACAACCAACTTTTCCTTGATTTACTCAATTGAGTTGCTGTCTTACCCAATGATTACGAAATTGATGCTTTATTTGGAGTTTACGATCATTTTCCGCATCATTATCCCGAGATAATTGATTTGATCGTATTTTCATTAAAGTTTAGTTTTGTGACAAATGGCACTTGAAGATTCAGCATTCAACGAAGTTTTAGTGGATGTTAACAGGTTAAGGGGAGAATGTCTTACGAGAAGGCTTCTTAAGAATTGACTATTCTTCAAACACCTTGTATTACACCATAGGCATGATGCTTACGATAAATCATAAACATCATGAGGGGGAGAAAAGAGTTTGTGTTTGAAGATCGTAAAGTGAAATGATTTTGTGTTTGAAGATAGTGAAGGTTGGAAATGAAGAGAAAGTGTCGATTGAAAGTGGGATTGACAGATAAAAGTTTAAAATATTGATCGACAAAATCTTATAGAATCTCTGACTGTTGAAAAGCTCAAGATATCTAGAGACTTCTAGAATATGGATTGGAAGAGAAAAGATGGAAGCTGTTCAACAAAAGTTGACAAGTAATTAAATGAAAGATAAAGCTTTAATGAAGATGCCATTGCTTTCGAATGTTGAAAAAGTGTTAATGACAATTCACATCATCTTTCTACGAAAGTTGAAGATATTATTGGTTTGAGGGGGAGCAGATTCAGAGAATATTAAAATGTTATAATTAGAAGTTGAAAAAGCTCCAGAAGATTAATATTTGATTAAGGTGGAGCAAGAAATAAAAGAAGTTCAAAAGTATTAATGAAAGATCAAGATTTCAAAGATCAAATCTTAAATCTTTCTTACATTACAATCAAATAGTTCTAAGAAGATTCATCGGCAACAATCATTTGGAATATACTTTCAGGATTAAGAAAAAGAGTGTGCTTCAAAGAGAAATATTCCAACAACACGTTCAAGACTAGAAGTTTTCGTTGAAGAACAAGAAAAAGATTTTTCTACAAGAATGCTCTCTAGAATTAACATCAAAGATAAAAGCTAAGTCGTGATTATCAAAAGGAAAATGCGCTTCAATGTTGTACTCAAGTTACAAAATATTTTTGGCATTCGAGCTTCAAAGTTATATATAAGAATTTAAAACAATCCGAGCAATGTTTACAATCAATGGGAGATTGTTGGGAACAAAAATAGATTGTAAACATTTCTTTTCATAATTTATCATGTGACTAGCACTTAGAGTATAAATAGGGCTAGTTAGGGTTAGTTACAAACACACACAATTGTAAAATCGTAAGTTGCACTTAATAGAAAAATCATTCAAAGCAAATCTCTCTCAACATTCATACACGTTCGTACGATTGCTTGATTGTGGATTAACAGTGTGTGCATTAGTTAATCGACATGTGTATTAAAAAACTTAAAAACATTATTGTGAATCAACAAAAAAGAATTTTGCAATAGTTATTTTGGAACGTTTATATTAAATAGTAAGAGTGGTGACTTCAATTTGTTTTTGAAATTTAATTGTGTTGTGCATTAAGTTTATATATGTACCAATTTATTAAGTTTTTGTATTTAAAAGTCACTATGGGTCACATATTAAATGTCCATGAATAAAAAATATTGATTGTGAATCAACTCATAATAAAATCTATAAAGCATTGTGCATCAACTCATAATAAAACTGACAAAATTAGCATTAATGAGTTTTTGTTGGCTATCAAAATGTTAATTGAATTCATATGGACAAGTACCATTATGCCCTTGAGTGCCTTTTCTTTTTAACAAAAAATTTAAAATTAATCCCTTCATTCAATGTCCTGATCTTACTAATCAAACGACTCACATATTATCTTATTTATTTTTATGATAACCAACCCACTTATATATATATATATAAGTATATATAAGAATTTGTGATATAATATTTATAAAAATATATATAATATATAAGTATAACTAGAATATCATACTCATCTATCCTAATTCTACCTAAAAACACCATACGTAACTATTTATTTATATATAAAATAAAGTATACCGGTCTACTTACACAACTTTACTCATCAATCCTAATTCTAGTCTTTCACAAGTTCCTAGCAAAGGTCATGTCCTTGGTCAGAGAATTTCCTTCATGTCAACCCTCAATCTATCTTCCTACATACGTCTTGGTCTACTCCTTCTCCTCAAGTCATCGACAGTGAGAGCTTCCACTCTCCCATCTGGCGTCGTCTATTGTCTCTTCCTTACATGTCCAAACCATCATAGTCTTCCTTTTCTCAACTTGTTTGTGATGCTCGCGGGTTCTAATTCTGCCCTTAAAACTCCATTCAGAATCATATTTAACATGGTTTTACCTGATGTCCATCTTAGTATCCTCTATTCCGCCACTTTCATCCTCTTTTCTTGTGAGTTCGTCATCGGTCACCACTTTGCTCAATACAACATAGTCGGTCTAATAGCTACCTTATAAAAATTTCTTTTTGAATTTAAAAGGGACTTTCAGTTCACACATGACGCCCGTCGACGCTCTCCATTTCAACCAACCTACCTTTATACAATGAGTAAAGTCCTCATCGATCCTCCCTTATTTGTGTAGCACTGAGCCCAAAAGACTCCTGCGGATGTAGGATCTGGTTTCTAATGCAAATGTGTCGTTTTGTTCATCCTCATTTCTGTCAAAGTTATGCTATAGATATATTGTTTTTTGTCGGATGATTTGTAAACCTTGGCCTTCTAAGACCTCCTTCCACTATTACAACCTTCTATTTAGCCCATCATTTGTTTCCGATACCATAACAATGTCATCGGTGAATATCAAGCTCCACTAGATGCTCTCATGTATCCTACCCGACAACTCGCCCAAGATTAAGGCAGAAAGATATGAGTGAAGGGTTGACCCCTGATGTAGGCCTATTTACTGGGAAATACTCCGTGTTTCCTACAGGTATCTGTACGCAGGTCTTCACCCATTGATACATATCTCGAATAGATTTTATGTATCTACCCGGGGTTGCTTTTTCAGATAAGGTCCTCCGAATTAACTCGCGTGGAACATTATCATAAGCTTTCTCAAAGTTGAAAAAAGTCATGTGTAGGTTTCTTTACTCTTCCCTATACTTCTCCATAAGAGTTCTGATAACGTGTATCGTGTCACGACCTCTAATCCAGCTCATGACTTAGTACTATAAGCATTACATAATTACATACGAAACTAGAGTTCTTACATTACATATTAGCGGAAGTCTTAAGAATTTAAACTACTGGTTTACATATCTTATATAGCATAACAAAAATAACCACAAAAATGCATAATCTTCTTAAGTTCAGACCTTCTCCCTATCTTTGTTTGTACCTGCTTTATTGTTAGGTCCTGAGATACATGTTTACATATAATAATCAACAAAAACTTAGTGAGTTGAAGCATTTTAACGCATACAGTTAATTAGTCAAAAAAACTGTTCAATAACAAGTATACGATAAAACGTATGCTATCATAGCAATTCCATTATATATTATACAATTAAACTTGGACATATATAAAGATTCATGTAATAATGTAACTATAACTGTAACTGGAAAAGAGATCTCATGCTGTAGTGAATAGATTGGGTGAAATTGTGATTTACTATTCTTTATATCATACGAAGTAGTTAGTGTCTAAGCACTTATACTTGTAATTGCATGACTGGTCAGTGCCCCATAATAACCAAGTATATAATAGTGTATAAACACTTTTTATACTGGTTCCTCAAAATCTGAAATTGGTAATCAGTAGTCGGCGTCTCGACATATCCATCGATGTATCACAAAAACATTCTCATATGTATATCCAAATCATGCAATAATAATATATACACTTTAATAACAATACTTGCATGAAATGAAACGATAAGTAACATGTATCTCAATTTATAAGTAGCGTGAACCCACCCGTTTGTGTTGCTCTTAAGCAACTTTTTCTAGCTCACGAACTAGCCACCTATATTTAAATAATAATTCTATCAATAATTATATCTTAACATCTAGGTAATTTGATACTATTACGTCTAACCGGTTCATTACCATAAGGTTCAAAGTCTTTTATTGTCCAATAGTCCAAGATTGTCTAAATCATTCAAAAGTGTCATTTAATAACAATAATGTAACGTATAAAAAAAAAATGTACATGCTAGACTAGCTAAACAATAGTTTAATACTAAATGTTGAGTTTTAAATAATACAAGAGGTCTTTAAGAATTTCAGCCCAATATAGTTCAACATGTTATCTACCCAATTATTAATGCAATAATCAACCATATGTAATTTATATAGGAACATGGTCTTTGCTTCTAGCCCAAAATGGTGGCCCAACACATCGGCCTAATATCAAAAATCTAGTTTATCTTCTTGGTCAACATAGGGACGACGTGAAGTTGAAAATGAGGTGACCAAATTTATTTATTTATTATGTCTTTTGTAAAAAAAAGAAAATCTCATACATCGACTTATCTATTACTAATATTTAAATGCTACTAGTAGTAGTTGAACAATATGACTATCATATTTCAAATTACAAACATTTGAAATCATTTTTTTGTAATATGTAATAATCAAATTCAAAATTTTAAGTTGCTCATAATCAAACCATTTTTCTTAAAATAAAATATGATTCTTACATGTACATGTTCTATTGACGTATATGTACAAACATAAACTTTTTAAACGGTTTGTATTGTCTCAATTTTAAGCTTTAAGAGTACTATTAAAAACCCATTTAAAATAGAACAATATTTGTACATTTGGACCATTTAGGACTGAAATTGGTTGGATCCTAATAACAAGAATGTAAAAATGAAAGCATCTACAATTTTGACCTTGAACATAAGCTATGAACAAACTCCGAATTTTTTCTTTTGTACCCAAAGTTCTCTTTCTTTGTCACTCAATTTTACTGAAATTGTTTTGTATATTTTGATTACACTGTCAATGTATCGGTATATGTAAACAATTTTGCAATTACTTCATTTCTATCGAACTAATTTTGACACGTTAGGTTGCTTACTGCACATATGTATTTTGTGTCAGATTTATTTTTATTTTTTTCCAACAGGCCCCTAAACTTTGTGACTTGTTTCACAACAACCCTTGACATATCAACTTTAAAAGTTCACATTTAATTGTGAACTAATAATTTCTAAGCTTCTTAATCCATTTCTATTATACGAAACTATATAGAAATTTACTTGAGTGTTCGGATGTTTAGGATGTTACAGATAGCCTCAATTGAAGAATGTCCCGGTACAAAACTGAATTGGTTCTCTGACACCTTTGTCTCATGTCTAAATTTAGTCGCAATCACTCTCTACCATACCTTCATAGTATGGCTAAGTAGTTTTATATCTTTGTAGTTGCTGCATATTTGTGCATCACCTTTGTTCTTGTAGCTAGGAATAATCTAGCTGAGTCTCCATTCCTCTGGCTTTTTAGTACTTTAAATCTTGTTGAAAAGATTATAAAACATGTGGCATGTACCTTATAAATTTTGCATTTATTTAAGAAAATTATAATATATATAAACATGATTTAACATTATAACTATTTTCATTTTATATCTTATTTGATCAATTCATCGTTAATATATATGTTATTTACGCAGATTGTGCTTGATTTAAAGTGGACAGTAAGTATGCGAAAGGAAAAAAAAAAAAAAAACTAAGCAATGTAAGTATCATATTTGTCGGATGTTTTTTGATTCGTATAATTAATCATTAAGTGTAAGGGTAATTATTCAAGTTGGATGAGGTTGGTGGGTTGTAGATACCCAACTTGAACAGTATCAACATAATTGGTTTGGATAAACTATTCGGTATATTAGTTTTACTTGAACTATGATTACTTGAATTACATATGCACACTTATAACAATTTATAATCATATTTAAAAGATTTTAACCATTAATATTTTGTTTGTGATATAAATTCATGTCAAATCTAAACGAAATTTAGTTTCAATTTGAGGCACATTCACATTTTATGTCAATCACTATAATCGAACGATGCAAGATCACGATAATTCTAAACATGTAATCTAAAAATGAGAATTATGTCACGTATTCGAAAGGTGTCATTTTAATCTTCAAAGTGCGGGTAGCCCTACATGTTAAAATGTATATTTTGAGATTATAGAGTTGCATTGTGTCTTTTTTTTTTCTCTTGCAACAAAGTTGTTTAATATCCTTCTAATTTGTCACATCTACCTTTTCGACGTTTGCTTCATTTTTTTTTACAGTTTCTTTACCCTTTCTGTTATATAAACATAAAATGTAGTTTATTTTATTAAAAGTTAAATCAAAATAAGGATTAAAGTTATATATAACATTCCGGTATAAAATCATTTTTCCACCACATAGTCGTCAAATAATATAAACTCTTCATATAAAAGTGATCCTTAATCATCATAGCTTATTTCACATATAATTCAAAGGTAACTTCTATAGCAAAAATAAATTTAAAAATATACAAAACTACAGAAAAATATGTTCCCTAGTCCCAACACCCTCTAAAGACTACAATAATAGCATAACTCGAGCAATCTAATACATTACGGAGTATATTACTAGGAAAAAGCCGGAACAATAGTATTAGTACATTACACATCAAAAACTCTAACATTTAGCAATAGCTAGATGACTATTTAATAAATAAATGTTTTTATTATATTTTTTGTTATAAAGTTACATATTTTTATTAAATATATTCTTTAAATGGTTAAATATTTGACAACTTTAATAAAAATTATTTTCACACTATCTTTTATATTAAATTTTATTTTTAGTATTAGTCAAGATATAATATTTAGAGAGTGATTTCATTTTTTGTACATTTGAAATATTTAGAGTTGGAAGATATAATATGAACTACAAATAAGTTAATATTTAAGTTGATAAATTGGATGATGTAAATAAAAAAATGGTTTGAAGATTTATTATATTTGAAAATATTATTTGAAGGTAATAAGTTTGTTGATGAAGCTAGAGAAATAAGTGTTGACAATAAACTTTAAGTATTAATTTTTTAGAATATCATTATGGAATAGTATTAACGTTTTAGGATATCATTACGGAAAATTATATATTACACAAATTTGTATATAACAAATTTTACATAAAATGTTGTTGTTTTATTTCAGCAATTTAACATGAAGTTTATTAAAATACAAATATTCATATAATTAATTTGAAAAAGGGTTTTATTAGTCCCAAATATCACTTATGGATTAAGTGATACGAAGTGACAATCTATAGCTTGAAAGCCGGAGGGGGGGGGGGGAGGTGGAAGAATACAATAACTTGTTAGTTGTTGTATTTTAAACTTCTTAACAGATATTAGTAATTTTAAAACACTTGTATGATAAATAGAGTATAAATTGCAAATATACAAGCTGATAACAAAAATGATGGTAAGAAATAACTTTCAATGATGAATTTATTAATCACAAATTACATCAACATACTGAATGGGGAATAATCAAAGCTAAAAATTATATTAATTCAATACAAATGTAAGTTACTGTTGCACTCATTGTGAGAATAGTATCACTATTACTCACCGACTCTAATTTGTAGTTAAATAAACTGTATCAAGGGTTGATGATGTAATGTTGACTAGGGACTTTACATATAGTGAGTTGTAACTTATACGGTACTTTATTTCTTTATTGCTAAAGTCGTTGGACGACAAAGAAGCTTCCCCACTCACTGTGAGCTAACATGCTCTTGTAGAGTGACTTGACTCAATTTCTTCCAGTGACTTCCTTTTATTCAACAATATCGACTACTGTGTTTATTTATTGCATAAGTGAATAAATCTCTTCTACACAATAGGGAGCAGATTACATATAGTTGAGATTATTCTCTCATCAGTGATAATATTCTTTTGTAGTGAATATTACCTTCAAGCCTCTTCATTCTCCTATGCTCATAGCGACAGAAGCACCAACAATAAGGTCAACTAGTGAATAACAATTGTTCACAAAGTATTATCCTTGGTGACTAGGTTGACAAGCTATCAGTGACCCAACTTATGATTTAGGAATTTTGACTTTGTTGGTACATGTTTGTGACAACAGCTTCTATTGTGCAATAGATTAGTTTTGTAATAGTCTTTGTTATTAATAAATGAATATTTTGCTATATATTGTTTATTAATATGTTAGAAATAATATTTATAAGTTATAAGTGTAGGTTCGTACGAACTTATAGGTTCGTACGAACTTATAGGTTCGTACGAACTTAGAACTAAGTCTGGTACAAACTTATAGGTTCGTACGAACTTAGGAGCAGCTAAGTTCGTACGAACCTAGCTGCTTATAAATATAAAGTTCGAAAATATTATTTCCAAGCTTTCATACGAACTCAGATCAGTATATCAGGTTCGTCCGATTCATCCTAGTTCGAATACATTCGAAGTAAGGGATAGTTAGTGAGATAAACGTGTTTTGAACACTAGTATCGTTTCTAAGAGTATTCCGCACTCTTACAAGTGTTGTTACCCCGTTGGATCAGTTCAAGGGTGACCTACAATTGGTATCAGAGCATTAGAACTTAGCGTTTAGGTTCGGGGTAAGATATTGAGTGATTCCGAGAGTTTGGACCGTTGAAATCTTTGGCTTTTGCTTCCAAACGTGTTTATATTCACTTTGTACGGTATAGTTCAATTTTAGTCGGTTGAAAGTTACTCAAAATCTCAGGTCTAAGATTCTGAGTTTGTTCAACAGCCTTTCTTCGAACTTGTACGGATTTTGCTTTTTATTCGAACGTGTACGAAAGCTTCGTACGAACTTACCAGAATTGTAGGTTCGTACGAACCTACATTCGAACTTGTAAGTTCTGACATTTGAAATTCTTGTCAGTCAGTTCGTTTGACCTGTTGTTTGACCATTCGAACTTAGGAATCTAAGTTCATACGAACCTGACTGTTTGACTTTTCTTGACTCTGCTTCTCAATGACGAATCTTAATAAAATGTTAGAAATGGATCACGAGGTTGGTAAATCAGCCTCACCACCTAATTTTCTCAAAGGAGAGGATTACTTCTGGTGGAGAGATCGATTTGAATTGTTTACAAGATTTCACGACATTCGCATGTGGATATGCATTAAGGATGGGTATGACTTACCCACTTATGAGTTAAATGGAAAAACAAAGTTTTGTACATATTCTGTCATGAAAGAGGAAGACAAAATGATGTACGAGGCTGAGAATAAGGCCTTGTCTGCAATTCAAATGTGCCTTCCTCAAGACATCAAGCATACTTTTAAAAGTTACTAATTTGCAAAAGAGCTTTGGGAAGCGTTAGAACAGAGGTTTGATGGGAACGACAAAATTAAGGAGAGCAGAGCTGATCTATTAACTAAACAATTCTACGTTTTCAAGTGGATGAAAGGAGAGTCATTGGAGGAGATTATCACTAGATACTACCATCTGATGACTGAACTGGATAACAGTGGACTCTCATTCACTGAAACTGTCAGATGTAATAAACTCCTTGAAGCACTACCATCAAAATGAGACATCTACACGTTGATGATCAAGGAGAGTGCTGATTACAAGACTCTGACTCTTGATGACGTGATAGGAAAGTTGCGTGTTTATGATTTGAACATGCAGCGGAAAGAGACAGGATCCGATCAGGTTCAGGATCCTAGCTTTTACCATGGTAAACGGTCTGATTCCGCTGCTTCTACTAGTGTTGGTGGAGTTGCAGCTTTCTATACTAACGAAGCTGAAACAGACTCGGCAATCAGAAATTCTGGTAGCAATGTTTGTTACATTGCTTCAACTAAGGAAACATGGATTGATAGAAAACCAAAAATTGGGACATCAAGCGGTTTTAAATCAATGCCCATGAACATGAAGTCAGCTGAAGAGGAAGTAGCCCTACTTGCCTCTTTCATTGCATCTCGTGAAAACTTCATTAAGGGCAAGATCACGGATCCTGAACTTATAAACGAGGATTATGATCAACTGGATCAAGATGATCTAGAGGAAATGGACTTGCAGTGGCGAATGGCCATGATCGCAAGAAGGGCTCAGCGGTTCATGAATAGAACTGGGAGGAAGTTTGTCAGCAGCAAACTGGGATTTGATAAATCCAAAGTAAAATGCTATAACTGCGATGGTTTCAGGCATTTTTCTAGGGAATGTCAAAGACCTAAACGGGAACAAACTTCAAACCATAATAATTAGAGACATTACAGTCAAGGCTCCTCAAGTAACAATCAGAGCTCAGGAGGTAACCATTCTTCAAGAGCTCTAGTAGTTCAGTCACCAGAAGGAGTATATGACTGGAGCTCAAAATCTGAGGAACCGCAAGCCTTTATGGCCTCCATAAATGAAGACAAGGAGGAGAGCATTGCGGGATCTGATTCGGATAAGGACACCACTACTGAGATGGAGATTGAAGTACCGACTGATGGAGAAAGGATCAGGTCACTGAAGTCGACTGAGGATATGAGCTCAAAGGACTTCATTTCCTACATGGCAAATCTCGACGCTGATATTACTTAATCTAGATCTTGTAGTTAAAGCTTGTGTTCTGTGTACTAACTTTCAGGAACAAGCTGAGAAGTTAGTAGAATCATCTGATAGAATAACATCTCAACTGAAAAATTTAACAGAAGAAAACACTAGATTGACCATTAGAAACTCAGAACTATTAAGTAAATCTAAATCTGAGAAAGCAGACATAAAAAATTTGAAAGATAAATTAAATGAGCAAAGTGTTAGAAATGACTTAGCTCATGAACGTATTTTAGAATTAACCAAATTGTTTGCTGATAAAGAGAAGGAATTGGCTGATGCAAAGGTTAGGATAGCTGATCTTAACAGGAAATTAGAGTTAAGAAAATTTTCTATCGAAACCTTGGATATCATGCTTAGTATTGGAAAATAGCCAGGTGATCACAGGGGAATGGGTTATACAGAAAGCCCTCCTCCCTTCAATCACAACTACTCTTTTATTTCTAATGATTATGCTAAACAATCAGCAGTTCCAGGTCTAATTCAATTCGTTTGACCTGCGAAAGCTGAAAGTTGTACTGAACCTGAATCAAAAACTACTGACACTTCAATGCCACCCGTCTCTGAACTAAAAATGAATTTTGTAAAAGAGGGTGCATTTAAGCAAGAAAGTGTCGAGGAGAAGTTAAAAAACAAAGTAACTTCTGAATTACCCAAATCTGAAAATGAAAACTTAATCAATAAGGGTAAAAAGGTTATAACTTTTTCGACTCCAAGTTTGCCTGACTTGGACGAAGAAGCGATTCAAAAGGCCGCTAAAAGGGCCTTCATGAAACGATCATGCTTCACATGCCATCAAAAGGGGCATGTGGCAAGCATTTGTCCAAATAAGGGAAAAATTGGAAAGGCATGAGCGAAGAAAGACCAATCACCTGTAAAATCGGTGTCGCCTTCTAAAAAGAAAAATCCTGAGGCGACAAGTATAAAATTGAGGTTGTCAGGCGTTTTCATACCAGAAGTTAAAACTAAAGAAAATGAAAATGCTGGGAATACTGGGAGAAACGGGTTGGGATATAAGAGAACTCAAAGTTCTCAGAGAACACAACCCTCATTAAAATCTGTGAAGTTTTCGTCACATGATAGTTCTAGGAGCACTACTTCTTCTAGAGGTAGCTCTTATGGACAGTCTTCAAGGTCAAAGACTCCACAAAGATTTCAAACTCCCAACAACCGTTTTAATAACCCTAATAGTAATAATAGGAATTATCAAAATTCTAGTTATAACTATCCTACTAGGGTTAGACCTACATCAAACCTAAGGCCTGTAAATCCTAGACTTTTTCAGAAGTCTCCGGAAAGAAAGCTTAGTGGTAGTACCTCCCATGCTCAAATGAGTGAGATTCCTAAAGCATCCGGCTCTACTGATAAGAGCAATTAATACTTAAAGGAGTTCACATTCGTAGATGAGAATGGTCGACCCAAGACCGTCATGGCTTGGGTCCCCCTTGATAACTAAACGTTTCAACTTATTGGGAAGGAGTTAACCAGACGAGCTATTAACTGGTGGTACGTTGATAGTGGTTGCTCAAGGCACATGACGGGGGAAAAGCTAAATCTTGAGGATTTTGTGCACAAGAAAGGAGGGTACGTTAACTTTGCTGGTGCTAATGGTGGACAGTTCACGGGAGTAGGTAATGTTATAAATGGGAAAATTATGTTAGAGCAAGTCAACTATGTTGAGGAGCTAAAACATAATCTCTTGAGTGTCTCTCAGATGTGTGATAAAGGACATCCCGTTCATTTCATAGATAGAGAAGCATTAATACTGATACCTGGATTTGTTATTCCAGAAGACTGGATTCTTATGAAAGCACCTAGAAAGAATGACACTTATGTAATGGACATGAGTGTAGCTGAAGCGTCTCAGGAAGCAACATGTCTGATATCCAAAGCCTCTGAGACTGAGTCACAGTTGTGGCATAAAAAAATGGCTCACTTGCACTTTAGAAAGATGAACTTTATAGTCAAAAATGGACTAGTGCAAGGTGTTCCATTGCTGAGATTTGAGTTAGAGGATAAGTGTCTACCTTGTCTAAAAGGAAAACAACACAAGAATTCTCACAAACCTAAAGCTCAGAATTCTATTGCTTCAACGTTTGATCTTCTTCACATGGATCTGTTCGATCCTGTGAATGCAAGGAGTATTGGCGGTAAACATTACTGCTTGGTGGTCACTGATGACTACTCACGGTTTTCATGGGTATTCTTTTTGGCAACAAAGGATGAGACAGCAGAAATGTTGATGACATTCTTTACCCAGATTGAACACCAATTTAGTCAAGGAGTCAAGAAAATTCGAAGTGACAATGGCTTAGAGTTCAAGAACTCGGTGATGAACGTCTTTTGCTTAAGCAAAGGAATTCAACACCAGTTCAGTGCACCCTATGAGCCACAACAAAATGGTGTCGCTGAAAGGAAAAATAGAACACTGATAGAAGCAGCGAGAACGATGCTGGCTGATTCAAAGCTTCCAGTCATTTTCTGGGGTGAAGCAGTGAATACAGCATGTCATGTGCTGAATAGGGTTTTAACCGTCAAGAAGCATAACAAAACGTGTTATGAGCTTCTAAATGGTCGAAAACCAAATCTCACTGGTCTAGAACCCTTTGGTGTTCGTTGTACCTTATTAAAGACCAAACATCAATCTAAATTTGGTGAAAAAGCTGACGAAGGATTTTTCCTTGGGTATGAAGCCGGATCCCCAAACAAAAGGGTCTTCAATCAGACTGCGGGAAAAGTTGAGATTGTATTTAATATACAAGTTACATCTTATACTCCAGCAGTACAAACTGGACCAGAATGGTTATTTAACTATGATGCAGTCTTCCAATCATTTAACCTTCCCATCCTAAGTGACAGTGACACTTTGGGATTAGAACATGTCGTACTGGATGATGGTGAAACTAATGCTTTTGCACCAAGATCTAGTATTTCGTGTTCAGAAGATTCAAAGGATAAAAGGACAGATATTATTGTCAATCCTATTGCGGATAGTGATTCAACTTTGAATGATATCCCATCTTCATCAGAGGTTACTGACTCTGTGCAAGAAATTGCTGAGGAAGAAGTACCACTTCAGGGGGGAGATTTGATCAAATCTAGGATCTGACTTACCGGTTGACACTACGATCTCGACTATCGTGAACAAGAATCATCCAATTGATAATATCATTAGTGATCCAAGTTCTAGAGTAAGGACTCGTAGAGAGATATCTGACAGTTCTAGTCTATATGTATCGATTCAAGACACAGGAATCATGCATAAGTGTCTGTATAACTGTTATATTTCTCAAGTTGAACTGAAAAATATCCAAATGGCATTAAAAGAGAACTCTTGGGTAGAAGCTATGCAAGAGGAACTTGCACAATTTGAAAAGCTCAATGTTTGGGAGCTCGTTGATCTACCAAGAGGAGAATTTGCAATAGGCACCAAATGGGTGTTTAAGTGCAAAAGAGATGATAGAGGTATCGTCACAAGGAATAAAGCGCGGCTAGTTGTTCAAGGATTTAACCAACAGGAAGGGATTGAATATACTGAGGTGTTCGCACCCGTAGCAAGGCTAGAAGCAATTCGATTGTTTCTGGCATATGCTGCATATAAAAGAATAAAAGTCTATCAACTCGACGTAAAGAGTGCCTTTCTATATGGTAAAGTTCAAGAACTGGTGTTTGTCCAACAAGCTCCGGGATTTAGTGATCTAGACCATCCTGACCGAGTCTATAAATTAGATAAGGCTCTGTATGGACTGCATCAAGCACCCAGAGCTTGGTACGAGACACTATCTACGTATCTCTTGGAAAATGGGTTCAAGAAAGGAAAAATAGATAGTACGTTGTTCATCATGTGGAAAAAGGATGATTTCCTTATTGTACAAGTGTATGTTGATGACATCATCTTTGGGTTATCTGACGAGAACATGTGTAGAGATTTTGAACAAGTGATGAAGCGGAGGTTTGAGATGAGTGCTATGGGTGAATTGAACTTCTTCTTAGGATTACAAGTTGATCAAAAGAAGGACGGATTTTTCATTCATCAGACGAAATATGTGCATGAAATGCTCACTCGCTTTAACATGAAAGATAGTTCGTCTTTTGGCACTCCGATCAACAGAATCATAATCTTGGACCAGATACTGAGAGTACTGAAGATGTGGATCCGACTCAATATCGGGCCATTATTGGTTCTCTTATGTATTTAACTGCTTCTCGACCTAACATAATGTTTGCAGTCTATTTGTGTGCTCGCTTTCAAGCAAATCCAAAAGAATCACATTTGAAGGCAGCAAAGAGAATATTGCGTTATCTAAAGGGAAAACCTAAGCTGGGCCTTTAGTATCCCTCTGGAAATTTTTTTGACTTTGTTTCCTACACCGACTCAGACTATGGGGGTTGTAACTTGAACAGGAAATCAACCACGGGTGGTTGTCAACTATTAGGTGGTCGCATTGTCTCATAGCAGTGCAAAAAGCAAACCTCGGTCGCCATCTCACGACCTCAACCTGTGAGGCTGAGTATGTGGCAGCAGGTAGTTGTTGTTCACAAGTTCTGTGGATATAACAACAGCTAAATTTTACCAACACCCTATCATGATTGATAATCAGTCCACCATGTCTATAACTATTAATCCAGTTAAGCATAGTAAAAAGAACATATTGACATTAGACATCATTTTATTCGTGACTGTGCTGAAAAACACCTGATTAATTTAGTTAAAGTTCCCACCGATGACAATCTAGTCGACCTGTATACCAAGGCGTTTGATAGGTCTCGGTTTGAGCTATTAATCCAACTAAATGGGATGAAAAATCCCGAGTAATTATTTCCCAAAAAGAATTTTGTTTTTGCTTTATTTTTATCTTGTATAGTTTATTTGATCTTTGAAAACAAGAAAAATTGAGGGTCACTATACTATTGCAAAGACATGACGAAAACATTACCCATGCCAAGAACATTTCATATGTTTGGCCTTTGGATGTAGTCCATACACAGTAAAAGTACCTAAATTTCAAAGTATTTAATAACTTCACTATTCGATTTGTTGGTAGGCATTAGATATAACAGATTTCAAATACTTAATCTATAATAACTAATGCGATCCTTCTGTGAAATCTTTATTTTGATGTACGACTTAAGTCTTAATTCTTAGGAAATAGAATGTACCTGAATGCTTGATATCGGATAAATTATGAAAAATAACTCATTTGGGGGATTCTCTGACTGTTTCTTTTGCTACAACCTAAAACATGCTGACCTAGATTCAGTTAGTGTATTCTAAATCTGGAACAAACTAGACCGCGAAAACAAGAACACCGTTTTCAAGGTCTCTAGTTAAACCATGTCGCTCTGTTGTACGGAAGTACAGACCTGTCACCTCTGGTTTGATCATTATTATGGTAAAAAATTTTAAAGTTGATAAAGGTGTTCTTGCGTTCGAACTTACTGGTTCGTACGAACTTGTAAGTTCGTACGAACCTAGCCAAGTGTAAGTTCGTATGAACTTAAGTTTGAGTTAGTCAAACAGTAAGTTCGTACGAACCTATCAGATTCAGAGGCAACCGAGACTGATGCTGATGATGATAATGATGATGATGATGATTGGGTTTGTTGGGTCTAAGGCTGTTTTGCTAAGGAAAAGGGTAAAAGAAAAGTCCAAGATGATGAGGACTACATACCAGAGGAAGAGGAAGTCTCTGGGTATGAGCTAAGGGCCCGGAAACGCCAGCGACCAACCGGAGTTGTTATTCGTGAGGGTGGTGCTTCTCCTCGAGTCATCACTCCCACTCCACCCACTGTCCCACCGCCGGTCACTACAGCTACTGCTGCTCCATCTACCACACCCATCACCACAGTTACTTCCACCACAACTACTCCAACATTACCATCGGTCACACCATCCACCGCTCCACCTCCAACTCAATCCACCCAGTCAATTCCCAACCCAGCCGCCAGTCTATCTCCGGACAAGTTTATCTATCCTTAGGCCCGGATCACGAGCTTAATGGATATGGTGACGGCCTTGACTTCCGTTGTTACGAGCCAGGAAATCCGTGTCACAAATTTGATAGCTCTCAACGAGCACTTAGAAAAGCGACATGAAAAGCTGGAAGAACAAGTTCGGTTGAACAAGATTACTCTCTACCGCTTGAAGCACCAGTCAGTCAGGGGGAGTCAGTTGACAGGGTGCAGGGAAGATGAGTTGAGGACAAAATCTGACAATGACAAAGATGATGATCCTAAAGAAGGTGAGCTACCTGGCTCTTCATCTAGAGTGCAAGGTTCAGCACAGGCTCAGGTGGAGTCAAGTCATAAGGAAGGAGCGAGTGGTTCAGCTCAAACTCCTGTAAATCTGGATGAATCTGACACTATCAAAGCCTTGCTGGGATTAGATGAGTTCGATAGCGATGGGTCAGAACTTGAAGAAGGAGAGATATTCAGTACAGGCGTTGCAAACTAGAAGTCAGACGATGAGATGGTTCAAGATACAGATATTGATATATATGAACACGTCGTGACTAAGCAACCTGTCACTGAAGTGATTATTGAGTCTGAAACTGGGGAGAAAGTGTTAGATCGCAAGGATATAGAGTCAGAACATGATGAAGTCCTTGGCGATGAGACAACTGAAGAAAAAGAACTGTCCAGAGCTGAAATGAAAAGCTTATGGTTTAAAAAGGCAGAAAAGGAACCAGAGAGAAAGTTTAGAGATGATATTAGGGTCAAGGAATTGGGCAAACTGAAGAAAGGCATCATAAGTTGGTTCTATGACAGTGAACTCAAACTGTTCATAATCAAAAGATATGATGGAATTCAGTACTTGAGAAGACAACTGAAAGTATTCAGCTCGTTGCCAAGAATTGAACTGAAGGAACTAGCCTGGATTGACTTGGTGAACTACAGTAATGATCCTTACGCATGGACTTTAGAGAGAATCGTAAAGCGTGAAGGAAGAACGAATAACTTCGTTGATTTAAAACCAAGAGCAGGTAAAAGAGTTCCTGACTTGACCAGGATTGATCCCACTACAAACAAGCCGTGGATGAAGATGGTTTATAAACCGGTCAAGTGCTTGAAGAGGGTTCCATTAAAGAAAATGCCACAGGACGTTCTTGCTAACCTCAAATGGTGGTTTGTGGATAGTGAAACTGCAGAGGCAATAATGGAGGATAATGAAGGGAATGTGGTGATGAGAGTATATGACAACTTACATTTGGTCAATCTGTCTAAAAATGATCTAATGATGCTACATGTCAACAAGATTCTCTACGGAGATAATTGGAGACACGAGTGCAGAAGATATCAAAGAGTTGTCGATGTTTATGTCGAGAAGGGCATTTGGGTTGGAAGTAATCAGAGTTAGAATGAAGATGCTATGAAGACGAAGAAAAGACTGAAGACTAATAGAGCTATTGTCAAGGGGGAGTCTGTTGGTACATGTTTGTGACAACAGCTTCTATTGTGCAATAGATTAGTTTTGTAATAGTCTTTGTTATTAATAAATGAATATTTTGTTATATATTGTTTATTAATATGTTAGAAATAATATTTATAAGTTATAAGTGTAGGTTCGTACGAACTTATAGGTTCGTACGAACTTATAGGTTCGTACGAACTTATAGGTTCGTACGAACTTAGAACTAAGTCTGGTACGAACTTATAGGTTCGTACGAACTTAGGAGCAGCTAAGTTCGTATGAACCTAGCTACTTATAAATATAAAGTTCGAAAATATTATTTCCAAGCTTTCATACGAACTCAGATCAGTATATCAGGTTCGTACGATTCATCCTAGTTCGAATACATTCGAAGTAAGGGATAGTTAGTGAGATAAACGTGTTTTGAACACTAGTATCGTCTCTAAGAGTATTCTGCACTCTTACAAGCGTTGTTACCCCGTTGGATCCGTTCAAGGGTGACCTACAAACTTCATTATTTCTATGAAGTACTCCAGTGATTAAGTTGGTCAGCGACCAGTGACTCAACAGGTTTCAACATAAAGAATGGGTGACATACTGCATAAAAAAGATGCATTACGATCCTTCAAAAACGCTTTGTTTAGACAGTTTTAAGAAAATCAGGACTACCACTTGATAGTGATATTTGCATGAAATATAAGGTAGATCAGTTTGTCATAGATATAACTGATGACGTTAATGATCTTGAGGAATTTTTGACTCATTCGATTGATAATGCTCCCCTAAAATTATACATTGTTAATAATGTAAGAAATGTTTTGGGTATGGGTAGCAATCAACCTAATAATAGTGGTAGTGGTGATTTTGAGCAACAGTTTCAACAACAATTTCAACAAATACAAACCCATGAATACAACTACGAGGAGAAGACATATGAGGAGGAGGATGAATCTGACAACCCACGACCACAACTAAAAAACTGAGAAGATAAATTTTGTAATATGCCACCACTTTTATCAGAAAAATGATAAAGATATTATAAAACGGCCGGTTACCCTATATGAACCCTCTTGTCGAGTAAAACTTGGACTAGTTTTTGAAAGTGAAAAGGACTTGAAGCTTCAGTTGGAAACCAAGCTTCTCGAAGAAGGTTTTACAACTAGCTTAAATCATTCAGATAAGTCTCGGTATGTTATACTATGTGGCTTGGCTAATTGTTCTTGGAAATTAACTACACGCAAAATCCAGCATACTGAGAACTTCCAAGTTAGGGAGCTTGTTGACGTTCACACATGCTCTCGTTCTCATCTCTAAGCAAATAACTAACATGCAACCAAGAGATTGCTTGGTCACATAATAAAAGAGTTGATGACTAAGGAAGACCATGTATACAGAGGCAACGACATACAACTTGACATGACTGCGTGTTTCGGAATCAGCTTACATACAACCAAGCTTGGTGGGCAAATAGCTATGCCTTTGTTGGTCCCAAAGGTTAACAACAATGTTGTAGAAGGGGGGGGGGGTGAATACAACTTTTTCGTTTTCTTAATTGAAATTGTGAATCAGACTTAGTTGTATAATAGGAACATATAGAGGTTTTTCAAATAATTCTTTTATTTTGATAAATCAAAGAATTACAAGTTAGATGCGAAATCTCTAACTTAATTGAATACAGAATCCTATTACTAAGATCAGCTGGAACAGACTCAAAGCTGATTACAAGCAATACAATTCTACTAACACAAATGCTCTATGAACTATTATTGATTCACTAAGAATTCTTGCTGATTTACTCGCGCACTCACACTTAGGCTTTGTAACCCAAGTCTGATATTTATAGTAGAGCTTGTGTGATGCTTGAAACTTGATCAGCCAATGAATATTTTCCAAATGTCTTCATCTTCATTGGTTGACTTCAAACATGCTTGCTTGTGTGTTCTGATGAAGTCTGCACGATCAGGTCTAGCAGTTTGTCAGAAAGTACACTGCATTCTTGTCTTGTAGGCTGACCATGATAAGGAGACATGCTGTGCATAAGGAGCCAAGAATAGCAGGTATATACATTGAGTACAACCTCAGAAGATGCCATTTTGCTATGCACAAACATTCCCTAAGAGTTAAAAGCATGATCACTTGAGTCTGTTATAACTCAAGTGTTCTTCAGTTTCAGTGCTGGGTGAACTGGGATAATGAACCCTATGCTGGGTCTTCATTTCAATGTTCAAACTTGATCTTGATAAACAAAGAAAGTTTCCACAACTTAACTGAAGGATACTTAAACATGTATGTGATATAAGACTTTGAATATTTCAGAGCTGGTTGCTCTTGAAACAGTTCTGTCTGCTGGGTGAATAGGCAGTTCTGTCTGCTGGGTGAACTAGCAGTTCTGTCTGCTGGGTGAACTAAACAACTGTAAGTCCTTTGCAGCCAGCATACAAAAGACTTGGCTTATTCAAAGCGAATTTCATTTTTTTCAAAAGAAATCCCACCATGCTTATATAGTTATTGTCATCATGAAATCATCATAGGAGTAATCATGACTTAACAATCTCCCCCTATTTGATGATGACAAAACTTTAGCATGTGCCAGCATATAAAAGACTTATGAGAATTCAGTATAGCATGTTGCTCAGAACTGAATAACTACATGTCCCTTGTTCATTTTAATTGGATCTTTTCAGGGAAGATTATATCACATCTTTTAAGTAAAGGTATCAGAACTTATAATCATATATTACAAGACTGATTAAATGACAGAAGTTTGATAGAGTGAATTACAAACGACCTATCTAGACAAACACATTGTCTTCAGAACTCTTCCTCTTCGTCCTTCACAACACTTAACATTCCTGGACCATCAGGATCCAGTCCTCTTCTGATCATCTCCTTGACAATCTCTTTCGAATACATACCAGCTCCAGCAGCCAGTAGTGCCATAGATCTGAGGTTGATTAAATGCTGAAAATGCGTAAAGTGTTTTTGGAGACGCGGTTTTGTGAAAATATCACTAACTCGGATTTAGTTGAAATTCGCATAGTCAATTGGAAACGACCTAGTAATCAAGGCTATATTCTATTAGCCTAGGCTGTTTTTGGCCATTCGGGGTCATCTAGGGCCCGAAAATGGCATTTTTCAGTTTTAAGCGGCATTACGGACTTTTTCTGAGCTTACTTCTGATTGAACTTTTGTTTGCCTAGACTTCAGGGATTACCTGATTTGATAAATGGACTATAATGATAATTATGGAACGAACTTCTGACTTGTTTACGATTTTCTGTTTCAGATCAGCGTAAGACTCAGTGATATAAGAATCCTGAGTGTGGAGATGTCAGAGGTATCAGTGAGTGGATTCAGAACTCATCATTTGATTTAGTTGTAACTATTTGGTTACAACAAGTAAACGTAGATGTGTGTTAGACTATTTAGTCTTGATTATTGATTATTGATCTACGTGATATGTGAACTATGTGTACTATGTTATTGAGGTCAACGTGTAGTTGGACTTCTGGTTATTATGTGTTTTACACAGGTTTTGATTCATTTGTTGTGTTTGAGACCTGTGTATGTGATTAATAACCATTAGTTATCGGTCTATTCTGTATTGGCCATACGGATTGACGGTAAGTGTTCTTGGGGGAATCCCTGGGTATTATGATATCGCCAGAGCCACCGATCATCATTGAATTATGTGTGTTTACGATTATTTTGTGTAAACTGCTAGTTATGCTAAGTTGAATGGAGTGTGATGAATCTATTCACTTAGCTTCGTGCTAACCCCTCATTTTACTTCCTGCAAGATATGTTTTGTTTAATTGTGGGTGCAGGAGGTGATTGGTTGATCAAGGAATGTTTGACAGCGCTTTAGGCCTCTGATATGGTTTTGTAATAAACCTTGTTTTGTGAATTTTTATAATACCCCGCCTTTGGTAGTCTTAAACAGTTTGAATGTAATGTAAATATTGAAAAAATATTAACTGTTTATGTATAATGTTTGATATATACTAAGGTAATGTATTTTAAATTCATGTTTCCGAGTTTATCAATATTATATTCTTAAATAGAAAGAGGGGTGTTATAGTTCTTGTAGTCTTTTCATAACTGCATCTCTAGTAACTCCACTTCTTGACTGATAGTATTCCTGAATCTCCAACTATTCAGAGAAGCCAAAGTTGTATAGATTGATAAATCTAACATTCTCAAATGTGTCATCAGATCTAGTGATGTTAATCACTTCATCAGTGCATCTTTTGACTTTCACAATTTTGCAGAGTGTTTTCTTCTCTTGGCACAGTCTTTGTATCTCTCTAATTCTCTGGGGAGATAAAAGCTATCAACAATGTTTGTTGATTTTGATTGTGGTTCATGAACACCTTCAGTTTCAACTCCTTTCCTTCTTTCTTCTGCAGTTAGCTTAACCATTTCAAAAGCTATTGCTTGTGATTTCTCAGCTGGAACAACTTTAGAAATGATCTTGACAGCTGGTTCATCCTTCAGAGCTTGAACATTTTCTGATTTGGCTAACCTTTTTGCAGTAGCTTCATCTCTTCTTAGTGTTCTTTCCTTATCCTTCTGAAGATCTCGATCACTAAGGTAAGCTTCAACAGATTCAAACCCAAAGCTTTTGGCTTCTTCAAGCAGCATTTCTTCCTTTGTCTTCTTTCTTTCAATACCAGCAACAGACCTATAGTCTTCCAAAGACATAGAGCTTCCAAGCAGCTATGGAATCTTCTTGGTCTTCTGGTATGATGCTACTTCTGACTAGCTGAATGTAAGCATCCAGCTTGAGTTGATTTTCAGCCTTAAGCTCTTCAACAGTAATACCCAGTTGTAATGCTTCTCTAAATAGAGCTTTGTCTTCATCAGGCATGCCTTCTGGATAGTCAAAACCTGTTGACTTGGGCTTCTTCTTCTTTAAAGGTTCTTCTTCTACAGCAGGTTGTTTTTCAGGATTTTTGAATGGGTCAAGCATTGGTTCTCCTGTTTGCTGAATAGAAGGCATCTGGGCACTTCTTGAACTTGAAGTCCCAGGTACATTGACTGTTGGTGTAAAATCATGAGCTAGCTCTTCTTCTGGAGTTGGCTCAGAGGTTGTTGCAGACTTTTCAACTTCAATTACCTCATCTTCTTCTTCATCACTTCTCAACTTTCTGGCAGCACCACTGCCAATGACATACTCATCATCCTCAGAGTCAACCACATATTTTGACTTCTTGATGTTTCTTTTTGGGATGATCTTAACTCTCTTTGACCTTTTCTTTGTTGGAACAGCTGCTGGCTTGACTTGTTGGTTTTGCTCCCCCTCAGATGAGGATGAGGTGGATTTAACACTGGAACTGCCACCAGCTTCCATCTTTTTGATCTTCAAGCTTCTGTTCAAAAGCTTCTGTTCAAAAGCTTGATCTCTCTTTATTTTCTTGGCTTCATATCTTTCTCTCTTCCTCTGTATAATAGATTCAATTGTTTCTGATCTGTTCTGATCAGATTCTTGCTTCTTTGCATGTTCCGCCTCAGCTTGAGCTTTATTCTTGTTCTCCCCCTTTTTGTCATCAGCAACAGGGGGGTGGAGGTAGCAGCAGGTGCAAGAGATTGAGTCTGCAAAGGAGTAGGATAATGAGACAGAATTTGAGATAGCTTGCGCTCTATATTTGTAAAGTTGGCTGCTTTAATGAAGTCCTGAACAGCCAGTGAGGTAGTAAACTTTTGAAAGCCAGCAACATTTGAGGCTTGAGCCTTATGAAGTTGCTGAAGTTTAGAGAAAATCCTTGACTTTTCTTCAGGTTGAATTGAATGAGCTTTGAGATCTGCATTTTCTTTCTTTAATGCAGCATTTTCCTTCTTAAGAGTCTTCAGCTGATGCAACAAGTCCTCATGATCTTGATGAATGATCATGGTTTGGTCAAGTTCTTTGGACTTTTGCTTGAGTTCATCCATTTCCTTATGAAGTCTTTGGAGAAATTCAATTAACTTCAATTGATTTGCAGCAGAGAATGAATCTTGTCTAAGCTCTTCTAAAGCAGTAGTGAAATCAGAATGAGCTTCTTCATCAGCACGAATAAGCTGAGTGAATTTGGAGACAAATTCCTGAAGGGCAGAGGTATATTCAGTAACCATCTCGTCAACATGAGTCATAAGTGTACCTATACCCTTGAACTTAGATTCCAGAACAGGAATCAAGGCTGCCATGACATGTTTAACAATGTCAGCAATAGAAGGTGTATCAGCAGTGAATTGATGATGAGAAGAATCCCTGGTGTCTACTGGTTGTACAGGAGGAGGTGAATCTGGAATATCAATGTGAATTGGTGAAGCACCATGAGAAGTATTCAGCATTTCCTCATCTTCTTCATCCTCAGGTTGTAGATTTTGGACATCTTCATCATCAGATGGAACATCAACATGATCAGCAGAGAATGAATGTAATGTCTGCTTGAGAATCTTGGCTGCAGCTGGATGAATGAATGAAACAATGGGCATAGAAGGTGAAAGTGTGGGTTCCTCAGATAAAGTCTGTGATTTGACTTCATCATCATTGGAAACAGAAGTTGATCTGTAAGTTCAGCTGTGTATCTGCTGACTCATTGACAGCATGTGCAGACTCAGATTATGTAAGAGATATTGACTGAGTGGTAGTATGTGTGAGACCAGTTCGAACCTGGGCTGGGCTCTCAATATCTAACTCCTGAGAGCTGATATTGGTAGATGTGGTTTCCCTTTGTAAGATGTCAACATTTTGGGATGTTGACAAATGATCAGGCTCAGTGGGTTGACTCACTGACTCAGTGTGAGGAGAGATGTCCCTCTTGCTTTCAATGGACTTCACTTTTTGAGAGGTTGGTCCAGATAACGGCTTATCTCTTTTCAACAATGTATCTTTTCGAGAAGATACATCTGAGCTGGTTAAGGGTTGATCAAGAACTGGAGCTGACTTCACACGACTAGAAGTCAATCCAGCCTTGGGCGCTTTTGACATTGCCTTTTTGGCATATGCCTTAAGTGGCTGAATGTCAGCTTTCACTTTTGTGCGCTTTTCAATAAGTTGAGTTTGGGATTGATCATCCTGTGCTGGCTGTGAAGCCTGCTCAGGAGTGGTTGAAGATTGTGATTTTGAAAACTTGGTGGTGGATGCTGGGTTAGAAGAAGTGGGTTTACTTGACTTCTTGGCATCCCTTTTTGAAAGTGGGGAGAAAGAAGATGATTTAGTATCCATACCTGAGGTCTTGGTAGACTTAGTCTTCAGTACAGGTTTGGAGACTGTTGGCTGTGCTGGTTGGCTTGATGTCTTTGCTGCTGCTGGCTGATCATCATCATCATAAAGACATCACCAGCATCTAAATCTTCTAAGTCCTTATATTTTTCACCAAGTATGCCTTCAATTATCAAACTCAGAAATCTAGGAAAAGGAACATTCTTTTCCTTTTTCTTCCTCTCAATCTTTTCTCTCAACTCAGTGTAGATGAGAGCAGCAAAATCAATATTTCTCCCAAAAATGAGAGCATGTCCTAACTGTAACTCAAAGTTGTTACATTGATCTTTGCTACCAAATTTGTGACTCATACACCAAATTAGAACACCAAAGAAATAACTCCAAAAACCATTCATCTTAACACGTTTAGGGCTATTATTGAAGTTATCAGGGTATCTAATGAAGCTTAATACTTCATGTCTACAATCAGTTGGTGATGGAGGATCAACAAATGGTTCATCTGGAAATTTAAGGTATCTACGAATGTGTTCTGTTGAAATCACTATGGGTATGCCATTTCCCACAGTAGCAGAGATATAAGTAGAACCTAGGTGTGATTTGGTAACAACACACGTGTACCAAAATTCAATGAGTGTTTGAGGAAAGGTTTGACAAGGAATAGTTGTTAAAGCATAAGAAATTGGGGAGTTTTTGAAATAAACAACCATGTTTCGATAACCTGAATTTCTGTAATTCTTTGGAATTGCAAGACTTGTGGCAGAGTTATTGTTGTTGAGAGTGATTTCCTCAGCATCTGGAGAATTTGGTGCTTGTTTCATGTTTTCCTTTAGTTCAAATGCAAACGACATGATTGATTTTGTGTGAAACTGATTTTAGGTTAGAACAGAGTAAGGAAGATGAACAGAATTAGCGTTTATATTCCTAGTTAAAAATGGAAATGGAAACGGTAACATAAACGCTTACGGGGGGGGGGGGGGTGACAACTATTTATAGTAGGAAAGAGAAAGACATAATCTCTTTGAAGGTGACATGTTTCTGAAATGTCAGATACTTTTCAGAGATATGGTGCTACAGTGCTACAGTGTTTAGAAGGCGGCAGGAGGCTTTGGTCGTTATTTTCAAACGGCCAAGATTAAGAAAATGTGTTTTCTAAAACATTATCTTAAATCACATCAAATTAATGTGATTACACATTTTAAGAAAACATTATCCTTAGTTTATTTCATAAAAGAGTAATTAGAAAAGAAAATTAAATCAAGAATGATTTATCAGATAAGCTGCTTGATATAATTGTTTAAGAGTTGTCTGTGCTGGTTGATCACTAATGCTGTTCTATGCTGGTTGGGCAGAGATAGTGCAGCCAGCTCAGACAATACATTCTTTTATATTTCAAGCATACCCAGCTCAGAGATGAGATAGTTAAACCGTTTTTCATCTAAGGGCTTGGTAAACAGATCTGCCAATTGTTGATCAGTAGAGACAAAATGTAGTTCTACATCCTCTTTCATAACATGATCTCTTATGAAATGATACCTGATATCAATGTCCTTAGTCCTTGAATGCATGACAGGATTATTGGTGATGGCAATGGCACTTGTATTATCACAATAGATGGGTGTCTTTGTGAAATGCATTCCATAATCCTTGAGCTGATTCTGCATCCACAAAATTTGAGCACAACAGCTGCCAGCAGAGACATACTCTGCTTCTGCAGTAGATGTTGAAACTGAATTTTGTTTCTTGGATGTCCAGCTGACCAATTTACTACCCAGTAGTTGACAACCACCAGTAGTGCTTTTCCTGTCAATCTTACATCCTGCAAAGTCTGCATCTAAATAACCAATTAGATCAAAACCACAGTCTTTGGGATACCAAAGGCCAAGGTTTGGAGTACCTTTGAGGTACCTAAAAATTCGTTTAACAGATTGTAAATGAGACTCTTTTGGACAGGCTTGATATCTTGCACACAAACATGTGGCAAACATAATATCTGGTCTGCTGGCTGTTAAGTACAATAAGGAACCAATCATACCTCTATGTAATGTGACATCAACAGATTTACCATTTGAGTCAGCATCAATTTTGATAGAAGGTTGCATAGGAGTTCCAATGACTTTACAATCAGCAAAGGCAAATTTCTTTAATAAATCATTTATATATTTGCTTTGACAGATGAAAATCCCATCATCAAGTTGTTTAATTTGCAAACCAAGAAAGAATGTTAATTCTCCCATTAAACTCATTTCATACTTATCAGACATAAGTTTAGAAAAATCTTGACAATGTTTTTCATTTGTTGACCCAAAAATAATATCATCCACATAAATCTGTACAAGAATGATATCACCATCTATCTCTTTTATAAATAGAGTGGTATCAATCTTCCCAACTTTAAATTTGCATTCAGTTAGAAAATTGTGAAGTGTTTCATACCAAGCTCTAGGTGCCTGCTTTAGGCCATATAGAGCTTTGTCTAACTTGTAGACATGATTAGGAAATTTACTGCATTCAAAACCTGGAGGTTGTTTGACGTATACTTCTTCTTGCAACTTTCCATTTAGAAATGCAGACTTCACATCCATCTGAAATACTTTAAAGTTTTTGTAAGCAGCAAATGCCAAGAATATCCTGATAGCTTCCAATCTTGCTACAGGGGCAAATGTTTCACCATAATCCAATCCTTCCTCCTGTCTGAATCCTTGAGCAACTAGTCTAGCTTTGTTCCTGATTACAACCCCATGTTCATCCATCTTATTCCTGAATACCCATCTTGTACCAATAACTGTTTTGTTATGTGGTACAGGGACCAATGTCCACACTTTGTTTCTTTCAAACTGAGAGAGCTCATCTTGCATAGCTCCTACCCAGCTTGGTTCAGCAAGTGCTTCATCAATCTTTGTGGGTTCAATCTCTGACACAAAGTTCACATGCATACAAAAGTTGATTGTAGCTTGTCTTCTTGTCCTAACACCAGCACTTGGATCACCAATAACATGCTCAATGGGATGTGCCTTTGTCCATTTCTTAGCATATACAGGTGGTTCAGATGCTCTACTATCCTTATGATGACTAGTGGAATCAGCATTGCTGATTGTAGCAGCCTATGCTGGTTGATCTTGTATCAACACATCCTCGATATTCTCTAAGCTGCCTTCACTAGCTGTATCACAGTTTGAGGTGTCATCTTCTGATTCTTCAAGAGAGTTATTTACATGTTCAATGTTTAGTACAACTTTCAGTGTTGGAGTACTGGAAGATGTAATTGACCTATCTTCACTGGACTTAGGGGATTCCATATACTGATCAGTTTGATCATCATTTGGAGTTTCTGAGTTTGATGATTCTTCAAAATCCAGTGGTAAATCCTCATTATCTGAGGGAAGAGATGATACAGATAATGTATTCTCATCAAATGTGACATGAATAGATTCTTCCATGCATCCTCTTTTCTTGTTGAATACTCTGTATGCTTTTGACAAAGTAGAATAACCAAGGAATATACCATCATCAGCTTTTGCATCAAACTTTCCAAGTTGATCTCTTATGTTCAGAATGAAACATGGACTTCCAAAAACATGAAAGAAGCTGATATTTGGTTTTCTCCCTTTCAACACTTCATAGGCAGTCTTTTGATGCCTTTTTACAATCAAAGACCTGTTTTGAGTGAAACATGCAGTGTTTACAGCTTCAGCCCAAAAATGACTTTTTAGTCCTGATTCAGCAATCATTGATCTTGCAGCTTCAATAAGTGTTCTATTTCTTCATTCTGCAACACCATTTTGTTGTGGTGTTCTCACAGCAGAGAAGTTTTGTGAAATTCCTTTGTCAGCACAGAAAGATTCCAACACATGGTTTCTGAATTCTGTACCATGATCACTTCTGATCTGCTTCACTTGTTGTCCATTTAGAAGCTCCGTGCTGCTTGCCTTTTTCACAACCTGGACATAGTCTGTCCTTGACATATGTCATGCTGGGTAATCCTGACACTAATCCTCTGCTGGCTAGCTTATGGATATCTTTGAAATTAAGGTGTGAGAGCCTCTTGTGCCATAACCATTTAAGGTTGTCTGCTGACTTGGAGTAGAAACATGTGTCACTGGTGGTGACAGCAGTATTCATATCAATTTGATACATTCCTTCATGTCTCTTTGTAGTCAGTAGTGGTTTACCCATTAGATCAAATATAGTTCCAAAATTCTTTCTGAATTGAACTACTTTTCTTCTGCTGGTAAGTTGACTTATACTGATCAGATTATGCTTTAATCCAACCACATAAGCAACATTCTTGAAGGTTACATTCCCATTACTCAGAGTACCAGAACCTCTAGTATAACCCTTTGAATTATCTCCAAAAGTAACAGCTGGACCATCTTTCTCCTTATAGTCCAGCAGCAGGGACTTATAGGGACTTACATCCAGTCATATGCCTTGAACATCCACTATCCAAGTACCAGAATTGTTTGCTTTGAATGCCCTGCACACACACAAAAGATTAATTCATTTTGGGAACCCATCCAGGGATGGGTTCAGGAGGACTGATATCAAGATTTGATGTCCTCCTAGTGTTTCTTTTGTTAGTCTTAGCATTTACTTCACAAGAGATGTTCTGTGATGATTGTGTTGTAAATTGGCTTAACAAAGTTCTGGGAATCATACAGTAATCTGCCTTACATTGATGAGACATATGTAATCTCTCACCACAGTTGTAACATTTCCTGTTATTCTGCCTTTTGGATGTAGAAGGTATAACCCTTGACTGATGGGTATTACTCTGGTTCAGCTGCTGATTGCTAATAGCAAACAGTTGTTGAACTTGAGTTGTGAGCTGGTCAAGCTTACTAGCCAAGACTTGAGTTTCAGTTAAACCAGCTCTCATTTGTTTACCCTTGCCATTTGCTGGCAGACCCTTGGAAGTATTTAGCTCAACATTCTTTCTTTGGATAACAGTCTTGTCTCTTTTAGCCTTACCAGCATTGATAGTTTGACTTTCAATGACTGATGTTAACCCAGCATTGGGTTTTACAATGCTGTCAGCTTTCAGGCTTGCAGCATTGTCAGCTTTGAAAATAGTAAAGGATGTTCCTTTAGTATTTTCATAAAGAGGGTTAGTTGTTACACAGGCAGATACTGAGGAATTAGTGAATTCATTTGTTGAATTACTTGATCCTTCAGCTTTGGTTTCTTCTATGATCTTAACCATGGATTCAGCTTTTTAGATTAAAGTTCAAGTTTATCATTTTTAAGACACTTGTTTTCAAGTTCTAAAACAGTTAACTGAGATTTTAAATTTTCAAGGTTACTTTAAAATCATCTTCCCTTTTGCATGCCATATTAAGATCAATTCTAAGATAGTCAAACATTTCTGCTTTCTCATCATCAGTATAAGATCTACAGTTTTCTACCTTATACAGCTTAGAGGCTTTCCATTCTTCTGATTGCATCTTTACATCAGCCTCTCTCATGTCATCCAGAAATGTGCTATCCTTTTTGTCCTCTACAGAATCATCTTTGGCCATCAAACACTTTCCATGTCTACCTCCTTTTATAGTCATCATTACATTCACTAGATGAGGATGAAGATGATGAGCTGTAATCATCCCAGTCATGGGACTCAGCAATCAAACTCTTGACTTCAGGTTTCTTCTTTCCTTTGGAATCAGCTTTCATTTCAGCCTTCATTGCCTTATATTTAGCTTTATACTTTGCTGCCTTTGAGTAGGTGTCAGCTTGAGTGAATGGTTTCTTGAACTCACAGTCAGCTGCAAAGTGTCCAATCTTTCCACAATTGAAACACTCAGCTTTAGCAAACATTCTAGTTTTGCCAGAGTTCCCTTGGCTGGCTTTCTTACTGAATCTGAGACCAGATTTGCCTTTTATCCTATTGAATTTTCTGAACTTTTGAGCCAGCATAGCCATTCCATTTGCAAAGCTTTCTACATCATCTTCATCACAGCTGTCATCTGAGTAGTCTTCTTCTTCACTTTGTTCATCTGTACTGACTTCTGCTTCTTCTTTGTTGACTTTTGGTTTGTAAACAACCATGGCTTTTGAACTCTTTCTTTTTGGTTCAATAGCAACAAGGGTAGCACTGGAATGCTCAGGGTGCTTCTAGTTCTCTTTAATATTCTTGTCATGTAAAGCCTTGGTTTTCTCATGATTCATGAGAGCACCATAGAGTGAAGCCAGATCAAAGTTTTAAAGACTATGGATGACTTTAAGTGATGTAGCAACAGATTCCCAAGAAGGTGGTAAAGAGTCAACAAACTTGTTAGTGACTTCAAAGACATTAATGTGAACTTCCATGGCTGCTAGATCATTTAGCAAAGAAGTAAATCTGGTGTACATATCAACCAGAGATTCTCCTTTATGACAGAAGAACATTTCATATTGCCTTTTTAATGCAATGATGTTGTTCTGCTTGACTTCTTCCTTTCCTTCATATGTTATGTCCAGAGCATCCCACATTTTTTGGGCAGAAGGGAGCCTGCATACTGAGTTGTACACAGAATTAGGAAAAGAGATGGCTATTTGAGTTCTTGCTTTAGCATCTAGGCCAGTTCTTCTTTTGTCTTCATCAGACCATTGATTAGTTGTTTTAACTATCTCCCTAGATGTTGCAGGAGTAGTTCCAGAAGCAGGAACTTCAATGGTGGTGGTTGGAACAAATGGTCCTTCTAGAACAATGCTTGGCATTAATGGATTGATTCAAAATGTAGCATCATTCTTGATTTCCATGTCTGGAATTCCTTTGCATCAAACTTAGGAGGTCTAGATGCAGAACCATTTTCAAGGTAGGCAGAGTTTGAGCTGTAAGTGGCCATTTCAACAGATCTAAGATTAGAATAATCTTAACTGCTCTGATACCAGTTGTTGGTCCCAAAGGTTAACAACAATGTTGTAGAGGGGGGGGGGGTGAATACAACTTTTTCGTTTTCTTAATTGAAATTGTGAATCGGACTTAGTTGTATAATAGGAACATATAGAGGTTTTTCAAATAATTCTTTTATTTTGATAAATCAAAGAATTACAAGTTAGATGCGGAATCTCTAACTTAATTGAATACAGAATCCTATTACTAAGATCAGCTGAGAACAGACTCAAAGCTGATTACAAGCAATACAATTCTGCTAACACAAATGCTCTATGAACTATTATTGATTCACTAAGAATTCTTGCTGATTTACTCGCGCACTCACACTTAGGCTTTGTAACCCAAGTCTGATATTTATAGTAGAGCTTGTGTGATGCTTGAAACTTGATCAGCCAATGAATGTTTCCAAATGTCTTCATCTTCATTGGTTGACTTCAGACATGCTTGCTTGTGTGTTCTAATGAAGTCTGCACGATCAGGTCTGGCAGTTTGTCAGAAAGTACACTGCATTCTTGTCTTGTAGGCTGACCATGATAAGGAGACATGTTGTGCATAAGGAGCCAAGAATAACAGGTATATACATTGAGTACAACCTCAGAAGATGCCATTTTGTTATGCACAAACATTCCCTAAGAGTTAAAAGCATGATCACTTGAGTCTGTTATAACTCAAGTGTTCTTCAGTTTCAGTGCTGGGTGAACTGGGATAATGAACCCTATGCTGGGTCTTCATTTCAATGTTCAAACTTGATCTTGATAAACAAAGAAAGTTTCCACAGCTTAACTGAAGGATACTTAAACATGTATGTGATATAAGACTTTGAATATTTCAGAGCTGGTTGCTCTTGAAATAGTTCTGTCTGCTGGGTGAACTGGCAGTTCTGTCTGCTGGGTGAACTAAACAACTGTAACTCCTTTGCAGCCAGCATACAAAAGACTTGGCTTATTCAAAGCGAATTTCATTTCTTTCAAAAGAAATCCCACCATGCTTATATAGTTATTGTCATCATGAAATCATTATAGGAGTAATCATGACTTAACAGCCTTAGAGTTGTTGAGAAGTACTCCTTAAGAATCATATCAACCACTTCCCATTCATTTACACAACCTGAAGTTGTCAAACCCTGGGAGCATTACAAATTGCTCACATATGAGGAAGATAGATTTGTAATGTGTTACATGTCCATTAGTGCAGTAGTAAGTAAATATATTTTGTTTCCATGTTCACACAAATACATATTATATTACAACTGATATATTTTTATATTTACTGTCCTTTCAGATACGTACATTTGTTTACCATACGTGCCTAGTGATTATCATAGATAGACACATTTGAAGGGTGCTTACCTGGGTACTAACTTAATTGTTGTAGCTATGGATGGCAACAATGACATCTTGCCACTAGCCTACGGAGTCATGGTAGGAGAGACGACCTATCATCAGACGTGGTTCTGGGAAACTCGCGTGATGTTATTGAATCAAATGGTGGGATTTAGAATCTGACTATCGTATCCGCTAGGGCTGCTTCAATTGCAGTCACATTTCAAGGGTCTTTCCTGACGCATATCATGCACTATGTTGTCGCCATTTGTTGATGAACTTGAAAAGTCAATCTGGTAGGATCAAGTTCTACGAATGGCATTACTGAAAGACGTGTAAGGAATACCGGGGTATCAGATTTCGATCACCATTGGGGTTTTTCACAGAATTATAAACCTCTTCTAATACTCTTAACGATGTTGGGAGAGAAAGATGGTCAAGATTTCATTCTACAATGATGAGATATGCTTACATGACATCATACAGTGTTGAGTCCATTGATGTGCTAAACAAGCATGCATGAAAGCTCTCTATTACAATGTTCTAGGAGTTTTTTTCGAGCTTCAGTGTAACAGTGGTATTCTAAACATCGTGCCACTGGAGATGGACTTACAACATCTCTCACACCTTATGTCGACTAAAATATCGCGAAAAGAGTCAACAAATTGTTACGTTGGCAAGTAAATCTAGTCACAAACATGATTTTAAGGTGCTTGATGGCAACAAGGATGAGTTGGTCAACCTTGACACATGAACATGCAGTTGTAGACAATGGCTAGTTTACCTTGCAGACACGTTATAACAGTGGCACAAAAGTTTAAACATGATGATGTAAGTTGTTATGCCGAGAGATATTTCATGGTAGAAACATATTGATCGACCTACGCGACGGGTCATCCTTCAGAATGGATCGATCTAGGTGATCTGCAGACTGTGTTGTCACTAGTCCTTGTGAAGAAGCAAGTTGGTCGCCCACCAGGGCATGCTTGTATTCCTTCCAAAGAAGAGGAGGAACAAAAAAAACAAGAAACAATGTAGTCGGTGTAGTGAATATAGGCACAGTCGAACAACTTGTGTTGGTGCATGTTTTGTGACAACAGCTTCTAGTTTGTAATAGTTAGGTTTATAAGTCATTTTGTTAATTGTTGTAATCGTTAACTTAAGTTTTGTCTGTGTATTTTGTAGATTCGTACGAACTTAGAGTAGGTACGAACTTGTAGGTTCGTACGAACTTAGATGTTCGTACGAACTTGGTAGGTTCGTACGAACTTAGAAGCAGCTAAGTTCGTACGAACTTAGTTGCCTATAAATACACAAGTCCGAAAAAGTTGGTTTTCAAGGAGTTTAGGAACTGGGTTTTTCCAGCTAGGTTCGAATACTCTGTGTAACTTCGAATGTAACCTCGTTTACATTCAATAAAAGTGATATTTATACTCGTTTGTTATCGTTTATGCTTATGTGAGGATTCCGCACTCATATAAACGTTATTACCCCGTAGATCCAAGCCCGGAGGGGACTTTCAACTTGCATGACCACTGAGGATAGAATGGACGAGTATAGCCGATCAAGATTCCAATCAAAATCGAAATCAGTAAGTTGCTAACATTTAATTCATTGGGCTTGTTCCACAACTTATAAAGAAAAATTGCAGAAAAGCCCACCCATAGGTGGCCCAGGTATTTATTCAGGTGAAAAATATCCATTTAGATAGCATGTTAAGATCTAAATGTATGATCTCAATCCTGACTATATGATCATAGCATCTTAGTTTGATCTGCTTTTAGATCACTTAGATCAATGAACTATAAATGTAACACATATGGAGCTTTTGTCTGGTGGCTAATAGGTTAACCATTTAAGCAACTCGTGATACGTGGAAAGTTGAGTTTTTTTCCATCTGAAAAACTAACATTTGATTTTTTTGATAATGTGACAGAAGAATTTACAGCACAAGAAGTTCTTCAGCTAATTAATAAGCATGAAATGCTTGAATTAAGTCAATCCAAACACCCTCTTTAATTTTAGAGTCTACTTATACACGCAAGTTTATATCATTTGAAGTTTAACATAATATTGCATTCGAAGTTTAAACCCTAAGACTTCTCCTAATGGGGGTGTCGGTTTGGGAAGCGATGCACGTTGGCAGCCGACGTCGTTGGTATCGTCGCATCGGTTGACTACGTCAGTTTGTTTGGGTTGGTTTACCGACGAGGGAGGCGATGGTTTTTTGTGGGCCTGTTTTATATTTTTAATTATGAATCTGACCGTTGGTAAATTTTTAAAAAATAATTTTTTAATCCGTTATATAACGGATATATATCCGCTTTTGGTAGAATTTTTTTTTTTTTTTTTAATCTTTTAACCTATATATACTATCACAAACACATTATGAATATACATACAACTAAACTTCAATTTACACAAGCTTTTCATAATTTTGTTACATTCAAATACATTATTCCACCCAACTATTTCATATGATTCACACACACTTTTCATCGTCCTTTTAACATTGTTCCACCCAACTATTATATATAATTCACACACTTTGCATTATTTTTTTAGATTCAAATACATTATTTCACCAAATATTCTAAATAATTCACATATACTTTGCATCATCTTATTAACTATAAATACATTATTCCACCCAACTATTCAATATAATTCACACTTTTTTTTTCACACTATAATCACAAAAATGTCAAAACAACACCACAATAATTCTCAATCAAGAGCCTATAACTTTTTTCAAAACTTACTCAACACAAATATCTCATATCCGAATTCACCCGCTTATTTGTCTTTGGCACCTCAATCGAGCAATTCGCCAACTAACTTCAATTTTGCACAATACTCACGATACGACTTCCAACAACACCCCACAATACCAATACCATCAATACTCACAGTATCAAAACCAACAATTATCACAATACTGAAACAATACTCACAATACCAAAACCAACTACACCCACAATACCAATACCAACAAACATCACTTAACCAACATCAATTCAAAACATACAAACACCACCAAGCGAAGTCGAAGAAGTTGAAGGCGGAGATGAGGTTGATGCTAACCCAAAACAAAAAAGAAAACAAGTAAAATTGACCGACAACGAATGTCAAATATTGGTCGAACGATGGGTCAGCGCTTCCCAAAATTGTGCACAAGGAAATTCGCATACGCGATTAAGTTTTTGGAGGAAAATAGAAAAGGCCTATAATTCATTAGTTGATGAAAGACGTAATAAACCTCAACTAACCAGCAAATGGAACAAGATTCGCAAACACATCAAGGTTTAAGGGCATCTTCAAAAAGTATAACGAGCCTCGGGCAAGCAGAATCCATGACGGAGACGTTTTAAGGGCGGTCATGAATCTTCAAGCACCAAGTCGGTCGGAACTTCATTACGAGCAAGTGTGGCTCGTACTAAAAGATATCCCAAAGTTCTATAACGAGCTCGGTGTAATGAACATTAAAAGAATATTCCAAGATGACCTGAAACCGATCAATCTAGACAAGGACGGAACCGACCCGAATTCCAACCCAACCGACTCGCTTACGACCACTATGCAAAGGTTAATCCAAAACGACCCAATTCATCGTCCACCCGGTCGTACGACAAGTTAGAAAAGTAAGAAAAGTTTGGGTTCATCGGATGCAACTTTGTCAAGACATTCGAGCGACGAGACCTGTGCGGTACTTTTGTAATCCACAAGAATCAAACAAGAAACTTTGCAAACTATTAAGGAGGCTACGAAGCAAAAAATAGTGCTCAAAGCTTGGAATTTTCTCCAAAAATCAATACCGACGAGTATAAAAGAATCGGAACTAAAACTATTTGAAGAAGCTAAGGAGAACGTGGTATGTAAGTATCAATCTGATCTTCAAATGATGTTTGGTTCAAGTTCGCGACAAAACGTGTTCTCTTCTTATTAAGACTAGACTAGTTATTAAAGTTCAGTTTGTTAGTTTAATTATTGTAATGTTTTATTTAATTAATGTAATGTTGTATTTTAATTTATGGAATATCTTATTTTAATTAATTAATGTAAGTTTTTTAATTTTAATGAATTTGTATTATTTAAATTTGTGTGAGGCCCAGAAATTAAAGTGAAATTAAAGTGACAATTAGTGTTGGCAGGAGTGCGCCAGTTTGAGAGGTATTGATGTGGCACAACTGACACAACTACTATTGAGAAGTGATCTAAGTTCATCTCCCTGATGGGGCCAGTTTAGTCGAGGTGTAGACATGAAACAACAATCGATAATGCTAAGTGTCCATTTAGTTATCTACGATGCAGTGAATGCCAACATATATTCACGATAGGGACACAAGGTAAATTTCCGAGTCTGATACCACAAGTCTAAAAAGACGAAAGCTTGAGATTCTTCGCTAGTATAATGAATCTTGAATATGATTCGCGTGCATGTCTTCTTTCAACATTTAATACTACTTGTGCGTTTCTTTTAACAATCATTCCTCATACTATATGTTAATTAGCTGGACTTCTATCAAATGTGCTAAGTTACTCTACATCATACCATGTATGAAACGAAATATTTATGTTCTTAATCTTTCTGTCTTCGGACATGAAAACCAGTAATGCTATTCCTGCTCAATGTACAATAAATTTGTGTTGCGATAAGGCAGACTTACCAATCCAAAAGTGCTCGGTTATGTAAAGAACGAGCACCAACATTTCGTGTCTAATTTTTAGGCACTAATTGTATTGCATATGTCTATGCTACTTCAGGATCAAATCGTGAGACACTTTTTTAAGCTTGATAGCTGTAGCCTTCAAGAATTAACACTTAAGATTAGGTACACTGTAAGTAACCCATTAATTCTATGCTAGGAATCGGTTAATGTCAGAAATCTATAGAAGCAATCACTTTGTAAGTTTGTGACCCATACCGGTGCTATCTACATGTATTTCCGATTAGTAACCTATGCTATTGTGTTAGCTATCGGCTACGCATTTTAGTCCCATAATTAATCAGACTAGAAATACAAATACAGCCATAAACCTTAGCATATATCTAACATAAACATAAAGTTCAGTTTCTATTCCTTAATTGTTCCACCAGAAGAACTTATATATCCTCCGAAATTAACCAAAAAAGAATAACTTTATTTCAATTTCTATAACTAAATGCACCTTATTAGTAGATACATATCAAATGCAATATGATTCACGATAAAAAAAGTAACAACCATCATTCCATTTCTAAACTCATAAACAGAGTAACTTACATCCACAACATTACATCATAACCAACTAGCAAACCATAATCCATAACAACCCATTACAAAAACAACTCGAAAAATCAAATAACATCAGCAACATTATCATCAGCATCATTACTAGTAATACTAGCACCAGAATTAGTATTAGTAGTATTAGCATAACCTTTTAACGCATCACCAGTAAGTCTACAAACCCTCCATTCGTGCATAATAATGGCACCCATTTGTTTATAAAAATTAATAGCATTCACATTCCAATCAAGCACAACCCATTCAACTCTTCCATAGCCCATCTCAACCGCTTGTTTCGCAACCGCCGATAACAACATCGTACCCAACCCTTTCCTCCTGTAACTTTCTCGTACAAACAAATCCTCAATATAAAACCCTGGTTTGGCCAAAAAAGTCGAGTAATTTCTGAAAAATAAAACAAACCCAGCAACAGTCATACCATCAGTTCCGGATCGGAACACCTCGGATTCCGGGTCGGTTATCGGGTAATTAAGATTTAGGGTTTCGTGAATGGGTGTGAAATGGGTTTGGGTTAGGGATGATGGGAATGGGTTTTGGGAGACTTCGATTAAGAAAACGGTGAAGGATTCGAAGGGAGTGTTTGGGAAAAGGGTGGCAGAGAGTGATTGTTCGGTTGCAGAACATTGGTCGGAGAGACGCTCGAAGACGGCCATTTGATGGATCATTTTGTGAATCGAGGGGATATCTGATGACGTGGCGAGACGGATCCTGGTAAAAAGTGGGTGGTTTGTTGGACTGTTCATGTTGAGTTCGGGTGTAGCAGTTGGCGGCGGTGGTGCTGCGGCGGCGGCCATTTCTGCTTTTTTCTTTTGGTAACGGCGGAGGGCTTTTTTATGTTACGAGTTTTCGAATAAATTGGGGTGGATATATATAGAGCGGTACGTATCTATACTATCCTTGCCTACACTACTCTCAACCGTTAGCCAACACTACTCTCAATTGTTACTGGGTCAATTGTATCACCTCAGTGCTATATTAGTACCTTGAAAACTAACAGCACTCATACCAATAATAAATATGTCTGTTTAATTTCTAACCCATACATATTTAAATAATACAAATTTATTAAAATTAACACCAAAAGTAATTAAAATTAACTATATATTTATCTTCAATTTCAACCGATTTTATATCGGCCATGTAAAATTAATTAAACAAAAGTATTACTCTTATTTTTACAATTCTAGGTACTGAGATGTAGCCTATTAAAATAATTGGGTCTCAGGCTCATCTCAAGCGTCGCTGCTCTTATTTCATTGAAATCAAGAAGATAAGCTCTCCATTGAAATCAAGAAGATAAAGTTGTTGCTGCTTTTGCTTTTTCATTGTTATTGTTGGATCAAATGCAAGCGGGCCCACCAACCAAACCGAACCCCTCTCTCTTGCGTTGAAAAATCGGTCCAAAACAACCGACACGTCGGACCATCGACGTCGATCGGCCGACATGCCTCGGTTCCCAAACTGATACACCATTGGCAATGGTCTTACGAACCCATGTAATGCACAATATTAAATATATTATTGTAATTAAATGATAATAATATAACTACTTAAGTAACTTAGAATTTTCAATATAGTTGTGATGCCGGTCTTCATTAGATATAAGATTATTTTCAATACTTGGTCATCGACTAAAATAAATTTAAACTATTTGATTTTTAACACATTTAAAATGGGTTGAATCCATCAACTTAGAACTCAAACTTCGATACATTATTAAGCTCTATTTGGAGTTTTTTCGTTTATGAAGACAAATAAATGATCCATGAACAATAATAAAAAACTATTTTAATACAAAACTATTATAAATAAATGTAAATATTATATGTATATAAGCTTAAAATACCTACAACATATAATAAAAAAATGCATCAATGACACAAAAGAAATCAATTCTAAACTTGCTAATATTTAATGTAACGAAAGTTAAATACTAAATATAATTCAAAGTGATAACACTTAAAAAATAAAATAAAATTTTATTTACGAACCTATAAAATATCAACGTGTCATTCGATAAATTATACAAACATGAGAAGCTAGCCATTATCTCTTTAATCTATTTGCGCTTCAGAGTTGCTTATATGATGGTGGTGATGCTAAAACTTATATATATATATATATATATTTGTAGATTCTAATAGATTTTAGGTTTAATAGTTTAATATATTTTTCAATTAACGTTTGAGTAAGATTGACCTATACGTTTTTAGCATATATAAAAATAGATTTTTTTATTAGTCAAATCTAATTTTAGAAACCAACAAGTCATTTTTAAAAGGTTTATATCCGAAGTTTAATATACTCCTATTAAATGTACCCAAATTCTATTTAATGTAGCCGAAAAAATTAGTCATCTTTTTGACGTTTTAAACTTTGACTTTGTAGTCAGCTTTTTTAATTTTTTACACAATTTACAATGTAGGGCATATTATATAAAAGGGCATGCTAAAGGGATTTTAAATGTGATCTTTTTTTTTTTTTTTTTTTTTCTGTCATACCCCTTCTAACAATATAAAGAGATAATAAGCAACAAAATAACAAGGTGTTTTCATACTTTTTCTATTATCTTTTTATTGTTTTGATTTACGCTCTTTTTTTATTAGGATATCTTGATAATTTTTTGTTTTAGTGGTGATATTTTTTGTTTATATTTGTCTAACTTTTATGACATTATGAACAACTAAATGGTTACATATAATTATGATTTTTTTTTTTTTGTACCCCTTTTATAGTTGCTAATATTTTTTTTAATGAAGAAGACAATTTGCAAGATTAATCTAAACAAATTTTAGTTTTAATGGGTACGACTAAAAAGAATACTTTCTTATTATACGTATTTGGTACGACTAAAAAGATATAAACATTTTCTTTAGTATGTGAGGAACTAAATTAACAAATAATTTCTATTATGATTTTATTTACATATAATAAAATAGCTAATTTTATTATGATTTAATTGTTTTGATTTATGCTATTTTTTTATTAGGATATCTTGGTAATTTTTGCTTTGGTAGTGACATTTTTTGTTTTTAATTATTTAACTCTTATGACATTATGAACAACTAAATGATTACATATAATTATGAATATATTTTTTTGCAGGTACTTTTTTCGTTATTAGACGTAAAAATGTCTTTTTTTTTTTATAAAAACAACTCAACTAAAGATGATGAATTCTCTACGTATGTGTTGCATTTTTTACTGACTAGGTGCAATAATAATATTCTATTTGTTATATATTAATGATATTATTTTGTAATTATAATTGGACATCACCGTTTAAAAAAAATCTCAATTTTAGGTGTTTAACTCTCATGAAGATTTAAAAACTTGGGCACAAAACAAGGCACGCCCCCTCGGGTATGTCATCATAACTAAAAGATCAAAGGCGAACATAAGCGGCTTTATGAACGAAGTCGATCTTATGTGTGATTGTAGTGGTCAGTATAAAGAGAAGGAAACAAGTAAATATATAGCCACCAGAAAAACTAACTGCCCATTCCTGTTGGTAGGGAAATATTCATGGGTATACAATGGTTGGATGTTAAGTGTGAGATGCGATGAACATAATCGTCCTCCGGTGCAACATATGGAGGCGCATCCCCATTCGAGGCGATTAACAACACATGAATATCGATTAGTGGAAGATTTGACAAGGAAGAATGTGGAGGCACGAAACATTATCGATAATAAAAGAGCAAAATAAAGATAATGTGTTGACAATTAAAAAATACGATGCAGGTTCTTGTGTCACTTTTACATTCCAATGGTTATGTTCACGACTATGACACACATCCTGTTATAAACGAGTTGGAAGTTTTATTTTTTGTACATCCAACATCTTTTAAGATATGACGTGCATTCCCACACGTGTTGATTATAGATGCTACGTACAAGACGAACATATATAAAATGCATTTTGTTGACATTGTTGGCGTAACTTCAATAAGCAAAACATTTTGCATAGCTTTTGCATTAAGTGAAGAAAAGGAGAAAAACTATAAGTGGGTGTTAGAGTATTTAAAGTTGACATTAGACGGGTGCATGCACCCACGTGTTATTATCACAGATAGAGAGTTAGCTCTCATAGGTGCATACAAAAAAGTTTTTCCGGATGCTACTCGATTACTTTATAGATGGCACATTCATCAAAATATTATTAAGCATTGTAGGCCAATGATCAAGACACAATGTTATTGGGACTCATTTTATTCGACGTGGAAGCTACTTGAAGATTCTTCAACGTGGATATCGTACTTGGAAAACTATAAGCAACTTCATATATTATTGAGTAAATATCCATGTATATTTCTCTAAATTTCACATTTATATACATTTTATTCACTTATATATATGTATATTTAATATACATTTTTTGTCTTTTCAGGTGCTTTATGTTACGTGGATGAGTAGTGGTTGAACAAACATAAAGAAATGTTTGTGTCTGCATGGACTGATAAGTCTCTCAACTTTGGTAACAACACGAGCAACAGAGTTGAGAGCCAACACGCCAAGTTAAATTGTACTTGAAATCTAAAAAATATACCTTGGATCAATTTGTGGGTTGTATTAATCAAAGCATGCAGTCTCAAGTTACGGAAATCAAAACAAGCTTTAGAAGAAGTACAACTTATCGTTATCATCAGCATAACCTACCGACTTCAACTTTATTACAGGGTCATGTTCAAAAGAAGATCTTGATATGATTTTAAAAGAAATTTTCAATTGAATGATCTTGAGTTTGACGATTTAATGTATGGTTGTTGACTTCGTAATAGTTATGGGTTACCATGAACTTGCGTTCTTTCAACGTACATAAATTCAGGTAAGTATATTTAACATCAATTGCTTGATTAAGGTCTTTTGTTTCAACAACTTTAAAACAATTATTTTTATTTTGTTACAAGAGTATATATACCCTTGGATTTGATTGATATCTTTTAGAGGACGCTAAACGTTTCATGGTCAGAACAAGTGGAAAATGAAGATTTTCAATGAGACGATGAATTACACCGTTTCAAAGAAAAGTTCAATGAGCACTCAGACGCTGTAAAAAAGAGTCTCTTATGAAAGCTTGTGGATATAATTAATCCGAGAAAAACCGTGATTAAAGAGCCGTTGATTAAAAAAATACCCGTGGACGGCCAAGCTTGAAGAAACAATAAGAAAGAAGCGTATTGACCCGAAAAGTCAAGATCTTGGTAAACGTAGTTATTCATGCAGGTTTTTCAAGATAGATCCGAATATGCAACCTACAAGACATAGTTCATTTTCTAACTCTCAAACGGGTCGGATGCATAACTTAATCCCAGAACTAAATGAAGAACCGCCAAGACATAGCTCATTTGTGAGTCAAACGTCTACGTGGCATGATTCATCTATGGACCTACTAAGTGAGACAGAATGACTTCGTAAACAAATTCCATAAGTTGTCCATCCTTATATCTCGGTCTCGGGTATATAAAATGTCTTGCGAGATGGAAAATGTGGATTTAGATCGGTCGCTCTCGGTCTTAGTCTCCCTGAGGATCAGTGGCCTCGAATTCGGTCTAATTTGGTTCGCGAGTTAGAGTCCCGACAACAGTTGTACAAGTATATATTTGGAACTATCGGTTATGAAAAGATCTATAGTACCCTGAAATTTGCTGGAAAATGGATGGAAATGCTAAACACATGCTTGGTTATTGCTTCGGCATATAACAAAGTGGTTGTAAATCTATCCGACAATGGAGGTTATACTACGAGTTTTCCTCTTTGGTCCAGTCCATCGTAATCAGACTCACATGAGACCATAGTGATTGCCCATGTGAATGATAACCATTATATTAGAGTTGCACTACGGGAATGTTTCCCTTTACCGTTAACTCATCCACTTTGGATCACATATAGAATCGATATTTCATTTGGGTGGGAAGACAAATATGTTAGTTGTCAAAATGATTTTCGCGAATATTATTATCTTGCTCCTGAAAGTTATGATCTAACATAATATAATTTTGCAGCACTTCGTGATTGAAAAAGTAAGTGAAGATTACTTAATATAAGTTGTACTATTTAATTTCGAATTTAAAGTTTATATATTTGTTTATTTATATATATATATATATTTGGATAATTAAAACAATTAAATATAAGTAATTATTGGGATAATAATTTGAAAAGTTTAATGAAAAAGTAAAAATATAAATGATTAGTATAATAATTAGGGTCCTACTAAATAATTAAATCATAATTAGTATTTCAATAGTGAAAATAAAGTGTATATTTAGACATACCCTAAATAAATGATTTAACATAATAAACTTAAAATTTATGATCATTTGATGTAAAGCAAACTGTTAAGAAATGTAATTATATTGTTAAATTTCTCAGCTAGAAGAACCTAAACATTTTTCTCTTTACAGAAAGAGTTAATGTTCTAATTTTTTGAATTAGAGGAATCAGTTACATGTTCAAATGGTAAGAGCATACGTAGTAGTGATCTAGATGTCACAATTTTTAGTAACTGTGTTCAAAATTTATTTTCCATTTTCTCTTTTTTTAAAAATTTAAATTTTTAATAAATTGAAACAAATAACAAAAGAAATTAAATAAAAGAAATTAATTCATTAAAATAAAAATTACATACAATTCTTAACAAAATATATATAGCCCATTTTAATTTAATCTATTTTTATTTTGATAAATATTGATTCAATTAAAAAATTTTAATATACATAGTCCATTTAAAAAAAATAGTCCATAAAAATGGGCCAATTTAAAAAAAAAAATTGGCCCATAAAAATGAGTCCATTTTAAAAGATGACCCATAGACTCATTTTAAAATCTTAGCTTCATCATCTTCTTCTTTCTTTATGCTTTATCATCTTCTTCTTCAAAGACCAAAAGAAATCAAAAAGAGTTGCTAACCGATCATAAGGTGTCAAATATTCCTACATGGCATGATGACATGTTAAAAAAATGATTACATGACATATTGTGAAAAAAATATATATATGCTCACCATTCACGTTCACCCTCCCTCATCATTTATGTTAGATATCCCTTTTTGTCGTAACTACCGGCCACCACCACGAGTTGCTTCTTCCTTCCAATTTTTCTTTTAATATTCAATCATTCGTCTCACCTAAATCACTAGACCACCAACCCAGTGGCGGAACCAGGATTTTTGGTCAATAGTGTTACAAATATAATAACTGAAATATAATGTAAATTTTTTTAATTTAGAAGAGTACAATTTTATTAAAATAAAAAACGTACCTTAAAACGGAAAATTTCCTTTTCGATCTTTCATTCCTTGAAACGATCAATTACGGCTTCATTTGTAACATTAACAAGTGCTTCTTTTTCTATGGAACCAATTAGACAATAATTTATAAAGTCATCACCCATTCGGTTGCGCAACGCAGACTTTAGAAGCTTCATTGCAGAAAAAAATCTTTCAACAGTTGCGGTTGCAACAGGAAAAACCAAAGCCAACTTCAATAATCGATACACATAACGATAACAAAAGATGTTTTTTCAGTTTCCACCATCAATTTAGCAAGCTCATCAATCCCATTGAAGTTAGCAAATCTTTCATCCCGATGCATAATGTCATAGTAGATGTCAAGTTCACGCTTAAGACTTTCCCTCTCCGTGTCATTAAAATCAATTGGGTACATGTTACTCAACTTCATTAACTTTGACGCATCAAACATAGAAAATGAACCACGTTGGCTCAAAGCTGACATATTAGTAAGCAATTTTTTACTTACCTCATTAAAACGATCACGAAACTCCTGGATTTGCATATCTAAAACTGTATTAAAAATATCAACCTTAATTTGTGTCAATTGGTAATATTGCTCTTTCGGTTTCTTGAAATAACGTAAACTTCATCCATCTTCAAACTTTCAAGATTGTGTTGTTGACAAAAAAGAATATACAACCTTCAATAATCCATCAAACCCATTTTCTCTAAAGTCTTGCAATGATTGTTTTGTTCCTTACACTAATGAAACTACTTTTAAGATATTTTGATCTTTTCTTTGAAGAGCTCGTGACAATACATTTGTAAGCCCTACAATGTGCAACATCAAGTGCAAATAAAACACAAAATCAAATGTGTTAAAATATGATATTACACCGGATGCCTGACGTTGGCTCAGAGCAAGATCACCATCTTTCTTAACATATTCAAGCACGCTAACAACTTTCGGGAACAAAGACTTTAAACCTGACATTGACTTGTGATGAGAACCCCATCGTGTATCTCCAGCTCATATAAGAGAAAGCTCTTGGTTTAATCCTGTTCCAGTTTCCACTTCACTCTTACCAATCTGTTCTTGTACTCTAGCTCTGTAAGATTCTCTTATTAGATCTTAACGTTTACAAAAAGCACCAGCCACATTAATCACTAGAGCTAACATATCAAAGAAGTTTCCAACACCCTCATGGTTTTTTGCTACAGCCACAACTACTGTAACATCCCAAAATTTAAAAAAAAAAAAAAAAAAAAAAAAAAAAAAAAAAAAAAAAAAAAATTATTATAGTGTTTTTGCGACATAAGGGTAGTGTCGCAGGTATTGGTTGTGCGACACAAGGGTTGTGTCGCAGCTTGTGTCGCAGATCGTGCTGAAATGAAATTATTGAGGTGCTTAAGTGTAATTAGTGGGGTATATATATACATAATTATTTTCTAAACATTTCCAGATACCAAAAATCAAGTTTTAAGAGAGGTTTAGAGAGAGAAATAGGAGATTTAGAGAAAGAAAGTGAGAAGCAAGCTTTAATCCGAAATTAGAGTGTTTGAATCGTGAAATCAAGGTAAAACTCTTGTTATTTGATGCTATAATTGTTAATACTTGTTTTGAATGCATTCATATGTGTTAATTTGTGTATTACATGTTGAAATTCGTGAATTTCGGACTTGGGGTCTGCTGTGTTCATCTTTGCGACACAAGGGTGTTCATCTTTGCGACACAGAGGTTATGTCGCAGGTTATGTCGCATTGTTATGCTGCGACACAAGTGGCTATGTCGTACATGCTTATGGGACCGCAGCCAGGGGCCAGCTCCTTGGACCCCGTCAGTCGACCCCGAGTGGGTTATTGAGAATGATTTGTATGTGTGATTATTATATAAGTATTAATCACTGAATTATGTAACAGACTACTGACTTGTACTCTGTTTATTCTCAGAAACGCAGAGGACTCAGTGATATAAGATTACTTTTAACGCAGAGGACTCATCGATTCTTTGTCACTGGAAATTGTGTTGTAGTATTGTAGCGCCAAGTTATCGGTAAATCTTGTATGGGCCTATACAGATTGTGATAAGCGTTACTGAGGGCCACCGCGGCTGTAGGGTTCTCAGTAACCACCGATCCTCTTGAGTTTATGTGTTTACTGTGCTTGGTGTAAGCAGATTGTTATACTAATTGAATTGTTAGTTGTACATTCATTCACTTAGCTTCGTGCTAATCCCACCGCTACCTTTCCTGCAGGTTATATTTAGGTAGTGTGGGTGGACAGGAAGAAGTGTTTGGAAAGGAATGTTTGACATGTGCTACATCTCTGATGATTATGTTTATGTTATGTTGGTTAGCAAATATGTATATTTCGAAGAACAATAATGTATGCTTTGTTTCAGAAATATTAAAATGATGTAACTTGCGAAAAGTTTATCGTCCTTTTGTAATAAAATATAAAATAGTATCTTTATCCGTCGCTTCCGTGTGAAATTACATTTCTAACCTTGATATAATTTAGGGAGTGTTATAACTACCAACTAAAGTTGGTGAGGAAAACAATTTATATAATATGCAGAATTATTATCCTTTAGTATCAAAGCTTTGAAATCATTAAACTCTCCTCGCATATTGCTTGCTCCATCTTATCCTTGACCTCTTACCTATTTAAAAAGTCAATTAAAAAATAAGAGATTAAGTAAAGTATAATCCAATTAATTTTAAAACTTAAGAAATAAATAAAATACATTTGACTTCTTACCTGTTTCAAACTCAATTTATGCTCATTAAACAAAGAATCGATGGCAGATTTAAAAGTCAAAGTTGATGTCTCTTTCACATGAACAACACCAATAATCTCTCCTTAACAAATCCACGAGTACCAACATATCTCAAAACCACGACCATTTGTTCTTTTTTAGATACATCACTCGACTCGTCAACTAACAAACCAATCACATCACCACCAATTTCTTCAAATATGGATTTCAATATTTCGGTGGCAAAACATTCAACAATATCTTTCTGAATCTTCGGAGACACCAGTTTACAATTCTTGGGAGCTTTAAGCATAACCTTACGATAAGTCTCATTTTGTTGTGCAATCAATTTTAGTGTTTCCAAGAAAATTCCTTTGTAAATAGAGTCTTCGCTCTTGTCATGACCACGAAATGACAATGTGTTAAACATCAAGAATCTAACTGCATCAATAGATCGATATTCTTCCTTCTCAATTTCAGTTTGCTTATGAAAAGCAACATCAATAGATTGTTTTGCTTTCATCAAATCTTTACATCTATGTAGCGCTTTATTGTGAAAACTATTCACATTACCCACACGAGTTCTTAATTTATCCTTTTTATTCCAACTATTGAAACTATCAGTTACAAATGCATCACTCACACCTTGTTGTCCAAAATAATCTCTAAATAGGTAACATCATAAGCAAAATTCTTTACCAGCTTTAACACTATACTCTAACCACCGAAAGTTATCAAACCAAGCAGGGACAAACCTTCTTTCCTTTTCCTTAGATTCTTCTTTCTTTTTTTTTCTTTTTTTTTTTCTTTTTGGGAAACACATGTCCACATGGTTGACATGGTCCTCTCTGCCAATATAGTCTTCGAATGTGATCTCTTTGATTAGGGTCATAGTGCAAAATTCTTTTTCTATCTACGGGATCCCAATGAAGAACATTTATATCAATTGTTTTTGGAATTGAGGGAGTCGAGCTAGGGCGTAGTGGTGGAGTATTGTTGCTTGGAGTGGGAGTATTATTGCACTCATTCACATTTGAAGGTTCTCCACTATTGGATGATACTTTTCTTTTGACCCATCTATGTTATTAAACTTTGCATTCTGTATATGTTCAATCATTATTAACAATAATTATATGTACATTGTTCAACATTTAATTTTAAATAACCACAAATCTACTAAAGCAATAATTGAGTCCTATAACATTACTCCTAAATTTTATTCATATAAAGTGCACAACTAATAACATAATTTTATATAACACAAATAATTAAGACCCTAATATATTGAATAATTATTACACGTAATAAGAAGATATAAAAAAATAAACAAAAAAACTCAGAATAAAAGATATGAAAAGTACATACATGTTTGGTAATCGACGGCGAAGACGCAAAGTAAGTCTGACACTTTTGAATGTCAGACTTTTTTTTTTCCTTTATAAGTTGGTCGTTAAAACTTATAAGATATTTGACTAAAATTAAATTGGACTAACATGGTAAACGTGCACTCTTCAATCTTGGATGTCTGGTGTCACTAAATTAATTCAATGGTATCACTAATAGAAAACTCTAAAAAATTACACTACTCAGCCTAAGTCATTGGTGTCATGAGACACCGGTCCTCATCAAGTGGGTCCGCTCCTGCACCAACCACCATCACATTTCCACCTGATCGTTATCACCACCCCCACTTCAACTTCTTCTTTATTGGAATCGACAGTATCAGTCTTGTGGACTATCTAATGGAATATTAGTGTAAAATCTCCGGTCAGGGTTTGACTTTTGCTTTTGAGTTTCTTCTTTGTAATAAGTTTCCGATATTAATGAAGATTCCTACAAGTAGTTTGCTAAAGATTACTTATGTTTAATTTGTTTGTTCATTAGTCTCGATCTACTTCGATCAGTCATCTATGTATTTTAATTTTTTATTTTTGAAAAAGTGTTAATTGCTCTAAATGAAACCCTAACCATATTCAGGGTACGTGAATTTGCTAGCAAATTTGGGTTTGAGAAACTTCCACTAATAAATACCATCATACATGAGAACGATATATATACATGTTGGTATTAAGTTTCGTGAAAAGTCCCAACTTAGGTTTGATTTACAGTTTGATACTAAATATTCACACGAGAAAGAAGTTGAAGTACAAAACACTTACGGAGTAAAAAGAAGCACACAAGGATGATAGGACATACAACCGTTAAATAGACTAGATACATTTACTATTTAATAATTAAATATGCAAAAATTAAAATGTATTAATATAATCTATTATTTATATATTTGTCATTATTAGTGTAACACCTCATTTTCAAAGGCAAAAATCTAATATCACATAAACTATATATAAAAGAGCGAAATTCATAATGTAAATTCTCTAACGACGAAATCTTAATAAAGTCTCCAAAATCACCAACCGAAATAGATTACAAGGTTCTCATACGAAATAAATCAATATAATATAAATGAAATAAATTAATAGTAATTGAAATGCTAGCTGGAACTAACATCTCTGGTTGCACAAATCCTTTTCCCGACTCCTTACATTTGTCACTCGATGACTTGCTGCATGGAAAAAAAATGCAGCAGATCAAAAAGCCCAGTTCACGGATACAAAGTAAAGCAATACAAATGAAGGATATTTATAATGAACATAATAGCAACGAGTTATTAGTGAGATCTGAACAACAATACAAAGAGTCCAAATGGGTATGTCAAACCGTACTTCTAAAACATAATCAAATGGTACATGAACTTGTAGATCAAAGGTGATTGTGATTTCTTAGAATATCACTTATTCTTTTGCAAAGAATAATTGATAAACTGAGAAATCCTTTTCGAAAGTGGTTTGAAAGATTTATCCGTGTAAATCTTTCTTGGAACATTGACTTGTGGTTTTGCTGCTTTTGTCACTTGAGATTTACGAGGAGTTGTCATGTCACCCCTTCGGTCGGTTTATTATCGCGACGTTGTCATTATCGGTTGGGATCGTCGGACGGTGACCGAGCGGTGAGCGATTAGTGGGTGTTTTATATTTGTATTGCTGGGAAGCCTAAATTACTATCTACGTACTAGGGTTAGTAAGTGGTGAGTATGACTTAGGTGTCGTTCTTAAAGACTAACTGAATTGAAACTATGATGTTTCAGGCGAATAGGTTCTAACTAGTGAGGGGTTTATCAAAAGTGGGGGAGTTTTGGTTTTTACTTAAAATAAGGGCAAAGCAAATAAAAATAATGTAAATGCAGATAATATAGAAGCGGTGTTTGTTATGACTTCGTTAGTTATATTATGGCATAATGCATTTGAAGGTGTATTTAATAGAAACGTTTATCAGGTAACTTATTGATTTGGCTATATTAATGGTTGCTAGTGTAGAAGCTAAATTCCCTACTAATCGATTAGCATGTCACCAGGAATTAGGTCGTAATGATTTTGATCGAAAATGTGTTGCTTAACTCTCAACATTGCCCAGTTACAGGAACAATGACCCTTCTTGGAACATGAACGTTCCAGGGTGTATGAATAAAGTAGCAAGAGCCTTTTTTATATCTGATCGTTCTTAACACCGCATAACAATTAATATAACCTTAAGATATGGTGTTTTAATTTGCTTTCCTAGTTTTGGTAAAATCTAAAGGTGATAGACAGGAAAATAGAATACTTATTGATTTTGGTCTTTCGTTTTAGATTTATAAACCGAGTTTGTATTTTAGCTCGTTGAAAGCTATATTTATGATTTAAAACAATCTCTCCAAATATACCAAGAAATCCCTAAGTATTCTATTTTCCTGTCTATCACCTTTAGATTTTGTATTCCACTTGTGCTATTTTCATAGTAATCTACGATGTACTTTTACGATGTTCCCATAGTGTTGTAATTAAACCAAAGCATAGATAATTAATTACTTTGTATTAAGATTCGCGACGTCTTAATATCAAAGATGTAATCACGTTCATTGGTGGAAAGATGATATCAATTATAAGGTTTAAAATCATAAATAGAAAGCATAATTAAAATACTACGTTTATCCCATAATTAATTAACTAAGTACATCATAACAAACACGCAAGGTAACTACTCGCTAATCATGGAAAGTCCTAGATCTAGCATAATAACAATAATATTAAACATTGTAATTAAAATAGATAAAGGAAAGAGATAACGGTAGATTATAACGAGTTTATAAGAAACTTGAAATTACAAGAGCTTGACTCCGATCGTATCCCAAGCGTATTATAATTCTTCTTCACTTGCACCCTCTAATTAATTTCTAAACTAATATAAATTAATTCCTAATCTAGAGAGAGAAAGCTTGGAGAGAGAAATAACTAATTGGAAGTATTATTGAGTGGATTAGGATTAGGATTGGTTGAAGGAGGAGGTTAGTATTGATAGGCAAGTTCCCGAACCGTATTTGACCTTCACAAAATCGACCCGTATTGTGCGAACCGTATCAAGATGCAAGATTTAAGCATTTACGGGTCGCGCGAACCATATACGGTTCGTTTGAGCCGTATACGGTTCACATCCAACCGTATACGGTTGGATTGAGCCATATACGGTTGGTGTGGCCCGTTTCTCCGGGGTCGTGTGCTTGTGTGCAAGATCGTAATTCGTTCGTTGTTTGTTTTTGCTCTAACTTCTTTGTTTCTCGTCCGTTTTTAGCGATTTTTGAACCCACGCGATCATAATCTTCTAATATTTAGTTTGAGGTTGATAGATGATAATTTCCATAAATTTATCAAATGGTTGATCAGATCGCGAGCAAAACGTCTTGTGTTGAATTTGTTCCCTTTTATTCATTTTTCGCCCATTTTTGATGAGTTTTGCAACATCATCTTCGTAATCACCTAATTAACACAATAAAGCAAATAAATGTGATATTTAGGTTTAAATGATTATTATTCAATTTATATAGGCAAGATAACGTGGGTAAAAACGTTATTTTTTACGCGTTATCAAGTTAGCAAACTATCAAATAGTTTTTCATTTTGTAGTTTAGGCTTAGGTTTGGAATCCGGTATTTTCAATGCATAGATTAGTTTCAAATAAGCTGAAAGCTTTTGAAGAACATTAATTTTAGTCAAAAACTGATTTCGTGCATCTTCCATCAATATGTCCTTATGTTTAAGTTCTATTCTTAACTCGTCAATCTCTTTACCAAAATTAAATTAGGAACATATAGTTTTGGACAGACAACTTGCTCTAAAACGGTGTCTTAAGCAAATTCTTCTTTTACGTAACATAGAAAGTAATCTTCCTAAAGGTTGTATTTTTGGGTTTCATAACTTGAATTAAGTTTCTCATAATCATATGGAATTTGCAAACTATCGATTTTTGTTCGATTGAAGTCTTCAACTTCTTGAGCTTCATTAGTATTTTGCAGAAATGACATTATAAGTTGGTGGAAACAGTAATCTATATACGGTTGGAAGTATTTTACATACTTTACTCAAATACTTTGGATTTTCAAAACCTAAACCTTCTCGAGGAATATAAAATTTAAAAACTTTTGGTTTGTCTGTAACAATGAGTTGATCCGTTTGAACTCTTTGTATAATTTTTTCCTCAAGGTTTTTAATCATTAAATATAATTCAGTTCTTTCATCAAAAATTGAGTTATATTTTACAACATTTTCAGCATTTGCACATTCAGAAATCTGAAGTTTATCATCTAGTTCAGAAACTTCAGATTTCACGTGGTCCTTTTCAAATTGAAGTTGTGCAATAGTTTGACCACTTTCAAACGCTTTAAAGGTGTTATAAATTCTAAAATTTTCATAAATTGCATGAGCATGTTGTCGAGTAGCAATTCTTCTAACTCGTTATGATTAATTAAGTTGAGTTCATAAATCAGAAATTCATTTAGTCAAAGATTTCTTTTAAGGTCTGTTAGAAATATAAAATAGGATTTGCATATTGTACAAGTTTGCAACAATAGACTTGCGACACTATTGGATTGTTGCAGAGTGCGACAGTTAGAAACTGTCATAGTAATAGAAATTGTCGTAGTAAGCTGCACTTGTTGAGATACGTTGCTTAGATCTTAATCATGTATTTAGCACCTATAGTATAAATACGTAGCTAAGCTTTCCTTTGTATGGCTTGAACCTTGTAATATTCATTTGTGCACTTGATAGAAAAATCATTCTACCAAATTCTCTCAACTATCATCATACATTTGCTTGAATAAAGTTAACAATTGGTATCAGAGCTTGTGTGATTGAAGATTGGAAGGAAAAATAGATCGAAATATCAAGAAATCATCAAATTTGAAATTCAACAAAAAGTGAACAAAAGTGAAATTCGTGATTTTCAAGATCGAATTCGTAGATTTGATTGTGTTTTGGTGAAAGTAATCCGATATAAATGAAAACTATTGATCAAGGAACAACAATCAAGCATCAATTTTTGAAAATTCATTCAAGAATGCATTAAATTAATCAAAATTCATCAAAATGGTTATTTGAAGACAAGTTACTACGATAGCTTAATTCGAAGTAAAATTGAAGTGAATTTGACAAATTCAACAGATCAATTTGTTTCATAAGTGCTTAGGATCGAAATGAAGTTGATTTCAGACATTAATTTCATCATTTGATCATATCTGGATTTTGTGTTCATTGTTGTTTGAAGAATAGGAAGTTTTTGTTCAAACAAACGACTATGCGACAGTCTGTGCGACAATTACCTGCAACAATCTTACTAATTGTCGCATAAAGGTTCAATTTGGATTTTGCGACAATCATTTGAACTGTCGCATACATTAATTCTGCGACAACTTTGTTTGAGACACTTGGATTAACTTTTAACTGTCGCAAAATTCAAAAAATTTTGGAGGGAAAATTCTTATGGATAAAATTTAAATTTTCGATCAACGTTTTTCACGAAAGAAAGATTCTCCAAAAATGTGAAATCTTTAATCTTTAAAGGATCCATTCAAGCAACAATTTTATGATGCTTTCGATAATTGTTAAAGCTAGGCATAGATACCGCGACATTCATCATGTGCACCCACAACCAGACTTTATGACACAATTTGAATTAAGAGAGTTTATTACCATGTTGGAAAATGAACTTCAAGGATATTAGTCCAACGTAACAAGTGTTGAAAAATGAGCACTAAGAAGTCAGCTGCAGTTACGAATCTTTAAGAGCAACTTAAAACTCACTTAAACCTCTTCACACTAAAAATGGGAGACTTACATATGAGACATTAGAAAACCAGACCCTACAAGAAAATGAGTTAAAAGTGGTGAATCGGGATTGGGAAATGAAGTATTGGGAAGAACATGCTCAAATAGTCAAGGTGACAGTTGAAAAGTCAAATACTTTGCATCAAGTCAAGCTTCTTGAAACTCAAACTGAGACACAATAAGAGGTACTCTCTAAAATTCTAACTGAGTGTCAACAACAATTACACTCAGAAAAGGAAAACGCTAATAAACTGCAAAATGACTTAGCAAATAACCTTGATCTGATCAAAACTTTGACTCGAGATAAACTGGTATTACGAAATCACATGGAAGGTTATAAAACCAGTTCTGGAAAGTTTGAAAAGGAAAATATTTCTTTGAATCAAGAAGTTCTTGGTTTCTTTTCAGAATGCAAAGCATTAAGAGAACATGCAAATTTTGTTCAACAACGATATGATTTAGTCAATCAAGAAAAGAGTTCATGTTTAAGCAAACTCAAAGAACTTCAAGATAAACTGTTTAAGCGTTGTCAAACTGATCAAACGATCTTTCTAAATAAACCTAAGGATATCAGATTTTATAATCTAAGAGAAGGATTAGGTTTTGAAAATCCTTGCTATTTAAAAAAGGCAATTTCTAAAGTACTTACCTTGTATGACTACGGTAACATGGGAAGTATTTTAAAAATGTTCTTTGTAAAAACAACTAATGAAGAAGAAGTGATTCAGAACTTCAATAGAGTAAAAGTAGAAAACGCAAAATTTTCGTTTAATTATACTCAATTAAACGAAAGTTATGGTACACGCAAAATTCCTATTTTGGAGGATTATTTTCCAAGTTGTTCAACACCAGTTGTTGATCAAGATGAAATTCTGGAACAAGTGGTTAAAACAAAACTTTATATCCCAAATTTAATTTTGGAAAATAAAATTTTTGATCTTGAAAAACAAATAACCACTCTACAACTAAATTTTGATCAAGAACGAACAACTCTTTTGCAAAATATTGAACAACTCAAATTTTTTTCTTTGTCATCTAGTTCAGCTTCGATATCAAAATCTACCCATGAACTTGAATTTGAGAAGAACTTAGGAAAAGAGTTTGCCAAAAAGAAAGCCTTCAATGTCAAGAATATTTTGAAACCTCAAATGAATGTTCCAGTGAAGACTTGCATGGATAAGTCTTCCAAACCACTTTCAAAAATAATTTTTCAGTTTACCAATTTGTTGGGACATGTTATTGTGACAACAGATCTAGCTTGTAATAGGACTAGTGTATTTATAGTCAAATTTGTATAATTGGTTTAGACTGGTAAATATATAATATTAACTTGTTAGTATTATTTGTTAAATGTTATTAGACAAATATCGAATTCAAGTTAAAGTCAAATTCGCGAAATGAGAAGTCAACTCGCAGGTTTGACCTGCGAGTTGAGATCTCACCTCGCAGATGATCTCGATTCGCAGCCTTGCGAATTGAAATCTGGGCTCGCAGCCATCTGGGCTCGCAGACCATCTGGACTCGCAGCTTTGCTTGGCGAGTTGAGAATTGGGTTCGCAGCCCATCTGGACTCGCAGACCCATGGGCTGCGAGTTGAGTCAACTCGCAAAGCCCATGGCCTGCGAGTTGAACCAAATATATATATTTAAATGCTGCTCAAATGTTAGGTGACATCTTGGTATCCGTGCTATTATTACACACAGCAAATATATTAAATTATTCTCCTCGTATTTCGTGCTGATATAAAAGCTATTATTGAATAGGCTCGGTTTTGATGGTTTAACACTAGTTAATATCAAAACGAAGCTTGTTAATTGATAGCTAAAGTTATATAAGCCTAAAAACCTTAAGTATTGAGGGATTCCGCACCTTAATACCTAAAAGATAATCCGTTATCGAACCAAGATCTAGCGACCTTACAATTGGTATCAGAGCTTTCGGGCTTAGAAACGTTGTGGTTACAAGGTTTTTGGTTATATAACAACTTTGGGGTTGTTTTACGAACAAAATCTACTGATTTATTCGTAAAAATACCAAAAAGTTTCAGTTCCCAGATTTCGAGGCGCCATTTTGCGAGTTGAGAATTTCTTGCGAGTTCAGATTCAGCTGCGAGCCGAGTTCCCTTGCGAACTGAGTTTCCTGCGAACTGAGATCCACTTGCGAGCTGAGATTTCTGCGAGTTGAGATTGACTTGCGAATTGAGATTTCTGCGAGTTGAGATTGACTTGCGAACTGAGATTCTCTACGAGTTGACTTTACTTGCGAACTGACTTTAGTTGCGAGTTGAGATTACTGAATTCGCAAGATAACTTGATTTTTGACTTTAAAATGTCTGATTTGAGTCGAATGATCGAGATGGAACACGAGGTTGGCAAATCTAATGTTCCACCGAAGCTACTCAGACTTGAAGACTATTATGGGTGGAAAGACAGATTCGAAAGTTACTGTAGATTCCACGACATCATCATCTGGTTGTGTATTAAGAACGGATATGTTGCACCTACAACTGAGGTAGGGAATGCTACTGTGATTGTGCCTTACGACAGAATGAATGACAATCAAAAGAAGGAATTCACTATTGATAATAAGGCACATTCATCGATAAAAATGAGCCTTCCCAAGGAAATCAATCACCAATTGAAGTCCTTTCACACAGCTAAAGAGCTCTGGAATGCTCTAGAGAAAAGGTGTGAGGGAAGCCCTCAAGTGAAGGCAGGCAAGTGTAATCTTCTGAAAAAGCAGTTTATGGTATTTAAAGCTTTTAGAGAAGAGGATCTTGAAGCCTACACTACCCGGTTTTATCATTTATTAAGTGAACTTGACGACCACGAGATTTTCTACAATGACAAGGAGAAAACCGACAAATTCATTGAGGGTTTGCCTTGTAAGTGGGAAATGTATGGTATCATGCTTAAGGATAATGATGAGAGATATGCTACCATGACCCTAGAGCAGGCAATTGATAAGCTAAGGGGTTATGATTTCTCTAAAAAGACGAGAGATACAGATTCTGATCATCTACAGAATCCTGGTCTATACCATGGAAAGACCAGTATCTCTAATTCTTCATCCAATTCGACCACTGCATTGTTTGCTAGTGAAATTGATGAACTCGGAGAAATGTTGACCGAGGATATGTGCTTCATAGCTTCGGATGGCGGTGAAAAACGAAGCAGGAACACTACCTCTGATAAGTCCACTCAAGGGAATCATAAGATGCCGATGAGGGTGAAATCAGCTGAACAGCAACTCTCAGTGCTGGCATCGTTCGTTGCTTCCTATGAAAACTACATTCAAGGAAAGATCAACGATCCTGCACAATTTGATGAGGACTACGATCAAGTAGATCCCGATGACTTAGAGGAGATGGACCTTCAGTGGCAGCTTGCAATGGTGTCAAGGAGGGTTAAAAATTTCCTGAATCGAACGGGTAGAAGAGTTGTTGGAAACCGACTTGGATTCGACAAATCCAAGGTTAAGTGTTATAACTGTCAAGGTTACGGACACTTTGCCAGGGAATGTCAACGACCGAAGGTTGATACTGGCGCTGCAAAACAAGACTCAGGAAGTACTTTGACTTCCAAAGTCTTAGTAGTTCAACAAGTAGACGGTTCCTATGATTGGTCCACTTAGCCTGAGCAAGCCCTCATGGCTGAGATAGACGCTCAAGATAAACCAAGTGAATCTACATCATACATGCCAACTGCTGAGGAACCTCAAGCTAATGTGCCACACATAGTAGTCAAGGGGAGCGATGAAGATGTGCTCTACATCAATTCAACCGAAGAGATGAGTCCCGATGACTTCGTTGCATACATGGCTGATGTTCAGACAGACAAGAAAAAGGTATGTCTTGATCTTCTTACTTTTGCTGATGTTTGCTATTTAGTTACTGATTTGCAAACTCAGGTTAGTGTTTTTGCCGAATCTAACAAAACCTTAACATCCGAATTAGATATAGCTAAGTCTGATGTTCGTAGGTTAGGTGAGGATAAGCTAGCATTGACTGAAAAGATTAAGAGTGATGCCTTAGATAAGACTAGTCTAACTGACATAATTAATGAACAATGTGTTAAGATAGACGGGTTATATCTAAACCTTAATGAGCTAAATAGAAATATTGCTATTAAGGATAAAGAACTCTCGGAGTCAAACATGAAGTTAGTTGAGCTAAATAGAAAACTTGAAGGTTATAGGACATCTTCTTTGACCTTAGATAGAATCATTAGCTCACAACGTTTTGTGAAGGATGTAACTGGCCTAGGTTACTCTGAGGTTCCTCCACCTTTTAATGCCAATTACACTGCTACTACTTCCATTGACTTAGAGATGACAGATGCGAATCCTGAGACTGAGTATTTGGAATTTCAACAGTCTGACGCATCTGAGACTCAGAAGGATACTATTAATGACCCATCATTAGACAAGAGTATAGTCAAATCATTCACTAAAGTGCAGTTTGTATAAAGTGGAATGATTGGTAGTACTAATGTAAATGATGAGGTAATTAAGAAACAGAAGGATATACCTTCAGTGTCTTCTAATCAGACAAAGAAAGAGACTGCTAAGACTGCTAAGTCACGAAAGCAGATGTCATGCTTCAAGTGTCATCAAAAAGGACACGTATCTTCTTGTTGTCCCAATAAGAAGACGGAAGCTACTCCTAAGCGCGAGAACAGTGATAAGCCTCAAAACATCTCTAGTTCGAGCACAGACAGGTTAGGTACCAGACCAGGAATTAGTATTAAACCTGTAAATGCTCTTAAAAGAGATGCTTCTCACAGTGTCTCGCCACCCAAACCTAAACGGCCTGAACACTTTAAAGATCAAGTGCCGTCGAGGTTTATGACTCCCATTAGGAACCATAGTCGTTATGAAATTGGTTCTACTTCAAGGAACCAAAGTCATAATGAGAATGGTTCTACGTCTCGCACACAAGGAGTTAACCAAGGGTCCTACAATAGTCGTAACCAAGGGCAAAAATCCCAGGGTTATGTATCGGGAAGGGTTTTAAATCAGTCAACTCATAGACCCAGGACCACTAATCATCAGCAAGTTGATGCTCCTTCAAAGGTGACCAAAGCTCCTAATGGAAATGATGGTTACTTTAAAGAGCTACAGTTTGTAGATGATAAGGGACAAACCAAGACCGTAATGGCTTGGGTCCCTCTTGAGAACTAATTGTGTACAACTTGTATGTGCAGGAGCAGACTGGGAACAATGACAATTGGTGGTATGTTGACAGTGGATGCTCTAGGCACATGACAGGAACCAGAAGTCTACTGACAGACTTCAGAGGTGGATTGAGACAAGGAGTGCACTTCACTGGTGATAAAGGAGGAGTCATTACCGGGAAAGGAAAAGTTTCAAATAGAACTTTGACTCTAGAGGATGTGAATTATGTTGAAGAACTGACGCACAACCTAGTGAGTGTTTCCCAAGTCTGTGATAAAGGTTATCCTGTTCTCTTCACTGAGAAAGAGGCATTGATCCTGAAGCCGGGTTTTATCATTCTCGAAAAATGGATACTGATGAAAGCTCCAAGGAAGAAGGACATTTATGCTATCAACATGAATGCTCCTATTACTTCAATGGAGTCTACTTGTCTGTTATCCAAGGCTTCAGAATCAGACTCTCTCCTATGGCATAGGAAAATGGCACACCTGAATTTTCGTAAAAATGAACTACATAACAAAACATGAGTTAGTTCTGGGTGTACCACCGAAGAGTTTTGCATTTGAAGACAAGTGTATATCCTGCTTGAAAGGAAAACAGCATAAGAAACCACACAAGTCTAAAACTGTGAACTCTATTTCCTCGCCTTTTGAGTTGCTACATATGGATCTCTTTGGCCCAATAAGCAAGAGAAGCATAGGTGGCAAATGGTATAGTCTGGTTGTCACAGACGATTTCTCTAGATTCTCTTGGGTATTCTTTTTGGGATCTAAGGATGAAACTCCGGGCATTCTTATGGAGTTTCTAGATCTAATAGAGAATATCTATAGAAAAAGTGTTAAGAGAATTCGTAGTGACAATGGGACTAAGTTCAAGAATTCTACATTGAATGTATATTGCTTGAGCAAAGGCATTCAACATCAATTCAGTGCACCATATGAACCTCAACAAAATGGTGTTGCTGAAAGGAAGAATAGAACTCTAATTGAAGCAGCGAGAACAATGCTTGCAGATTCAAGGCTTCCGGTCATATTTTGGGCAGAAGCAGTGAATACAGCATGTCATGTTCTCAATCGGGTTCTTACGGTTAAAAAGCAGAACAAGACATGTTATGAGCTTTTGAACAATAAGAAACCTAACTTAAAAGGGTTTGAACCCTTTGGAGTTTCATGTACTTTGTTGAAGACCAATCATCAACCTAAATTTGGGGAGAAGGCTGACGAAGGATACTTCCTAGGTTATGTGCCTAACTCACCAAACAAACGGGTCTTCAATAAAACTTCGGGACGTGTTGAAATAGTTTATAACATTGAAGTTACGAGCTATACACATGACTCGCATAAGGGATTGGATTGGCAATTTGACTACTCAGATCTCTTCAAGTCATTCAAAGTTCCTCTCAGTGACTATGTCAGTAACTCAGATATACCTGAGCATTTATTGTCAGGAGATGAGGATCCTACTCCTTCTCCAACATCGAACGCTTAAACGTCTGATGTTAGGACTGTTGTCGATACTGATGTGGTCTCTCCTATTGAGTCACAACAACCTCAAGATGATATACTTCAAGAGTGTAAAGATCCTGAAATTGCTTCTCAAAGGATTGTGGATGATATTCTCACTCCTCTGAGACAATTAAGGATATCTACTACTAATGATGGTATATCACCTTTGGAGGAAATTGGTGCTAACTTACAGGATGATATTCCAATCGAACCTGTTACTTCAACAAGATTGAATAAGAATCATCCGATTGATAATATCATCGGTGATCCAAATTCTCCTGTTCTGACTCAGAATCAATCTAAAGCTAGTACATCCACTCACTCAAGCTTGTATGCTGAAATGAACGAGACAGGGATTTCAAATCTATGTCTATATTCATGCTTTATCTCACAAATTGAACCTAAGAATGTTCATATAGCTTTGAAGGAAAATTCGTGGGTAGAGGCATTGCAGGAAGAATTATCTCAGTTCACAAAATTGCAAGTTTGGGAGTTGGTTGATCTACCCGTTGGAGAATATCCAATTGGAACTAGATGGGTATTTAAGTGCAAGAAAGACGATCGGGGAATCGTGATTCGCAATAAAGCTCGTCTAGTTGTCCAAGGTTTCAATCAACAAGAGGGGATTGACTACAATGAAGTGTTTGCACTTGTGGCTAGGCTTGAAGCAATTAGGTTATTCTTCCTCAAAGAAAATGAAAGTATTTCAGCTGGATGTTAAGAGTGCCTTCTTGTATGGCAAAGTCAAAGAAACGGTGTATGTTTCTCAACCACCGGGATTTACTGATCCAAAGTATCCAAATAGAGTATATCGTCTTGATAAGGCTCTATATGGACTGCATCAAGCTCCGAGAGCGTGGTTTGAAACGCTGTCTACTTATCTTCTTGATAATGGTTTTACAAGAGGAAAAATAGATAGTACACTCTTCGTCAAATGGAAAAGAGAGACTTTCTACTTGTTCAAGTATATGTTGACGATATCATCTTTGGGTCATCTAACGAAAAGATGTGTAGTGAATTTGAACAAGTTATGAAGAACAAGTTTGAGATGTCAGCAATGGGTGAATTGACATTTTTCGTAGGATTGCAAGTCGATCAAAAGAAAGATGGATATTTCATTCATCAGACTAAGTATACTAATGAGCTTCTAGAACGATTTAAGATGGAAGAATCTAGAATTTTTCATACTCCTATTCCGGAAGCTCATGGTATTGGTCCAGATACATCGAATGATAGAGATGTGGATCCTACTCTTTATAGGGCCATGATTGGATCACTAATGTATCTAACAGCATCAAGGCCTGATATAATGTTTGCAGTATGTGTCTGCGCAAGATATCAAGCTACTCCTAAAGAATCTCACATGCAAGCTATAAAACGAATTCTTTGTTACCTCAAAGGGAAGCCGAAGCTGGGACTTTGGTATCCGACTGATGGAGACTTAGATTTTGTGGCTTACACTGATTCTGATTACGGAGGATGCAATCAAAATAGAAAGTCTACAACCGGTGGATCTCAATTCCTAGGAGGTAGACTAGTCTCTTGGCAGTGCAAGAAGCAAACCTCAGTCGCCATTTCTACATGTGAAGCTGAGTATGTTGCAGCTGGCAGCTGTTGTTCTCAAGTTCTGTGGATACAACAGCAACTACTTGATTATGGGTTGAGTATAACAAATACTCCTATGATGATTGATAATGAATCAACGATCTCAATAACCAATAATCTAGTCAAGCACAGTAAAACTAAACACATTGATATTCGACATCACTTCATTAGAGACTGTCCTGAGAAGAACTTGATTAAGTTAGCTAAGGTTCCATCCGTGGATAATTTAGCAGACTTATACACCAAAGCGTTCGACAGAGCTCGATTCGAGAAATTGGTGCAACTAAATGGAATGAGAAATCCAGAGGATTAGTCTTCCATAGAGTTATTTTGTAAAAAATTAGTAGTTTATATTTATTAGTTGTTTATGCTTATTTAAAAAAAAAAAAAAAAAAAAAAAAAAAAGGGGGAGGGTTAGGCGTATGGCATTAATTTGCTTGTTACCTAAGGGGAATCGCCTCCAATAAGGGTTAAGTCTTTATCAACTGGGAAATGATAGTAAATTAGATGAATCGGCTTAATAGTTGTAGGTAAAAGTCTTAAGTCAGATGTGTTAGCAGATTCAAATTAGTTACATGAACTTTACATCTTTAAAACCAGGGTTTTACTTATCTTTATTTTAGTATACACCCCTCCCCACACTTTATAACTTGCTGAAAACTTTAGATCTTGACAGCTTCATTATATGATGTACTGGTAGACAAATTCTACTTTGATTTCTGAGCATATAATAAGCTATAAATCTTCTGTGTGTTATCTTGTGTGATTTTCTATATGATGTATGACATAAGTCTTAATTGATGAAGGACAGTCTGACCATACACTATTATCAAGAATTTATGAAAATATGTCAAGACAAATAATAAGAATTATGGCTATTAGTAAAACTACTGGTGTCTTTATTGTACTAAGTACAGACCTGACTCCTTTAGTTTTGCCAATGTTTTCAAGTTTGTTTTGTCTATACTAAGGGATCTTATGTTGTACTAAGTACAGATCTAGAACCACTAGTATCTACAAAACGGGTTTGATGTTTGTCACATTTTAAATTCACTCAAGGGTATGTTATATGCTTCGAAAAGAACATCATTTAGTGACCTCTACCTTGAAGGTGAAAGATACAGTGTTATGTGCTCTACTAGATTTCTCAGTATGTCATATTTTGAGTTACATTAGGTAATACACATACAAACAATAAAAGATTTGCTTGGAAATCAGTGTAGACTTTGTTTATATGGATTATAATACCGGTAGTCGTCTTGAACTATCTGTGATGATTAATCACTTCATTTTGATGTGTATGATATATTCCGTGGAGATCGGTAACCAAGTTATACTTTTATAAATGTAAGTTGAACAATGGTTAAGTTGTGAGACTCTGTGTAACTTATTTTGTGAATTTCATGAGGTATGAATACTAACAATCTTCTTAGAATTTTTACTCTTCAATTGGTTCAGCTGTTTCCTTCTAATATGATCCCGATGTCGATAATTTGTTAACGCCCTCGATTAAGATGTATTTATTTTATTTTATTTTATTTTATTTCTCTTTATGCATTTATTCGTATTTTTCTTATTTTAGTTAATCTTATTTAATTTTATTTTATTTTATCTTTTATTTTAGACTTGTGATGTACGTGTTATTCCAAGAAAATAACAAGTGAAAAATATTATTATAGACTTGTTTATTTTATGGAATTAAAATTATTTTAATTTAAATATTTAAATATTTTTATTTATTTTGGGTCAACTCTGCGAGTTTACTTAACTTGCGAGTTGAGCTCACTCCTGCGAGTTGAGTCCAACTTGCGATTTGAGTTCCAAGGTATAAATACTTGCAAGCCCGCATGACATACACACAGTCCTGCGAACCCACAATATTTCCTTGCGAACCCAAATTTGAACTCGCAAATCTTGTGACTTTTATTTCGAAATAAAGAGATTTTGATCTTGTGGCTTTTATACATCTTTACAACGCGAACATTTTAAGGTATAAATCAAAGCATTTAACTGCATATTTAACTCTAAATCGAAGTATTTATAATACTAGGGTTTAGTTTTAAACTTTCTTAAACAAAATCACTAAAATAATGTTTAGATTAACAAGAAACCTTAGGGTTTATGTTAATTAGAGTATTGTGAACATAATGGCATAACCTGATTGCCCAATAACTCGCCAAAAATTAATTTTTTAAATGATGTCATCATGGCAGTTCATGCTGCGAGTTGAGATCCAGACTCAACTTGCAGCCCACTCCTGCGAGTCCACTTGACTTGTTGACTTGCGAGTCCACTTTGCGAGTTGACTTGTGAGCTGACCTACGAGTTAAACTTGCGAGTTGACTGGTCTTGCGAGTTGACATTGTTTGACTTGTTTGACTTGTTGACTTGCGAGTTGACTCTTGCGAGTTGACTTGTTATGCGAGTTGAATTGTTTGAATTTTTACTTTTAATTTACGAATTCTCGATTAATTACCTGATTAAGAATTATAAATTAAAATCTTCTATGGTTTTTCGTGTCGACTTACAATGTGAACACTTTAAAACCATATCTTTATTGTATAAGACTTATGACCTTGTGTAATAAGTTATATATATATTTTTTTAACAGGATGTGTAACAAGTTAGACTTATTGATTTTATATATAATTAACGATTGTAATTGTTAATTAAGTCTCACCACTTAATAGTTCAATTAAGGGTCGTAGATTATATAAGGTTATCAATATATGTTAAACATATTGTCTAACATTGGTGTGATTTTTGATATTACAGAAATGGCTCGACAATTCGTTGGACATCATAATGTTCTGATTAATTTGGACGTCAATGCACGTGGTGCATCCAGGGTCGCTCGGATTCTTGCGTTTCTGGGCCGCTCAAGGATCCAATATGCTGTCACGGCGTCCCCCGCATTGTCTCGAGATTTATTAACTCAATTCTGGGCAAATATTGAGTATGACACAGTGGTGAATCCTCCGGTAATTCGAACGAGGGTTAATGATCACCCTGTTGCCTTCTCCTCTACTGACATTTGGACTATCTTACAGCTGGGCTCTGCCGAGCAGGAAGATGGACCGACCGAGTTTTCTTCTGACTTTAACGAGGGAGCTCTGGGACGTATGGGCTACGTAGGACCGATGCGTTGACGTCAATTCCTAAAGGCGTTAGTCTTCGAGGAATGGAGATTCTTGTGGCATGTTCTTGTCACTATTTTTGGGTCGAAGAAGGGAGGATATGACGAGCTGAGCTCTTCTCTCCTATCTGCTGTATTGTCACTGGTTTATAACAAACCATACAGTTATTCTGATTACATCTTTGGGGAAATCGTTCGCCAAATCTTGGGGGGTGTTAGATCTCAATTTATGATCTACCCGAGATTCTGCATGCTCTTTATTCGAGCCAATATCCCTGATCTGCCGGTTGTTCAACCAGATATGTAGGTGGATACCATTGGGCTACGAGCTTATAATGCGATGTTTATGCAAACCTCTCGCAGATTTGAGATGCAGCCCCAGCTGACAGAGCTATTTGGATTTTTGATTAATCCAGAGTATGTGACGCCACTGAATAATGGTTGGCTTGATATTGATGTGGCCGAGGGTGCACCTAAGCCACAAGAATTGATTGAGGAAGTTCTGGATCAGGCAAATTAGCCAGGTCAAGAGGTGGATGCTGAGGTTGCTGCACAGCAGGTGCAAGAGGTTTTGGTCCAACATGATGACGCCACTTCTCTGGACTTTAGAGAGATAGATCAGTTTTCGGCTGAGGGTCCAAGTACTTCTGGACCACCTCCACTTGTTGAGGCACCTGATGCTGCTGGACCATCGGGACGAGACGGAGAAGCTGCTTCTGCTTCTGAGTCTGATTCTGATGATGATGATGAATCTGGTCCACCTGGGTTTGTCTCTGGAATTCCAGAAGGGATGATTCGTCAATGATCAAAATTGATTATGGATCCGGCTCTGAAGTTAAAAAGGAAAGCCGTTGATCAGGATCCCGATTTCGTTATTGTCGAAGAAGATGAAGATGAAGAAGAAGAGGAGGAGGTGCTGGTTACTCGTCCCCGCAAGCAGATTAGACAAACTTCAACCTCTGCAGCTCCTATACAATCAAGTTCTATGCCCTTAGAGGCTGAAATGATTGCTGCTATAGTTTTGACTGATGTTGCTACAGAGATAGCAAAGAAAATGCAACCGTCCGCTCCCACACCGCCAACCACCACTGATGCTGCTCCTTCAACCTCACCAAAGACTGATGCTGAATGCATTACACAATTGGAGTCTAGGGTTCGAGAGTTGTAGATAGTTGCTAACACTTTTTCCACACAGCTTCTACAATTGTCAGACAATGTCACTACACAGAACAATGCTTACTCACTGCTACTCAAGACCGACAGCACTCTGGTAGATGACGTGGCTGAGAAGCAACGACAACTTGACCGTCTCTCTCGTCGTATTACATACTTAGAACAGAACCAGCCATCTCAAGGGGAGAAAGCTGCAATTGAGAATGCTGCATTTGAAGAAGTTTGTAAAGAGGATGAGCTGGCTAAGAAGAGCCGAGATGATGAAGACGATGATCCCGCAGCTGGAAAAGAAAGTGAGTTGGCTAGTCCTTCAACGACTGGTCAGCAGACTATAATTCAGGGGGAGTCTGCTGAAGCAAGTGGTAGTGGAGCTGGTGCTGGTGCTGATAAGGGTGGAGCTGAAGAAGGTGACACTTGTATTAATTTAGACTGATTGTAATAATTAATACTTGTATTGTATAACTTTGAAGTATTGTGTAATATATTAGACTTGAGATCGTGTATTACAAGTTAAATATGTTATTTAATAAGTTTTGAGTTATATCTGATCAAGGTTATGTGATGTTATAATCCTTGTATTCTAGACTTGAGAATCGTAAGATTAACAAGTTATTTATGCAATGGAAATTGGGATATTAATTAATGGTAAACTTGAATGTTTGGTGATCATTATCATTCACAATACATTAATGTTTAACTTTATTTAGTGTTCTGATACTATAAGACTTTAGGAATCTTAGATTGATTATAATCTTATTTTATAATCAATGAAAGATTTATAAAGTTAAAAATATGACAAACACACAAATGGATTAATAAGAAAAATCTTAGATTGATTCAGGGAAATCAATGAAAGAACTTATGATATTAATATATTTGTGTACGTATTTCTATAGGTCTTGAAATGTTGAACTTATCAGATTCTGAAGGCGACATGCCAGATGAATTAGATGAGGACATTGACTTTGACCATGAAGAAGGAGAGTTTGTTCTTCCTGAGGTTTGGACTTCCAGTTTTGAAGTTGGGGCAGACGAGTGTGTAGATCTCGATGCTGATATTGATGAACACATCGTAAGCCCATCTACAACTAAAGTGGTCATCCAGGAAGAAGATGGAGAAAGGGTTGTTGATTTAGATGAAAACCTAGATGAATCAACCAGTTCTGAATCAGAAGATGAGCTTCCTGAAAAACTCAGAAACAATCCTATGTTCAGACCCCTGAAAAGGAGAAAGAAGAAGATTGGAATGTCTGAGGTAGATATCACTGAAAAGAAAGTACCGAGAAAGGGAATCATCGGATGGTACTATGACTCTGAGCTAAAACTGTTTGCTATCAAAAGGTTTGACGGAGTTCAATATTTTGATAAGAAGCTTAAAGTTTTTAGTTCGCTTCCTCGATTTGAGATTCGAGACTTGGCACGCTTAGATTTTGAAGAACCCCAGTAATGATCCATATGCAAGATATGTTGAAAGAATAATCAAGACTGAAGGTCGTTCAATGAAGTTTGAAAAGATAAAGCCAAGAGTCGGAAAGACAATCAAATTACAGGAACGCAGTCAAAGAACTGGAAGAAGATTAAGGAAAAAGACTTATCCAGCTGTCAAGTGTGTACAACAGATACCGCTGAAGACAATGCCACAGAATATTCTGGGAAATCTTCTGAATTGGCACGTGGATTCAGAGACTGGTGAAGCTGTCATGGTTGAAGCTGATGATGAAGTTGAAGGAGGAGAGAGAGTAATTTTGACAGTCTATGACCATCGACACCTGATGAATCTGTCGAAGAAGGACCTGTTGAAGTTAAACGAAAACAGGATCTTGACGACTGAAGCATGGGGTGATCTTGCAAGAGATTATCAAATGATAGTGAAGACTTGTGTCAGAATGAAGATTCATATGGGCAGTAGAATTTACAAGTAAGACCAAGGACAAAGTTGAAGATAACGACGCTAGAGCTATTGTCAAGGGAGAGTCTGTTGGGACATGTTATTGTGACAACAGATCTAGCTTGTAATAGGACTAGTGTATTTATAGTCAAATTTGTATAATTGGTTTAGAATCGTAAATATATGATATTAACTTGTTATTATTATTTGTTAAATGTTATTAGACAAATATCGAATTCAAGTTAAAGTCAAATTCGCGAAATGAGAAGTCAACTCGCAGGTTTGACCTGCGAGTTGAGATCTCACCTCGCAGATGATCTGGATTCGCAGCCTTGCTAATTGAGATCTGGGCTCATAGCCATCTGGGCTCGCAGACCATCTGGACTCGCAGCTTTGCTTGGCGATTTGAGAATTGGGTTCGCAGCCCATCTGGACTCGTAGGCCCGTGGGCTGCGAGTTGAGTCAACTCGCAAAGCCCATGGCCTGCGAGTTGAACCAGATATATATATATAAATGCTGCTCAAATGTTAGGTGACATCTTGGTATCCGTGCCATTATTACACACAACAAATATATTAAATTATTCTCCTCGTATTTCATGCTGATATAAAAGCTATTATTGAATAGGCTCGGTTTTGATTGTTTAACAATAGTTAATATCAAAACGAAGCTTGTTAATTGATAGCTAAAGTTATATAAGCCTAAAAACCTTAAGTATTGAGGGATTCCGCACCTTAATACCTAAAAGATAATCCGTTATCGAACCAAGATCTAGCGACCTTACACAATTATTCTTTGCAAAAAAATAAGGGTTATTCTAAGAAATCACATTCACCTGGAACATTTACTCAAACGAATTTTCATTATTCTGATGGTTTTAAATTCTCAAATAAATCGGTTTCTCCATGTCCAAAGAAAAAAAAAGTTTAGAAACCGAAACAAAGTGGTTCTAAGAAAACTTCCCAAATGAAATCATTCAACTATTCAAGATCGAAAATGTTTTCACTTGCACCACAAACTGTTTCTTATACAGTGCAAAGAACGAATGATTTTGTAACCCCATTCCCAAAAGATTTCACTCACCGTTGATTTCACGAAACTTATTTCAAAATGAAACACCGAGTTTCAACTTAAAGTGGAGTTCAACGTCTTTACACCAAATATACACAACTTATAAATGGTTTTCGAAATTATCAAAACCCATTGGCACCGTGCTTAAACGGGTTCCAAAAGTTGTTGTCTAAATTTCCAGACAATGACTTATAAACAACTTAGTTCATAACTCGGTTTTAAAGTGACATTGACTTATGAACAAATCAGTTCAAAACTCGTTCTTCAAATACAATGGCTTCTGAACATTTTAGTTTAAACCCGGTTTACTTGAAAGAGCTTTAAAGGTGATATTCATTTTCTTTGAGAAAAAGATTCATTGTTTAAGATCGAGCTCCCATCATATTTCCTTTTGAGAAATGAATACTATATTTGAGGGGGAGCTCGCACAATATCAAAAGATAACTCACTTTCGTATGTTGCTTTTCACAACAATTATGCATACGTTAAGGGGGAGTGTGTTTCAAAATCAAAACTTTCAAGTGTTAAAATCTTTGTCATTATCGAACACTTTGAAAGCTTTTCTAATAATTTTGGCTCTTCTAACCTTGGAGGGAAATCATACCAAAGGCATCTAACCGAAGTAGTACCAAAATCACAACATTGTGATGTGATGATCAATTCATGATCAACTTATTTGGCATATGCTGTATTGTGCACATAGTGTTATAGAATTCAATTACTCCTACGATCCACCAAAACCGGATGGATCTACCACATGAGCCACTTCCCAAATTTAGGATGTAAGGGTTTATTAGGTCTAAGTGAGAAGGATGGTGGAGATTAGAGTGCAGATCAACATACTTTCATAAATGCCAACATCATTTGTCATCACAAATGAAAATGAGGGAGGAGTTGAAAAATGTGAAAGGTTGAGTGAGGAAGTGTGTAACAGGGTTAAAAGAAAAGGAAAACCCTTTCCAAACCGACTAAATCGCCGGGTTGCCACATCTACTATTGGATTTCATATGTTGATTTCCGATATTGAAGCAGACATCATGGACCCAGTGATGCAATGCACATTACCCTCCTAGCCACTCTAGTACTTCTTAAAAAGTCCTTGTTTCAATTTCTCACGGAGATTTAGCACATAATCTATTGACATCTCGTTTGGAGATTGTTAATATTGAAACAAGAGGACAGTCTTCTCCAGTCCTTGACTTCATGTTATGCACCTATTGAGTCTAGAGCCTAATGATATAAAAATAATTTTACGACACAAGTGTACTTTTACACTACATATCTTTTTGACATTATGCATGTCTAAGTGACATTGCCGGAACAATCATAGTGATACCTAAAATGGTATTCCACAATGATTGAATGGAAATCCTACCAATGCTAACATCAACGCCAACATTGAGAGTAGGTCACTTAAATTGATTCATTTCATGTTTCAATTAGTGTGCTAACTGGTAATCTATGTGATCCAGGAGTTATAGTGTTTTCAGAAATTTGTTTTATGAAAATACAAACAACTTTTCTTTGATTTATTCAAGTGACTTGTTGTCTTACCCTTTGGTTACTACGTGTGAAAGTCCCCTTAGGGCTTGGATCTAAGGGGTAATAACGTTTATATGAGTGCGGAATCCTCACATAAGCATAAACGATAACAAACGAGTATAAATATCACTTTTATTGAATGTAAACGAGGTTACATTCGAAGTTACACAGAGTATTCGAACCTAGCTGGAAAAACACAGTTCCTAAACTCCTGAAACCCACTTTTTCGGACTTGTGTATTTATAGGCAACTAAGTTCGTACGAACCTACAAGTTCGTACCTACTCTAAGTTCGTACGAACCTACAAGTTCGTACGAATCTACAAAATACATAGACAAAACTTAAGTTAACGATTACAACGATTAACAAAATGACTTCTAAACCTAACTATTACAAACTAGAAGTTGTTGTCACAAAACATGCACCAACAGACTCCCCCTTGACAATAGCTCTAGTTTCGATGCACCAACAGACTCCCCTTTGACGATAGCTCTGGTTTCACCGGAGATGTTGTCACCCAAGTTGTCTTCGGTCTTGATTCTTTTAAGCTCTTTTGTCTTCTTGCATAGAACACCTTTTCCACAAAATCTTCAACACCCTTTGACATCTTCAATCTTCATGTCTCTAACTATCTCTAGCTTCTGACATCTTTATCGAATCATGTCATACACTTCTCAACAACTCTTGTAGCTTCCGAGTCACCTTTAGGAATTTCATCTTTTTCAGATCTTAACTCCTCTTGGTCTATCACTACAATTTACCTTCAGACATTTCTTCATTTCTGAACTAGACTTCTGTAGGTATTCTCTAACTCAGATTTATCACTATTAAACTCGTAAGTTCAATGGTATCTCTCCCTGTTAGATTAACTAGACTCACCCTTAACCTGTTCAAGCATACCAAGTTTTCCAGTTGAAGAGTGTGGCAGCTCAAATTGGTTTCTGGGATCATCGTCTATGTCTCTATCTCAACACTTCCTCTTTACAACCAGTCTTCACCCCCTGCCAGGCTTCTCCCCCTGAGCTGCTGTGCTCTTCAACAAGGGATCTCCGCCTAAGCTATGGTGAAATAGTTGTAATAGGCTTGGTTGGAATTGTTGTTGTAATGTGTAGGTGGTGATGGTTGTGGATTAGGCAGTCGGCTTACTAATGATAACCCCACTAGACCTGTCTTCTTGTTGGACCGTCTAGTGAATAACGAGGTATCATTATTAGAATCAGCATCGTCATCTTGCAATGGATAATCATCGTCTTCATTTAAATTATATTTGCCTTTATCCGTAGAAAAACAAGACCCTGAGTGAGATCCAAGTTTTATTAGATCTAGATGCATCCAACTCTGTGGAATATCATCGTCATCATCACTTTCGGTCTGTTTACACGCAAACCCCCAATATCCTCCTCGAATTTTGATCTTCTAGCTTTAATGCTTGGTTATAACCTAGGCTTTGAAATAATCTCATTCGAATTGTTTCTCCAATCGCATAGTTAAACAATCAAAAGTAATTATCTCCCCATTTAGTAAGAACTTAAATTTGTATAAATTAAAATGAAAAAATAACTAAAAATAAACAAACAAATATGAAATTATTCATATTAAAAAGCACATTCTTTTTGGGAGAGTCACTGTTACGAAGATCATATTAGCCATAATGCGTACGATACACAGATAGGAATTTTAAGTTATTCCTTGGTTATTATGTATGTAATTTACAGTTCACGACGATTATTGGTATTGTTGTCCCCTTAAGCAGTCAACACTCAGAATTTTCAAGTACAAATTTAGTTATTGTTCACGATTAACTATGTATCTCACATTTGATATACCCTAAGAATCAAGAAAGTCCAGAATTCCATGTAATGGATGTTTTTTAAATTAAATTTAATCTTTAAAGTCAAGTCCTTTATATTAAGAGCAATGTACTTTTGTACATGTGAAGAGACTAGACTAGGGTTAGAGCTTAACAAATCTAAAATCAAGCCAGAGGTGATAGGTCTGTACTTTCGTACAACAAAGCGACATAGTTTGACTAGAGACCTTGAAAACGGTATTCTTGTTTCGCGGTCGAGTTTGCTCTATTTTTAGGATACACTGACTGAGTCTAGGTCAACATGTTTCAAGATGTTGCAGAAGAAACAGTCAGTGAACCCCCCATATGAATTGGTTTTTATTTATCCAAAAACATGTATTCAGGTACAATCTATCTCCTAAGAATTAAGACTTAATGTCATACATCAAAATAGAGATTGCATAGAATAACCGTATTATTTAATATTGATTGGGTACTTGAAAACCATTATGTCGTATGCCTACCAATACATCGTATGATGAAGCTATTAGTTACATTTATATTTAAAGTACTTTTTACTGTGTATGTACTACATCTAAAAGCCACACATATAAAAATGTTCTAGGCATGGGTAATGTTTTCGTCATTTCTTCGCGTCATTACAGTGACACTCATATTTTTATAGTTTTTCCAAACTAACTAAAAATCCTAAGAAATAAAGATAGATAAAAGTTCTTAAGGGAGATATGTTACTTATGATTTGTCATTTTAGCGATGTGGACTAACATTTCAAAACTTGATTTATCAAAAGTCTTACCATACAAATCAGCTAGATTATCATCCCAGTTTTGATCTTATCTCCCCCTCAATCGTTACGTCTTCTACTGAACTTGTAGCCTCTGAAGCTTGTGTTCCTTCAGATATCCTTCTTGCCTTTCAGGTGACTTGGATACTCTGGAATTCTCATTTGTTAGGGAATGGGAGGAACTACCACTACTCTGGTTAGAAAAACTTTTGTTGGGGTTGTTAATACCTTTTGACGGTTTCGACCGAATTGATTCTCTACTTGAGCTTCCTGTTTCAGGAGAAGTGCTCCTTGGACTATCAATTGTCGAAACTTTTGATTTCTTATATGGACACACACTTGCTACATGTCCTTTTTGATGACACGTGAAGCACGAACGCTTCTCCCAGGCTTTCTTTTGAGCCAAGAGATGCGCTTGGTGTTCCAATTCTGTTTGTTTACCTTTTTCATTTTTGTTCTTAACATCTTCTATTGTAGGTCTAACAAACTCAATTTTAGTTTTTGACTCCTCATTGGTCGCTAACACAGCTCTCTCTAACTTGGTCGACTTGGTGAAGTCTACCATCTCAGAGACTGCTGGTCGTGTAGTCTCAATTTTCACTGACTCTATTTTAAAACTTGACTCATCTTTGGTACTTGACTCAGCTTTCTCTGACTTAACAAATTGTATTAACCTAGGAACTACTGATTGATTGAAAGAGTCATTGACATTTGACAGCTCAGTTTCATCATATGTAGAATTATAATTATGATTAAATGGAGGAGGGGTTTCTGTGTAACCCATTCCCCTGTAATCACTGGGCTGTTTCTTAACACTTAGTAGATTATCTAAAGTTTCAACTAAAAATCTTCTTAGTTCTAGTTTTCTAATAAGATCTGCAATCCTAACCTTAGTGTCTGCTAGTTCTTTTTCCTTATCTGAAGACTGTTTAGTTAAATCCAAAGCATGCTCACGAGCTAAGTCAATTATTTGACTCTGCTTGTTCACTCTATTTTTTAAAACTTTTAAATCCTCTTTATCAGATTTAGCTTTATTAACTAACTCAGGATTTTCCAGTTTTAAAGTTGCGTTTTCTTCTTTTAAAGCATTTAGCTGAGCCGTTATCATATTAGATGACTTATTCAAGTTCTCAGCCTGCTCCGCAAAGTTAGTACATAAAACACAAGCATTAACTACTGAGTCTAAGTTTAGAATAACCTTATGCTTCTCAGCATCCATGTTGGCCATATATGTAATGAAGTCCTTTGTACTCATAGTATCAGTTGACTCCAATCTTATAACCCTGGTCTCTAAAGCAGGTAACTCTCTCCCAGTCTTCTTCTCACTAGCATCCTTTTGATCAGCCTCATCAATTGTGGTCACGAATTCCTGAGGCTCTTCTCTATGTGTACTCCAATCATATGAACCGTTATGTGTTTGAGTAACCAAGGCTCTGGAATGTGTACTATTCCCTGAGCATTGATCACTAGTAGACGTTCCTTGATAAGAGTATACCCTACTCTCTTTGATCTGTTCACAACCATCGAATCTTTTCTCCAAAGCTACCCAGAGCTCTCTAGAAAAGTGGTAACGTTGTTTGAAGGAATATCTAATATCATCAGCAAGACACTTGATGATAGCAGACAATGCCTTGTTCTCTGCATCAGGCATCTTTCTGTCCGCCTCCTTCATCGTTGAATACGAACGAAACACACGTTTCCCTTCGAATTCATAAGAAGGTAAATCATACCCTTCACTTATACAGATCCACATATTGATGTCATTGAATTTGACATAAGATTCAAATCTATCTCTCCACCCGAAGTAATCTTCAGCTAAAAGCTTTGGTGGTGCAAAATGATTTAATTCTATCAGCTTGTTCACGTTTGACATCGAAAATAGAGTATATACGGATTTGAGGTAAGTTTGTAGTAGAGAGTCAACTAATGTCAAGTTCACTCAAAACACAAATTTCCCTCCAAAATTTCGCGAATATTTTCCGAGTAAAATTTCGAATGGCTATAACCAAAGTTAAACAATGGTAAGCCTAAATTCAAATTTCGGTCAAAGAAAATTTTCCGGAGACTTCCCGCTAAATATGTTCGTATAAACCTAGTATGTTCGAACAAAATCTAAGTTCGAATGGTAGGTTCGTACGAACTTAGTATGTTCGTATAAACCTAAGTTCGAATGGCTATTCTGGGTAAGTTCGTACGACACTTTCTGAAACGTACGAACTTGCTGTTCAAACTCAAATCTGAGCAAAAACTCAGATCTAGAAAGATTCAACCGTTGAAATCGACTGAAACTTAAAGAATATGAATCACAAGCACTCGAGGAAGCCGAAAGTACAACTTTTATCTTCCAAAACACTTGTAATCTCTCGTTTCTTTATCTTTTCTTTACCCCGAACCAAAAACGAATGTTTAAAGGCTCTGATACCACTTGAAAGTCCCCTTAGGGCTTGGATCTACGGGGTAATAACGTTTATATGAGTGCTGAATCCTCACATAAGCATAAACGATAACAAACGAGTATAAATATCACTTTTATTGAATGTAAACGAGGTTACATTCGAAGTTACACAGAGTATTCGAACCTAGCTGGAAAAACCCAGTTCCTAAACTCCTGAAACCCACTTTTTCGGACTTGTGTATTTATAGGCAACTAAGTTCGTACGAACTTAGCTGCTTCTAAGTTCGTACGAACCTACCAAGTTCGTACGAACTTACAAGTTCGTACCTACTCTAAGTTCGTACGAACCTACAAGTTCGTACGAATCTACAAAATACACAGACAAAACTTAAGTTAACGATTACAACGATTAACAAAATGACTTCAAAACCTAACTATTACAAACTAGAAGTTGTTGTCACAAAACATGCACCAACAGCGTGCTTACCGAATATTTGAAATTTTCTATTATTCAAACACCTTGTATTATTCATGATGATCACAATGTATTATTATCATTATGAAGGGGGAGAAATGTCTTAGACTTGGTGTTTGAAGATAAGTGAACAAAAGATTTTGTGTTTTGAAGATAATATAAGGCCGAGATATCATGAACATGTATTGGAAGAAGAAAATATGTAATTTGCTTAGCAAGTTCGATCAACTGTTTAATGAAAGATAAAGCTTCAATGAAGAATTAAAAGTTTGAGAAAAGATAATTTGTTTGAGGGGAAACAAGTCAGAATATGAAAAGGTTTGAATTAGAAGTTGGAAAAGCTTCAGAAGATGAATATTCAATTGAGGAGGAGCAAGAAAAGAGAAGCTTCAAAAGTATTAATGAAAGATCAAAATTTCAAAGATGAAATCATAAATCTTTCATGCGTTGGAATCAAATAGTTCAGAGGATTCATCGGCAACAACCAGGTGGAATATACTTTCAGGATTAAGATGAGAAAAATGTGCTTTCAAAGAATGAGCGTTAAAGAGAAATATTCTACAAGTCAAAGTAGAACTAAAAGTTGTTGTTCAAGATAAAGAAAAGTATTTGTCTTCAATTTTATCTTCGAGAATTAACTTCAAAGGTAAAGGCTGATACAAGATTATCAAAAAGTGCGCTTCAAATTTATCTTCGAGAATTAACTTCAAAGATAAAAGCTGATACAAGATTATCAAAAAGTGCGCTTCAACGTGGTTTTCAGCTTACAAAAGTTTCTCGAAGTTCAAGCTTAAAAGATACATATTTGAATTGAAGACTATCTAAGCAAAGTTTACAATCAGGGGAGATTGATCAAAGACATCAAAGGAAAAGATCTCAAGCAAAAGGTTACTCAAGGATTTAGTAGAGTCTACAAGATTATTCAAGAAAGATATTCAAAGTCTACAAAAGATTACATGTTTCAAATAAAAATCTGTTCAAAATACAACATGCTAAATCCTAGGGGGAGATTGTTAGAAATATAAAATATGATTTGCATGTTGTACAAGTCTGCGACAATAGACCTGCGACTTGGATTGTCGCAGAGTGCGACAGTTAGAAACTGTCACAATAATAGAAATTGTCGCAGTAAGCTGCACTTGTTGAGATACATTGCTTAGATCTTAATCAAGTATTTAGCACCTATAGTATAAATAGGTAGCTAAGCTTTCATTTGTATGGCTTGAACCTTGTAATATTCATTTGTGCACTTAATAGAAAAATCATTCTACCAAATTCTCTCAACTATCATCATACATTTGCTTGAATAAAGTTAACAAGGTCCAAGTTGAATATGCATATATTTGTAATCTTCCATGTGAGTTCTAAAAACTAATACATCAAGGTTATTCGCTAGTTCTTTTTGCAGTTTATTAACATTTTCTTTTTCCGAGTTTAATTGATTTTGATGTTCACTTAAAACTTTAGAATGTACCTTATATTGTGTCTTAGTTTGAGTTTCAAGAAGCTTGACTTGATTTGATGGTATCAAATTTTCAGCTGACAACTTAACAACAAGAGGGTGTTCTTACAAATAGTTCTCTACCCAATTTTCCATAAGGAATGCTTTTCCGACTTCCTTTTTCTCTGCAACCAACATCTATTTTTCTCAATACTCAGACTTTCTTGATTTATAGTACTTCTTTACTATGGATCTTGTAAGAAGTTGACGCTCTTTCACTAGTGCTTTGTATTCTTTATCATATTCTCTCTCGATTTCGTCTATTGTCATCGTAAAACATTTTCTTGAATGAATCTTTGAGATTTAAGATTTGAAGTTTTAAAAAATCCTCTTTTATTTGAGAAAAAACGTTAATCGAAAATTTGAATTTTAGCATAATGAATTTTCCCTCCAAATTTTTCCAGGAATTTCTCGGGTAAAATCAAATTTGTTCTCAAATCAAAGTAATAAAATTTTAAGATTGAATTCAAAATTTGATAAAATAAAACTTTAGAATATTACTTTTTTATAAATTACCCTTATATTTCTATTAATATGAATATAAATAATATTTTTTTTCCTATCATTATCGAACTTGAATCTATCGAGATCAAGACAAGTTCCAATCTACTGAGATTAAATCAAACTTAAAGGTTTATCCTCAAAGTATTCCAAGTTTAGTTTTTGTCGAGCTCGATACAACCTGTTAATCAAAAATTTATAACGTAATGAGATCGATAGAACCTTAGTCAAATTGTATCGAGATCAAACAAACACACCTTTTCCTTTCTATCGAGATCGATACCCTATTTCTATGGAGTTCATCAACAAACCGCCATTTTCCAAAATCAAAAAATTTTGTAATGTTTGAATTACACCACGAATCTTATATCGTTCGATTCCAAATCAATTATAAAACAAATTGATTAATGGAAATCAACAAACACTTCCTAGAGCTTTTCAATTTTGAAATTTACAGCTCGTTTTACTCAAGAATCCATTTTCATCAAGTTTGCTCAAATTAAACATTTCCTTTTGAATATGTTCAATCTACCACTTGGGAGTCAATTGTAAACTCGAATACTAAAGCTCTTATACCAATTGTAAAGATCTAAATCGAGTTTTCAATGATTTGTTATATATTGAGATTGAACAAGTAACTATTATGTTTGAGAGATAATGATAATCAATAACTGCTAGAATACACACACACAGATTTTATTGTTCAATAGGTTCAAGGCTTGTGTCTACAAACTTTAGTATTTATACTCCTCACACATACCACTTATTTAACTATTAGACAATGTTTACAATCTCTATTTATTTATTTATTCCTACATTCCTAAAAATTCCTTATCACACCACAAAGAGGAGACGCTACAGACTAATTACACTGCCACAAAAAGTGTGACGCCATTGATGCCGCAATGACGCCCTATGGTACCTCCATCGGTAGATGATAACTCTCATACACGAAATATAATAAAGTTCGCTAAAAGAATAAATGTTCTATAGCAACAAACCCAAAGTACTAATAATGAAATCAAAGAGTCACAAGTCATAGGCCAATAGCAAGTTGCATACAATGTCAATGAATCTAGATTAATGAAGCTATCACAATAAGTCATTAGAAATGTCGATAAACGTACCGAGTCCAATAAAAATAGCAAAACAATGTATGATCATGTAATAAAACGTAATAGCAATTAAGAATTTAAAAACTCATATCAAAAGGATTTATACAATATATCAAAGGATATCAAATGATTTATAAGATGAGGATACGTACCTGAAATACTTCCTAAAAACTTGTATCCAACACTCTCAACGTAATCTACATTGACAGTAGTAATACTACATATTAGAGTACAATATGGATTTTATATATCGCAATTCTGATGTCGCTTACCCATTCCTATATTTTATACCTCTATTACTTAAGGTTAAATCAACTCCTCCAGCTATTTTATTAGTACTGTTATCTGGCTACTGATATATAGTTGGTTTTTGAATGTATATGCAAAAGCGATTCCTATAGTCGCTGGCCAGCGAAATGGGAGCAGCCTAAACCGTGAAAACGGGTTTGAAATGATGGGTACGGAACAAGTTTAATACCTTTTGGGCTTAAAATAATAAAAAGATTGCTTTTATGTACAGACCACCCACAATGCATATTATGCTTGCTTTACTAATTTTTGTTTGATGACTTTGTTATGCGTACTGTCTTTTAAAGAATACTAAGAACTAAGAATTAACTCTTTTAATTGGGTTTACGAGTATGCAAGTTACAACCATGTACCTTATGATCTTGCCAATCACTTTTGTAGTGGGTAGCAAATTACCCCATTGATATACATTGTATTTTAGATCACAACTGGTACCCAAGTATATTCTAATCTTGTTGGATCACTTTCGAGAAACAGCTTTCCGAAAAGAAAGGAAATCGCTATGATTTCGCATCCTGCAATCCACACAAAGCAAGTGGGCAATTGCAAATGTTGGATTATCGTATCAAACCACGTTGAGAGTTACAAGACATAAGAACTAAGAATGGAGAAGAACTTAGAGACAAATGAATCTTAAGCCCTCTCTTTCTTATGGTTTTGGATGTCATTTTCTGCATAAAACTCAATACATCAGCTCAATCTCTTTTAGAAAGTAAGTCTCCATAAATTTAGTTTATTTCTTCAATAATGCTACATTTTAGTTCGTAATAGATAATTTACGATACAATTATGGCACAAAGGCCCACTTTTAATTTACATATCAACCTTGTGCCTATTTAAATGTTAACCTTTGGTCAAAATCTATTCGAAGAATGTGGTTGTACTTATGTAATTTACTTGTCTTTTCATAGTAATCTATGATGTACCTTTACAATAGTTACATAGTGTCGTAATTAAACGAAAACACAGATAATTAATTATATTATATTAAAGTTCACGAGGCCTTAATATTAAAGTTGTAATCACGTTCATCGGTAGAAATGCGATATTTATAATAAGGTTTAAAATCATAAATAGAAAACATGATTAAAACACTACGTTTCTGATTAAATAGTGTAACATTATATGATAATTAATTAACTGTAGGTTTGGATTTACGAGGTAATCTTGTTTATACGAGTGCGGAATCCTCACATAAACATAAACGATAACAAACGAGTAATACAAATGTGTAAAGATCACTTTTATTGAATGTAAACAAGTATTACATTCGAACAAACATAGAGTATTCGAACTAAGCCTGAGTTCGAACTTACAACTCCGAAAAACTTCTTTTTCTAAAACTTTCGGACTTGTGTATATATAGGCACCTAAGTTCGTATGAACTTAGAAGGTTTCTAAGTTCGTACGAACTTAGTAAGTTCGTACCTACTCTAAGTTCGTAAGAACCTACAAAATACACATACAAAACTTAAGTTGAAGATTACAATGATTAACAAAATGACTTATAAACCTAACTATTACAAACTAGAAGTTGTTGTCACACAATATGCACCAACATTAACTAATTACATCATAATAAACACGCAAAGTAACTATTCGCTAATGATGCTAAGTCCTAAATCTAGCATAATAACAATAATTAAACATTGTAATTTAAATAGATGAAGGAAATGAATAACCGTAGATTGTAAAGAGTTTGAAATAAACTTAAAATTACAAGAGCAGGACTCCGATCATACTCCAAGCATATTACAATTCTTCACTTGCTACCATCTAACTAATTACTAAGCTAATAATAATTAATTCCTAATCTAGAGAGAGAAAGCTAGAGAGATAAACTAAAATTAGAAGTAAGATGAGTGGATTAGGATGATTTGGTTGAAGGAGAAGTTGGATATATATAGAGGTATGCATGGGCCGGATTTTTGACCTCCGAGCCGGATTTGACCAAGCTAAAAAATGATCCGTATTGCGCGAACCGTATCAAGACTTGAGCTTTATTGAGATACGGGTAACGAACCATATACGGCTCACTTGGGTCGTATACGGCGTGTTGTGAACCGTATACGGTTCAAGCAGGCCGTATACAGTTCAAGTTGAGCCGTATACGACTGGCGTGGACGGTATTTGCAGTGTCACCAGCTCGTGTGCGGGATCGTAATTCTTCGTCGCTTGTTTTCGCTCTACATTTTTCATTATTTCTCCAATTTCATTGATTCTTTTTGCGTTGTCTTCATAATCTCCTAATTAACACAATAAAACAAATAAATGTAAGGGTTAATTCATCAAAAGTACAACGTACTGCCACCAAATATTCCATGTATACAAGCTAGCCATTTTATGTTATGGGCTTGCAACAAACTGGAAGATATCGTATTGATGTATGTAACATGGTAACTAGTTACCGGGACAGCAGGTAACATTGATTATGTGGCTTTTTTCTTCAAGGGTTAATTCATCAAAAGTGCAACGTACTTCTACCAAATATTCCATGTATACAAGCTACCCATTGTATGTTCTTAGTATGCAACAAACCGGAAGAAACCGTTTTCATATCTTGACATACTTTTAATAACTTTTAATAACAAGATGATAATGTTCTTCTTCCTCTCTTTACCGCTTATCACTGATTTCTGACTGGAATTGAGATTGTGGGTGAAGGTAATTGATCAATTCATACCGAGTATATATCACTCAAACTATGCAAACCCACAATTAATTTGAGTGCACCAGAAGATTCCGGTTAGAAATTGCAGGTTTTTTCCAGTAAGGGTGGAGGTCGACCGGCGGTGATACTGTTGAACACAAATATCATCGAGATCCTTAGTTTTGTTTCATTCTTATCATCCCCACCTTCCTAATAATTTCTTCCCACACCAACTTCATCTCTGGTGAGTTTGAAAGCTTTGGAAATTTTAATTTCATGATGGCCCATAACGAAAATGAAACGGAGATGGAGTTAGCGACGAACACCGATGAACCCAAGCGAACTCCGGCAAACCTAATCACACTCCGGCGATGATTCTAGGTCGTGAAAAAAGACAAGGAGGTAGAAGTGGGTTTTATAGATTTGATGAAATAGCATCATTTTACATACACTGATACAAAATCTTCCAGTTTGTTGCATACCTAGAATATAAAATGTGTAGCTTGTATACATGGAACATTTGGTGACAACGTTGCACTTTTGATGAATTTACCATACACACATGGCAACAAATTGTCTAGCTGGCGAGTGACGTGGCTGCCTAATCAACAAATTGCATATTGCAGCAGGTAAAAATCAAGTATGTCAAGACATGAAAACAGTTTCTTCTGGTTTGTTGCATACCTAGAACATAAAATGGGTAGCTTGTATATATAGAACATTTGGTGGCAGTAAGTTTCACTTTCATGAACTAACCCTAAATGTAATATTTGGATTTGTATGTTAATTATTAAAATGTGGGTAAAACTGTGACTTACTATGCGTTATCACTGGTCTACTAGTAGTTAAGTAACAGCGACCAAATCATGCCTAGATACGCAGTGATGTTTTCAGATTTTCCATCTGGATCAGAATGTAACTTAATAGGAGGTAAGACAGGTGTAGCAAGTGTAGAGCATGATGTGAAGTTGAATTTCTTTAATAAATCTTTAATATATTTTCCTTAGTTTATAAAAATGTAAGTTTTGGATTGCATTATTGTAATCCCAAGAAAAATGTTAATTCACCCATTATGCTCATCTCGTAACCTTCGGTCATGAGACCAACGAACTCCTTACACATAGCCTCATTTGCAAACCCAAATATAATATCATGAACATATATTTGCACCAGTATGATATCTTTCTAATCTTTCTTAATGAACAGCGTGCTATCAATTTTACCTCTTTGATAGCTACTTTGAACAAGATATATAGACAAGTTGTCATACCAAGCTCTTGGAGCTTGTTTTAAACCATACAGGACTTTGTCTAACTTGTAGACATTGCCATGATGATTTGGATTAGTGAATCCAGGTGGTTGTTTGACATACACTTCTTCTTATAGTTTACCATTCAGGAATGCAATTTTAACATCCATATGCTAAACTTTGAACTTTTTATTGGCAGCGTATGCAAGGAAGATTATGATTGCTTCAAGTCTTGCAACAGGGGTAAATGTTTCATAATAGTCAATGACTTCCTGTTGGCAGTACCATTGAGCAACTAGCCTTGCTTTATTACTAACAACAACCCCATCAGCATCTATCTTATTTCTAAACACCCATTTTGTACCTATTACCGATTTTCCCTTTGGTTGAGGTACTAGTTTCCAAAATTTGTTTCTTCCAAATTGAGCCAGCTCTTCTTGCATGGTTGATATCCAGTTCTGGTCAATGAGTTCTTCATCAACCTTCTTAGGTTCCATTAGTGACACAAAGCTTACAAACAAACAAAAGTTAGTGGTAGCAGATCTGGTTTGTACCTTGGATGAGGGAACACCAATAATAAGTTTATGATCATGAACCTTGGTCCATTTTTTTCATTCGTTGTGGTTCAGCATTGACGAGTATAGATCTATGAGTATGAGATAAATCAGATATAGGTGTAAGATGAGTGGATGTATTTGCATATATGTCAGGGATCAGAGATAATGACTTTGATTTATTACTCGTTGGTGTATCATTTGATAACCTATAGTTATCATTGTCATTATCTGTGTCAAAAGAGAAATTTCGAAGTTTCTCATTAGTGGGTGGTAAACATGAGTTATCATCCTTGAATATATGAGTTTCATGGAAATCTAGTGACTCATATTCATTCGGATTAATGGATAGCTCATCATAGGATTCACCAAAAGTAACATCTACGGATTCTTCAATGCATTCCCTTCGTTTATTATAGACTCTAAAAGCCATGAAAATGTTTGAATATCCCACAAATATACCTTCATCAGCCTTGGGATCAAACTTACCTAAGTGATCTCTTTTGTTTATTATGTAACAGGTACTACCATACACATGGAGAAAACTTATGTTAGGTTTTCTTTCCTTGAGGACTTCATAAGCTGTTTTATTGTGTCTTTTTACACATATTGACCTATTTTGAGTAAAGCATGCAATGCTTACAACTTCTGCCCAGAAATAGGTCTTTAGACTAGCTTCTATCAACATTGATCTAGCACTCTCAATTATAGTTCTATTTCCTCTCTCAGCTACCCCATTTTGTTGGGAAGTCCTAGCAGCTGAAAAGTTTTGAGATATTCCATTTGATTCACAAAATATTTCCAACTCACTATTTCTAAACTCTATGCGATGATCACTTCTTATTTGTTCCACTAGCTGACCACTTAAATTTTCCATTTTTTTATTGAAATTAATGGTTTTACCTGCTGCTTCATTTTTTACTTTAAGAAAAAATACCTAGGTATATCTAGAATATTCATCTACAATTACCAAGCAGTACTTCTTTCCACCTAAGCTAAGTGTACTTACTGGTACAAAGAGGTCCATGTGAAGTAAATGGAAACAAGCAGGGATGGATGATATTTGTTTACTTTTAAAAGATGAAAAATGTTCTTTTTTTCCTTTTTCACAAGCTAAACAAAGCTTATCTTTAACATAGGTCAAGATCGGAAGACCAGTGACCATTTTATTTTTGTATAAGTTATTTATAACTTTTAAGTTCAAATGTAAAAGTCTCTTTTGCCATAACAATTTCTCTTCTTAGGCAGTTCTTGAATAGAAGCAGGTTCCAGACTTTGCAGTGTCCATGTTTACCATATACGTGTTCCCTCTGCTATTTGTAGCGAGTACAACACTTCCATTTTTATTGTAAACAACTCCAGCTTCGTGATCAAATAGCACTTTGTTCTTCGCATCACATAATTGACTAATACTTTACAAATTATACTTTAATCCTTCAACATAAGCCACCTTTTTGAACAACACTTTACCATTGCTCAATTCACCATACCCTTTAGTTTTCACAACATTTTTGTCTTCAAAAATATCATTACGACCTCTTTCTTCCTGATAGTCTTTGAGCAGGAACTTACATCCGGTCTTATGTCCAGAACATCTATTGTCTAGATAGTCTCTCTCAGAATGCCCTACATAATCAATGGAGATTAGTTTAACAATGGAACCCATATAGGGATGGGTTCATATCGGCCAAGTCTAGGATTTGGCTTCCATTGGTTGGCGTAAATGGTTTTCGATACACTAGTGATTTCTTTTTAATGAGGTCAATGTGCATTCAATAGTGGGATGATTCTTGTTTCCACAATTGTAGCACCTTTTGTTAATTATTTTTGTCTTTTCTATTTTATGAATTAAAGTTCTTTGGAATCTTTATTTTTAATTTCATATTGACTTTTCATTTTTTCCTTTGTGACTAACCAAAAGTTGATTTGACATTTTCCTAACACGGGACTTGTGCTTTAAGGTAACAAACTTTTCAGATCTTGTATGTACCTTTTTATCTTCGCTATTACTTTTCAAGTTACTAATAAATGGTGAGCATTCATCAGTGACTTGAATAGTGATAGGATGATATTCTTGCTTCTTATCAGTGACAAGGGATAATTCAACTGATATTGATGATAAATCAGTGACCTTAGTTTTAAGGTTTTTGATTCATCTTTAATTGAAGCAAGGGATCTATCTTCAGTGATATCAGATGCTTTAACAAATCTGTGTGGCTTGAGATCAGTGAACATAGATTTTAGCTCAAAAGAGACATAAGAGAAACCACCAGTGACATCAAAAATTGGACCAACTGCAGGTGATTCAACTAGTGATGCAGTAGTTGGATAATCACCTCCTAAAATAGCTTTTACTTGTTTTGGGATTTGATCACTTATACATTTTGAAACCTTGATTGCAAATTCACACCAAGAGTTCACAACTTGTTTAAGTGGCAAAAATTTAGTTTCAAATTTGATTTGCATGAATCTGATTATCAAATTCATTTTTCAATTTCTTAATTTGTAGCTCATTTACTTACTGATTCACTATATTAGACTTTAGCTCAGTGAGTTCAATTTTTAATGCATTTTGAATGTCATAAGAGTTAAATAAATCAATTATTAAACATTAAATCACTGAGTTCTTCTCTTCGAGTGAGCAAATCTAAATTTATGTACCTTAGTTAAAGTTTCAAAATCCCATCCATTTGCCGAGCATTTCTTAGTGACTTTAGTAATGTCATCTTGGAATTCGGCATATCTTGCCTCATCTGGTCCAGGCATATCAGTGTCTCATCTTCCTCATTAGATGACGAAGTGTCTGAGTCACTAAATGAGGCTTCTTCAGCAACTAAGCCCTGCTCTTCTTCTATCCACCCTTAGCGAGTGCTTTCAAGTTTCTGTATTTAGCTTTATACTTCTCATACCTATCCCTTTTAGAATTTGATCGTTGGTCACTGGAATTTGTTGGCTTTGATCTACAATCAGCAACGTAATGGCCAGGTTTGTCAGGGATAGAAGTATCAGTGAATTTGGTATTTCTAATTCCCTTACGAAAGTTTGACACCAACATAGCCATATCCCTCTTTAACTGACCAAGTTGATCATCATCAAATTCATCATCAGTTTGTTCTCCGATTTCAACTTTCTCCTCTTCCTTTCCTTTGACACTTTTATTTGTCTTTTTAGCAATTAGTGCCTGCTGATTATCTTCAATTTGTTGAAGTTCAACAACTAATGAATTTTAAAATCTTTTGGGTTCCCAGAGTAGCCCTAATGTGCTCATTTTGATCAGCTTGTATCTCTGATTGTTGTCAATTTAGTAAGATTCCATAGACTTGTGATAGGTTCAGAATTGAATAGTCATTTCTCTGCTTAGTACAGGTGATTATTCTACAGACAAACGATTAGAAAGGAATCTTATGTGGTCCCTACAAGATCATGTTTTCTTCGTGTGTTGTATACATCAAAGCATGATGTCATACTCTTCATCACTATGAACTTTTTGAGTTGTTGATGTACAGTAAACCAGGGACCTCATATGCATAGCGACTTGAACTAGATTGTATGATAACTACATTATTTCTAAAGTCGTTGGAGGATAAAGAAGTTTCCTTACTCACTGCTAGCTAATATGTTCTTGTAGAATGATTTGACTTGATTTCTTCCAGTGCCCTCCTTTTATTTAACCATAGTGATTGTTGTGATTATGATTGCGTAAGCGCATAGTCACTTATCATACTAGTGAATTGATTAATTACTAGTAGTGACTATTTGTTTAGTTGTGACCTTTTTCATTTGCAAGTGGGTTGCATCTTGATGAATCTTCAGTGTTCAAGGCTTATAGTGATATGAACACTTAGTGATAGATTCACCAAGCGATAGTGAATCCACATAGCGTAGTCTTCATTGTCTTAGCAGTTACTAGGTTGACCATCGACCGATGATGTGACTTTCTTTGGAGTTTTGACTTCATCATTTCTATGAAGAACTCTAGTTATTTAGCCAATAACAAATCAGTGACCCAACATGTTGTCATTGTATTCTGATTGTAATGCACTTTCTGTAGTCTTGTTTTTATGAAATCAACTTTGTAACTTCATAATTTTCAAGATATTTTATATATTAAGTTGATCTTAAAAGGAAATATCAAAATATATGATATGGATAACAATTGGCATGTCCATAATGCCCCAATAAAGATGAAGGCATCTGAGTAACTCTGATTGGTTGAAGAGGTTACTAAGCAATACATGCTCAACTATAAATACAGAGCTCCGACATAGAGTTATGTGCGTGAATATATAGTGAATTATAGAGCATAGTATTAGCAGATTTAACATCACTTTGTAACCAGCTTTAAGTTTGTTCTTAGGTGATAAGTTGTGTCAATCTATATTCAATATAGTTAGTTATTTTGCGGTTAACTTGTAATTTTAATTGATTCAAATAAAATAATTATATTGAAAATTACTGTTTGTTCATTACTTCATGTTACAAAAATAAACATAATGCTCAAAGATCAAAATAAAAGGATTGTATTCAACCCCTGCTAAACTTGTATTGTTAGTTTGAAACCAACAGTTATGATTCACTTTTTACAATGAATATTACTTTAAGAAACGGTTATCATTTACTGATTAACCAGTTATTTCAGTTTCAATTTAGCTTCAAAAATATGATGAATTGAAAACTTCAGTTAACCGGTATTTAGTTAACCTTTCCCTTAGTTAAAAGCAGAGCTGAAGACAACAGGGTGAGACTGTGAAGTAGTGTGGGAACTCTCCCCTCTCAAAAAATTTATAACGTTTATTTCAAGAATACTTTCAATATTTTCCCTTGCAAGTAGTTAAAAATAATAATTTGTATGTAAGAGAATTTTTTAAATTTCACTCTTAAAAAAAATTGTGCTAGATTCGCCCCGATTAAAGTCTCGATATATGAATACTGCTTAAAATATATATCGGTAAGTGTCTAGGGATTGAACCTTTTCAAAGAAAATCATAAATCAAATATTTCCAAATTTGTCCAAGAAAGTGTTGGATTATTTTTTTCGATAATTAAATCTGATACAAGCATTAATCTTCCAGGTTTCACCACAAAACTCCAAATTGGTGTTTACACATATTAAACGTATACGACTTCCCTTAACTTGCTATCATAAAACTGTTATATCTTGTGCACGTTAAGTAAATCTATTTTAAGTTATCGTTTGTGTTTAAACTAAAAGTATATCTTTGTTTACACGTTAAACTGAGAATAACTCTTGCAAACAGTTGTATAGTAGGTTAACCAAATCCGCACCGAGAATAACTCTTGATGTGTACCGACAAAAGTTGTCTCCAGCATTGACTTCCACGTGAACTAAAAGTCCTTTGGTGGTCAACCCACGATCCAGAGTTCACTGTTTCATTTTGCTTTCTTGACTCGTGTTGGACTTATTGTTTATCCTAAGTTGGTTTATGTGGATGTATAGATAAGTATAGACGTCAATCAATCATATATACTAATTTTATTATATCTAAATAAACGGAGCTACGCAATTTGAAATTAAAACAATGTATCCACTATCGATAGAGGTTCCAAGTTATAGTAAAAATCAAATACATTTTTAAACAGAGGAGGTCTTTTCAGATTACTCGAAGTGGATGGGTATTTTTACTGACGTACGCAATTTAATCGAAATACTGATAAATGATTTTCGACTTTTTTCTTATCATCTCATAATGAGATTTAAAAATAAAACCTCATGTAAGAATATTAGAATGCCTAACTTATGTCATAAGCGATGCTTCCGAAGACTCACCATATATCTTTGTATTTTTAATAATTAAATTAATGTTGTTCTAATATTAACACTAAAAAAGTCACTATTTAGAGTTGTCATGGTCACCAAAAACCGTCCGCTTTCCTACTTTCCTCGAAGGTTTATTCGATAGTGACTACACTGCATACCTACAAAACTTCGTCTTCCATTTCATCTCACTTTATGTCAACTTCCCTAATGTTTCACAGGGGAAAACAACTCAACTTGAATCACACTCTATAATTAATCCGATAATATGTCGATCTTTTGTGACTGTAGATCGAAAAAGATGACCGCCGACGTAATTCCATCGACCTCAACAACATCATCATCGTCACAAAGAACTTCCAAATCAGGTCAATCTAATCGTAACTCATCAACGTGTATTTCAACTGATAGCAATAGCTACAACAAAGACTCATGGAAATCATCGGTTTCAAGCCGAAGCTCGTTATCAAGCCTACGTGATTCCTTACCTGAAAATCCACACGTTTACGATTTCAAAGAAATATTCACCGCTACAAACGGATTTCTATCCGCAAAACATTCTTCATCATCGTCTTCAGCCGCATGGCGGTGCACGATTCGCGGAGATGATGTGATCGTGTTTCAACGGAAGTTTCGTCGTCCGATTAACGAATCGGAGCTTCGAGAACGACTTCTAGTGATCTGCAAAAGTCATCACTCGAGTTTAATTAAGCTTCGAGGTGCTTCGATGTCTGGAAATTATATATATCTAGTTTATGATTATGTTAAAGGTGTTAGTCTTGCTGATTGTTTGAGAAACCCTAGAAACCCTAATTTTACGGTTATTTCGGATTGGATGTCACGGATTGCGATCGCGGCTGATTTAGCTCACGGACTTGATTACATTCACAATTCAACAGGTTTTGAGAAGAAATTTGTTCATAATCATATCAAAACAACGAGTATAATCGTAACGAATTCATCAATTCTAAACGCGAAAATATGTCATTTCGGTACCGCGGAGTTATGCGTCGAAACCGATAGTATCTCCGAACCGGATTCAAGTAAATTAAAAGTGAAGTTTACGAAAGTCGAAGGTACGAGAGGTTATATGTCTCCGGAATTTCAGTCTACCGGCGTTCCAACGCAGAAATCCGACGTCTACGCTTTCGGAGTAGTGATTTTGGAGATTTTGTCCGGCGAAGAACCGTTGAAATATAGGAAAGAGAACGGTAATTATGTGAGAATTTCGCTGATTGAGACGGCGAGAGAGGCGACGGATGATGGCAAAGTACGGCGGTGGATGGATAAGAAATTGAAGGATTCATTTCCGGTGGATGTCGTTGAGAAATTGGTTAAATTGGGGATGGAATGTGTTGAAGAGGATCCGAATAAAAGACCCGATATGAGTTCCGTTGCGGGTCGGATTTCGAAGCTTTATTTGGAGTCAAAATTTTGGATGGAGAAAATGGGCCAACTTCCGGCTGAGTTTACTGTTTCTATGGCCCCTAGATGAAAAGTAGAAGTCCCTTGAATTTTGGTGAAATGTTAAAACTACCGCTTGTGTTTTCTAAAGTAGAGCATAACTCTTTGATGTTTTACCGACACAAAAACATTATTTTTTAGTAGGTTGAATCAATTTTTTATTGTGCTCTTTTAAGTTTATTACAATTATGTATGCTAAATAAGTTATTGAGTAGACTTTGTCGATTATATGCCATTGTTAGAAGGGTAGTATTTATTTTTCTAGTAGTTATAATATACTTTTGATAAAATAATAATAAGTATCTAAGAGATACTATTTTGTATTATTTGTTGGTACTAGTCATAGCGGTGGGGAAGTATCTAAGTTTTGTAGAGAAATTTTAGAAGTAATTGGAAATTCAATTTCATTTTAATATTTTACACTAAGCTGAATTATCAACAAGTAGGATTGAAATTCTCAATCTTCCTAACCAACTTACATTTTATATTTTTATTTTATCTTTTGGTTGATAAAATTGAACCTCCAATCCTGTTTGTAAATGTTACGGAAAATTTGACTGAATTTGAGAATTAATTGTCGTGCATCATACCGGTTCGTAACTATTATATATATATAATAATAATAATGCTTTGTGGGTTTACGTACTCCTTGATGAGAGCTTCACAACAAACTAAGATATGTTCAAAGTATAGTTAATGTGAATGAGATATCAACTCTTAAGGTAAGGTATTTGAAATTGTAAATGAAAGACTAAAATGAGTGATAATTTTGTCCCATATTAAGGAGGAACAAACTTTAGAAGTGTTTATAATTTAAAGGATTTATTGCTTATTAAATCATTTGACTTATGTTTTACTCCCTTGCCTACACGCTCACAAGGTGGTAGTTTGCGGTAAGATTGGCTTTGACCTTGTGAACCAATGCATGCCCGCACGAATGTTACACCTAAATCGTCAAGCTTGGGCAATCCAGTTTTTCGAATTTTTAGAGCCTTCCAAATTTTTAGTTATAGAACTGATTCGGTATCAGTTTCTATTAAATAAAATATTTCGTGTATCTTGGTCAATGTGAAAACGATTTTGTAAATCGTTTTTAGTAATATCAATATTATTTTTTAAAGAACAAGTCAACTTTTCATTATATATACAAACCTTCTGGTTCATTCGAAGATACGCTGAGAAAACGGAAATCACATACATTGTTCGAGAGAACTGAATTTACATACACACACAAAAACACGGATTCCTTCTTGATCCGATTTCATGTGAAGATCATATCGAATTTGCTTCCGATCTACTTTTAGGCAAGTAGGTCATGTGCAGCAGTACAACTACTTTAACCATTGTACCTTGAGAAATAGATGGCGAATATATTTTAAGGAAACGGTGTTAAACACAAGCCTCAATTTACTTTTCATTTACGTTTATTTAATTATCATTATGTTTTACTTATTATCGAGTCTCTACTTCTGCACACGTCTTTCTATCTTTATTTTCATATACTATTTACTACGATCTTAAAATAGATTTGGAATTTTGATGTTCAAAAGTCGTAATTGATTGAGATAACAATTTTGGGTAAAACAGAACATTATAATTTGTTAACGGAGGCAAGACGCTAGAGTATTATCTGGGGGTTAATCAGATGAAGTGTATAATATGTATCTTGTGTGTAACCCCACAACACTTCTGTTATAATATGAAAAAGTTTTGTGAAATACATAATTAGAACTAAATTATGAATATGCTCGAGAAGGTTTGTAGAAATGATAAAATACTATTATATTTATTAAGTTTGGTAAATGAACTTGTAATATGAGCTTATGCCAAAATTCAGATTTACATCTTTCGTTTGTTGAAACAAGATTTTAAATGGTTTTTTATATCTTTAAAGAGGGTGGTTTATGAAAAAAAAAAATGTTTTGGTAGGAAGTGTAAGAAAACAATAAAATAGAGGATAAATGTCTTCCTGACTCCCTTTTTATTTCTCTTTATTTTTCCATTCTTTTTATTTCTTCACCTTTTATTTATATCTTTTCTTTTTAATTTCATTTTTTTCTTTTTTATTTTATTTCATTTTAACTTTTATTATCTTTTTTATTTTTTAAATATTTTCAGAGTTTTCTTTACATTTTCGTCTTTTTTGTTTTGTTTTTTCCGTTTATAAACAGTTATGCATTCAGACTTAAATTTGATACACTGATTATTCAAAATACACAATAAAATATAGTTATTAAATAAAACAATTGTGTATCATATTATAAGATATGATGCATCATGGTTATAAAAATATGACACTCTAATCTCTAAATTTACAATAGACATTATTATCATATAAGTCTTAGTGAATCATAGTTATAAAATATGATACTGTAAATTTTGAAAATTCAGTATATCATATTTATAAGATGTGGTGCGTCATGGTTATAAAATATGACACTCTAACTACTAGATATATAATAAACATCATTATCATATAAGTATGAGTGCATTGTAGTTATAAACTCTTGTTTGCAATAAATACAATTATTAAATTTAATTTTAAAACGTTATACATCTTGCTTTTAAAAATGATAAGAATAAAATAAGTGTCTTTGTTTCTTTCTCATTTTTCTCCATTCTTTATCCTTCATTTTTTTGGAAGGGTAATAAGCAATACAATTTTTTTGGAAGGGTAATAAGCAACACGTGAATTCGAAATGACTGAGAAGAAGTCACGTGGAAGTCATATTTTGGAAGGTTATTTAACGGCTAGTTGGCTACACCTTTTATAAATCTGGTATAATGGTTAAATTTTTTGAGACTAATAGTCAACTTGGACTATTATAATATTTAACTTCATAACCAAGATATTATCTTATAAGTGAGTTACTTAGTCTAGAATAAATAATATTGTTGTCTGATGGATTTGATGCAGTACTCAAACGGAACGTGGACGTTGGGCCACTTAAGTATTATCAAAACCGTTTTAATGAATATGCTTTGAACCTTTCGACTATTATTATATAATTTGTAATGTACAGGAAGTATAAGAAGGGTTTAATACTACTCTATAAGAATGAGTCATTTATTATTGAATTCAAATGAACTTTAAAATGTGTTAGTAATTTACTATTTTAGAAGTAGTTTTAATCATTATATCTTTGAAAGGTTATTAAACTTCTTTAACGATTTACTTTCGGATGAAACGTAACTTTGAGTTTGTGATTGCCGAGAACTTAGGGAAACCGTTGTTGACACCAAAAAGCGAGAAAGGGGCTATGAAAACCATCTCTAGGATTTATAATCCTGGTAGAGTGAACTTCATTGTATTGAAATAACAAAAGAAATTTGACAATACTACATTATCGATTGAATCCAAAATTAGTTTTTTGTTTTTGAAACTATCAGCTAAAGATTTTGTAAATTTATAATTATGTATGTGAGACAACTCATGGTTGACCTATGAAAAATAGAAGTTATAAAATTGAACACATCATGATAGAATGTGTTCATGACTAAGGAATATAAGGGCATTCATGACATGACTTTGATTCAGTGAAATTTTAATTGAACTATTAATATTTAATAATACATAAATTGTCTATCTACTTTATTAAATCTGACATGATTCTTGAAATGATGGTTTCTTCCGCTTTAGTGGTAGAAAAATCTACCATTATTATTATCTAAAAATAGAATAACCCAATTATATTATTTGCTTATATCTAAAATGACTTGACAATGTTAGTGTCAAGATAAACCAACGAGAATTATGATCATTCAATAAGAGAATTACCATAATTAATTGGTACTAGTAGGTAGTCGAGTTGACTACAATATGATAAACCTATAATGTGATTCATTATAGTTAGATAATGAAATCTTGATATCACTAACTTTAAGTAAGAATAATTTCATTTCATTGTAAGATCTATATAAAGATGGTGTATATTTGAATATCAATAATATTTGATTTCGAAGGATGAAAGCACTGGATGATGAGTTCAATATGTGTATTGTGTGAACAAGAACATATAACTTGGGTTGTTATATTATCCATATATTTGGGACATTATCGTTTTAGAATCGATTTTGTTTAAAATAATGATGATATTACAAAAAATATGGGAGGAGATTCCTTGTAACAAAAGGGCTATGACTTAGAATGATGCATCTTCTATTCATATACTAAAGTCTTTGAAGTTTATAACATGTTAGACTTAGACTAGTTAATTCTAATCATGTGAAATGATGAAATGATTAAAGTTAACGATCAAATATTTGAATTTGTATATCGGTATATGGAATTTATGTGAACAAAATCAATTTAAGTCATTCAATAATAGAAAGATTTTGGTATGTTGTAAAACCAAATTAATTGAGACAATAATGCAAGATTATTTCCATGATTAATATGGAATAAATTCGTGAATAATTATAGATATAAAGATGTATATCTCTTGTTATATTATCTCAAAATTTGAATTGCCTAAATGGAGCTCCTTTATAAGAGCACCTATTGGAGTGTTGCATCTTTGTTAAGATAATTAAATTCTATGTTTCCAGGTCAACCCTAGATTATAACTAAAAATTGCTTTGTATATGGAAAAGTACAAAACAAAAATGATATATAGTTTTGCTAACTTTCTAATGGTATATAGATTGCATCATATGTGAATGTATCAAAAAAATGGAAACATACAAGACATGTGGGGGAAGTCAAGATAGATAGTACCTCTTATGTGAAACCATAATAAACATTCTTATAAAAAAGGAAGAAATTTCCCATAATAATATAAAAATGTGGGGTGTCTTACATGTTGATATAGAAAGAACCAAAGTTCTATTTGGTCAAGTGTTGTACACATGGATCATTGGAACATGGAATAAAGCATACATAGGTCATTAAGAAAGATGATGGACATTTCTATATTGATTGATTGATGTATACAATGCTCATAGAAAACAAGTTTTGATTAAGTATAATGTAAGATAGTGTTACTTTTATAGAAGTAAAGATAAGAGTATTTTCAATCGTGATAAAGATACTTAAAGTACTTACCTATTGTACAACTGTAGAAATTAACACTTAAAGTGGAAAGAGTTGTATTGTGAAAAACCTTAGAAGTCAAACTTCTCAAAGGATACAAATAGTGCAAAAATCATGTGAGATTGATATTGAACGAGAATATCCACCACATCTTATGTAGTGAAAACACAATACTACTAGAACAACTTATCTCAATTAGAGTTATCTTCATAAACTCGGGAAAGTTTAAAGATAGCATTTTTGGATCCAACAACCATATAATTAAATGAGGAGATCAAGTTGTAGAATTAGACTAAAGCCCTAAATGAAAGTAAATGCAAAGGAAAATCTTACCCTACTGACTCGAGATCTCAATATATGGGTTCAAAAGGACAACCTAGTTGTATGAAACTAAGGGAGATCATTATGGGGGAGCTTGTATACTTCCAATAAACCATTAGAGGGAGTTGTTGAACTTTCTAGTCCATTTCTATATAAAACAGTGATAGTGATATGAGGTTAAGCATAAGGCTTTTAATGAATTCTATATAATTATGAATGTTTAAGTTAACATAAAGAATCACCAATTTGAGAGAGAAGTGAGGTTGCTTCGAAGGGAATTGTGGAAGATGCAATTCCTAAGAGTTCTTGCGGAACCAGACTAGTGTTTAGGACCATAACGAACACAGCTATGAGGACTTCACCATGTTAGGAGTAATCATATATGTTCATCTATATAAAAAACAACCCAATGCAAAGACACCGCGTCTACTGACAGCTAAGAGACTAAGTGTGTTTCACAAAGGAGGGTTCAAAGGGTAACATCTACCTATCATATGCATGATTCCACTGTAAAAATTTAGCGGAACATTTTGTGCTTTTTCAGTTGATATCTATTCATGTGAGAGATTGTTGGAGAATTTGGTTGAAAAAATAATTTTTCACCAACTTTGGACATAAATAAATATATGTATATGTTATATATATATATATATTGATAATGTTTTGTGGATTTGCGTACTCCTTGATGAAAGCTTCACAACAAACTAGGATAGGTCCAAAGTGGAGTTAATGTGAATGAGATATCGACTCTCAAAGTAAGGTATTTGAAATGGAAATTGGAAGGATAAACATGTGATAATTTTGTCCCACATTGGAGTGGGAACAGACTTTAGAGGAATTTATAAGTGAAATGATTTATTGCTTATTAAATCCTTTGACTTATGTTTTACTCCCTTGCCTACACGCACACAGGGGGTGCAAATTCTAGTAAGATTGGCGATGACCTTGTGAACCAATGCATGCCCGCATGAATGCTACACCGAAATCCCCAAGCTCGTGCAGTCCAATTTCAAAATTTTAAAGCCTTCCAGATTTATTATTTATAGAATTTGATTAGATATCAATTTATGTTAATTTAGTGTATCTTGTTGAATGTCAAAACGACCTTGTAAATTGCTTTTTGTAATATCAAGATTATTTCTTGAAGAAAAATTCGACTTTTCAGTATATATATACAAACCTTCTGGTACATTCGAAGATACTGAAAAAAATGAATTCAGATACATAGTTCGAGAAAACCTAACTAACATACACACACGAAAAACGCAGGTTCCTTCTTGATTCAATTTCAAGTGAAGACCATATCGTATTTACTTATGATTTACTTTCAGGCAAGTGGGTCATGTGCGGCAGTACAACTGCTGTCGTCATTGTACTATGGGAAATAGAAGGAGAATATATTTAAGGGAACTATGTTAAACACATACCTCAATCACTTTTCATTTACGTTTATTTCTAAACACATACCTCAATCACTTTTCGTTTACATTTATTTAATTATCTTTTAGTATTACCTATTATCGGGTCTCTACTTTTACACCCGTCTTTTTCTTTGTATTATTATATATATATGTATAATAACAGTATCATTATATACTGTTTACTATCGTAAATACTTATGAAGTTTCAACTATGTTATATATTCTTTTGAAATCTGTCAAAGTTTAAACTCTAAGAGCTAAGAGAAAATTTGTTTTATTTAAAAAGAAAAACACATACAAAATATGTCCAGGACTACAACACATCAGCAGCCAAATTACATATTTGATTTGAGAACCAAAGACAAAAGTGGGAAAATTCGTTTTGTCAGACAAAAACGTTGACAAAACTAATATAAGCGAACCACCATGTAACATTGATTATCTCTTAAGTTACGGTTATATAGTGATCTAGCTGCCGTAAATTCCATTATTAAATTTATATACCATTCCAATTATTCGTCATCTAATATTCTAATGTTAGTTAGTTAAGTTTGACAAAAAATAAAATAAAAGCTATCAAGGACTAGGAATTAGAAGAAGAAAAATAGATTAAAAACATGACACAAAAAAGAAATAATTAAACAAAGTAGGATGTGGAACTTTCTTTATTTAAAAAACGAATATAATATTATAATCAATAATAACGGCTAATGCAAACTATTTACGGTTTTGTATTGAATTAGAAAACAGGCATCTGAAACATTCCTCATTTGAATCAAAAATAAATTAATATTAGTGGTCATGGTGAGTATGGATCGGTTTGAATTTTTTGGTTAAAATCAAAAATCAAATTTAAAGTTCAGTTTTTGAATCTTTTAAAAACTGTAAGTATTCGGTTTTTCGACTTCGATTTTGTTTTGTTTCAGCTTTTTCAATTTGGATTCCGGTTTTTAGTGTTGGCAGTAAAACTTGAATTCAAACAATCAACAAGAAAGAGATCATGTCTATTCTTTACAAATATCACAGAAAGAGAAGATTAAAGAGGAAAAAAAACATGCCCAAAAAGATATTATAAAAAATCTCGAAGATCTATAGTCTATAGTAAGAACTAGAACAAGACAATGTTTCAACAATATCTTAAAAGAGTGATTAAAAACTCAAAACTCATGTCAACTCCCGATAATTTTTTAGTTTCTTCAACGATAAAATGAGATAAATTTACAACTGAGTTGTGTTTTTGATGACAAATAAAAAGTCAATTAAATCTACGTTTGCGTCCCCAAGGCGCCAAGAAGTGTTAGACTAGACACAATTCCCAAAGAAAAACTACAGCCTGCTATCTATTACGAGTTAAAAAAGGACTCTTCCAATCTATTATTGCCACCAACTTTACTCGACCAATCAAAAGCTCTAGTAAACACCTACCAAATACCTCATGCGTTTTACTACTATGGGTCGGTTTTTCCTAATAAATCCATAAACCGAACAGTATCTATCAATTCATCGGTTTTTCAGTTCGGCCCGTTTTTTCTATTATTCTCGATTTCGATTTGATTTTCGGTTTTTATGTTCACCTCTAATTACCCTAATTAGTATATGACATTTTTAATGAACATTTTTTTATATTTGAGTTACGGTTTGATACGTTTACCTAAAATATATTAGAGAAATTGACAAGCTACCCAAAAAGAAAGATGTAGTCTATGGAAGGTATATATTATTATAACATACAAAATACTTTCAAACTCTCATTGGAACATGTCGTTCAAAGAATATGGTTGAAGATTTGTTAATATCTTGAAGCATCTAGTCTAGTAATATGAGTATATCTTGATGTTGATGTTGATGTTGATGTTGGCTAAACTAGTATCGTTACTTTTGTAATGATTACAAATAATAAACATATGATTCATGTATCGCTAAGGTAAGTAAAAAATTATAATAATTGAATCTTCAAACCTTTCTATAGGTACACAAACATCACTTATTTTACTTCTTGTTTCTAACATCCGTGCAACCGTAAAACGAATTATTTCTGCATTTTTTTTGTTGAAAAGTGTGATTGATAATCAAAATAAGGGTAATGTATGTTATGCATAAATTTCTTGTACTTTATGATTTATATATTTGAATTGATGATGATTTTATAGTTAGTCTACCACTATTGATGCATAAAAAGCATTAGAAGCTCTTATTAACAAATTACTCGCTATTAAAAGAAAGATAAGATTTTGAAAGGGTTGCATTTTGAGAGGAATGAGGAGAAGATGATTTCAACCGTTTGATTTCTATAATTAACATATTAAATTTGTTGCATCTTAATAACGCTGCATTTTACATAAAATGTAGTGTACACGTAAAATGCAGTGTTGTGAATCTTAGTCGTTGTTCAGAGAAATCAACTACTGAGATCGTCTGCCCCGGTTCCACTCAAAATACAAGTGAAATTTTATAGTTACTTATGTTAAGTAATATAACATACAAAATGCAGACAACGATGTCCATTTAATAACATTAGAGATGGTATATTAGGGATTTCTTTTGTACCAACTTTTGATCTTGTTTGTAATACATTTTGAAACACCATTTACATGATTAGTTACAAAAAAATTATAATAATTATTGTCCAGATCCATAAAATCGTAAGAATGTAAGGAAAAAGCATCTTCCAGTAAAATGCCCAAAAATGTTTTATGTTGAGGACAACTAACACGATGAAGGGCTAAGAATTGGTATTTGCTTATAAACATTAGTGCCTACAACACTTAGGACTTCGACTTTCACAAAGTCAATTCTTAGTGAATATCATGCACCACTTCTACTTGAGATTTCTTTGGTCCGATATATAATCATTCAAACGAATAAAGAACAAAAACAATTTATAAATAGTTATGATAATAATAAACTACAGCATATTGTTCATGGCTCTGTGCGTTTCATGATCCATGTAGTCTCCACCCATGGGTACAAAAGGACCATTATACCCATACATATTATCAAAGAACCTTTCATCAGGACCCATACCACCGCCCATTGGACCCCATGGTACCGGGCCTGAGATACTTGACCCAGATGGTTCTTCGTTCATGCCCGGTCCATTATGGCTTGATGGAGAGTTTCCAGTTGGCCTCTTATTGTTGGACCCACCTCCTGTAAGAGATATGGAATTTGACTGCTGCTGCTGCATTTGAAGTTGGTTTTTCATCGGTGACTTTGGCCTAAGTGCTTCGATGTCGGGAGTTGTCAACACGAGATGACCCGCTTCTGGTGGTGGGTTTCTTCCGCCTCCTCCTTGCCACACTTTCCCATCTTTATCCACAAAATTCCGAACAAATCCCTAAAAATTTTTACAGAAAAATCATATTAGAAGTGGCCATCGTACAGGTTTGAGTCGAAACGGGTCAACTTTCGGGTTGGGTTGACCCACCAATATTTGTCCATACTATTTATATGTTCAATGTTCTGGTGACCAAGACTAACGAGTCATTTGACCTTTTCCATGGTCAATGGTAACGTATTATATTACAGCTAACTTTCAATAAACAATCCATCATTCTCATTTGGTACAGGTGCAAGATGAACACGCCCAGTAACTGGTCAAAACAGATTGAGGCGGTTGACCCACAAACACTTTCTAGTCCAATTTTCAAAAAATACTCGAGAATAATTAACACGCTAACTATGATTACCAAAGAAACATTTAATCATAATAATGATCTTTGAATAAAAAAGATTCAAAAGATTATATGCTTTGAAATAGACTGATAAAGAACAACCCAGTCATCTTGCTATCCAGCCAAACAACCAGCCCATTCAGCCCACTATTTGGAAAGTTTATCACAGGAGGAATAAGGGACACGCGTAGGGATTGGATTAAAGGAGTTAGTTATTTTGGTTGTTATATAGGGAGTGGAGCGAGTGGAGTAGGGTATGCATGTGTAATGTTATTTTGTTTCGGCTGTAGGCTTTGGGCAGAAAGTTTCCATGATTATGGATCTTCTCTGATTTCCTTTATTCCTCCTGTGAACTTTCCAAATAATGGGCTGAGTGAGCTGGTTGTTGTTGGGCTGGATAGCAAGACTATTAGGTTGTTCTTTATCCTACACTTTCAGAGATTTCAGCCCGTTTGACCTGCCTAGCCCATTTCCCTTTAAGCAAAATAAATGAACTTGTGGTACATTAATTATTCAGTCCTGATTGGCAAGAATAAATCAAATCTTAATATCTTATACAACTCTTCTTTCATTTAAGGTCAAAAACATTATATTATGTTGTTCTTTTCTATCAAGGGGGTAGGCATGATTTTATGTATTCCTATATCATTATAATACCAAAATAACAAAAAATAAAATACAAAAACAACAGCAGAAAGACGGGCATGAAAAGAGTACCTCAGAATTGAAATTTGAGGAGGACAAGTCTTTACCAACAGTCAACCACCCAGACCGTATATTATGGTCTTCACCGAAAAGCTCAAGCCTTCGACGTCCGAGTGAGAAATGCTCGATAATACGATACATATCTTCAGGTTTTGCAGTAGAACCTGCAATTCCAATGCAAAAAGGTTGAGGAAAGAGGTACCTCTAGCTTGTGTACTTGATATGCATAACATTTGACTTCACACAAATTTTGAGTAAGACATTTTACTATTCATCAAATACTTAAATATCTTTAACGAGACAAATCCAAAATATCCGGTGTACCCACATAATACCATCAATTTGCATGGGACGGTGATTATGCACAAAGAAAAAGAAATGGTAATTCTAGGAAGGAATCTTTTCGAGAAGAATTCAAACTTTCATGGACATACATCCCCCTTTTAATGAAGGAAGATTCAGAACTAACTTCCAATTTTAAGCTTGACAAAAGTCTATTTGGCTGTCTATTTTGATGTAATGTGTTTTCAAGAATGAATTAGTAATCATATCTGAATCTAAATAAAATCATGGAGAAGACCTACGAACTTTTGGCTGTCAACCTCTTTTCTCTTTTGACCTTATTTCTTGACCTTAAAAGCAGCACTCTTTTTTAATTTTGTTACACACTTCACTTAACAACACCTGCTATACGTGTTGTTATTTGGAATATAAATGCACTTATAAACGACAAAGAAATCAACAATTTTTGTTGAAGAGCCCATTTCCCCTGATACTAGTGTTTGGACCTGAAAACCGCTGAACCTTAAGAACTGTCATATTAAAGTTTGCAAGACTACGAATGCAGAGTTCATATACCCAAAAATAAGTTCAAAAGAGGAATAATGGAATATGCCTCAAGTAAAGTTTGTTGGTGTGCTACGTAACTTCCCCTTAAATCTATCACCTAAACACTTTTATATTACTTGAAGGGTAACCCATCATAGTATCATACACTCGATAGTCAAGTTTGGTTAAGAACAGAGTTCCTCAAATGAAAAAACGGCATGGCTGCTTAAAGACTACATGGCTAACAGAAGAAAGAAAACTAAACACTTTGTACGACAACAAATCAGAAAACATCAACAATACTGACCATATGGAGGCTCCTCGGCAATAATTACATCTGTATCAATGTTGGCATGGATTATGTGACCATCAGTGCTCCGCCTAACAGTTCCTTTTATTCCCATCAAGCAGTGCTCCTAAAAAAATTACAAGCAGTTAGATAAACAGATAAAAAAAAAGATGTACAAATTCATAAACGATGAAGGGTGTATCATCTTCTACCAAAAACCGCCTTCAACGTCTCTGAACACTTGGTGCCATCATCAATATTTTATAGAGTTTCTAGGATAACTTGCAATCAATCAAAGGATAACAAAAAAAGAAACAAACAAAACAAAAAAACCAGCCAACCTTTGAACGCTGAAATAAAGTATGTGAATCATGACGCGATCCAGGTGTTGATTTGGTTTTGTTGGTTTTCACCCAACATATATCTTCACACCTACGGAACCCCCACTACAATAGTACAATAACAGAGGATCATTGAAAATTTTGACCATTGGTGAATCATGAGGATTACTACTGAAGTCAAAAAAGATAAACTGAAACACGATTTTGAGGTACCTTCTTTAGACACTGCCGACCCTGCTCAAGACCTACTCCATCACCAACCCAGAGGAATACAAAAGATGGTGTGTCCGCAATTGCCTGGAGAAATACAGAGTTTCGGAAGATAAGCCATGAAAAATTATAAAATTGATATACAACCTCCATTGAAGGCAAAAGGGAGAGACAGAGAGAGAGATAGAGAGAGGTACACTATAAGGTGAGAATATCATGAAAAGTATCCACCGTTAAAATAATATGTTTGCAATATAGTACATTAATCACATACACTTTCCAAACATAGTGTGTTAGTACTAAAAGAGGTTAGACATAGTACTCTTTTAACAAATGGACAGACACTGACGTGAACTCATGCGGTTCCAACATGCTCAGCAAGGCAGAGATGACTAAGTGATATATGGAGTAAATTATAACTAACAATAGCAGTGGCAATGCTAGCCAGTAGTTTTTAAGCAGTTATTTTCTGTTTGATAACCTCTTTTGCTATTTACATTGGACTTTCTATGAATAATAACAACTCGCCAAAGGTATATATTACTGAACAAGGTGAAACAGATTATGCTTTCAAAAATCAGAATGTTTGTGTTCTTTATTTCAAAAGGGAAATAGCAGTGACAATATTTCAGCAAATCATAATGAAAAGACAAGATAAGAGAAGCATAACTACCTCAATCTTAAGATTCATTATTTCCTCAAAACTCCAGTACTCCATATGGTCAGTGACACCAGGAGCCCGATGAACATATTCCTCCCAAGGTGGATCCACAAGAATAACATCAAACTTGGTCCCAAAGAACTCCGGTGATAAAACTTGCTCACGCAGATCACACTTGTAATACATAGGAGCAGAAGCAGAGGAAGCAACAATTTCATCCTTCTTTTGTATAAGCTCCCGAAGCTTTGGATAGTCCTCCACAACACTAGTGAGCTCTAGTTCCCTGATATAATTTTGGGGTCGCAAACCAGTGTCAACAAAATTTTGTGAATAATCGTTCTGTTCTCCTCGAGATGGAGCTTTACCGGGAGGCCCATTATTTCTGGAAGGGACCCACCCACCAGGTCCTTTATCTTGTAGCTGCCCACGGCCCATGGGTCCTAGAGCATTGAAACCAGGACCCGGCATGTTTGAAGGCATTCCTCTTACAGGTCCGGGTTGGTTGAAATACATACCCGAATTTGGTGGGGGCCCTATATTTGGAGGAAATCTAGGTCCCGTTGGTCCGCCAGGTGGAACTCCGGGCCAAACAACGGGAGGAGAAAATGGCGGGATAAAGACAGCAGGAGACATTGGAGGACCTGGACCAGGAGACATGGTGGGAGTGAGTGGTTGCAAGCCGCCAGGTGGCTGCATTCCAAGTGGTCCAAAAGGTGAACCCATCATCGGCACTTGCATGTTGAGTTGTTGACCATCTCTACCTGTAGGCCGAACCCTTCCTCCTCTCCCCATTCTATTGTTACTTTTAACACCTTGAGAAATGCCTCTGTTAAATGAACCTGAATCTAGATATCCATGAGAAGGCTGTGAATCATTACTTGAAGATTGACCCTGCCAGCCACCTGGACGATTGGGTAAATTACCACGCTGCCCTCTACCTTTCCCTCCCTCAATATCGTCCACATTTCTATCATCTCCATATCTATCTTTTGGATCTTCAACAGATTGATCATCATTTTGTCCTGGTTTTATATCAGATTGCTCGTTAACTTCATTTTTCCTCCAAGGCTTCGTTTCAATCTCTATCACATCATAGTTATCTTTAAAAATACCGTAATTTGATGAGGTTTTCACAGCATTATCCTTTCTACCACCTGTACGACCCATATGTCTTTCTGAGTCGGCTCGATCACGACCACGTCTTTGTGATGGTGTCTCCCAATCTCGTGTGTAGTCATAAGGAGCATCACCATCTTTTATTTCCTTATTATCAGAAAAGCCCGGTTGCCTTCTTTTCCAGCTATCATCTCTTCCTTTCGATCTATCCTCTCTATAACCATCCTTTTCATCCTTCCTTCTGTAATTGCTGCTTTTATCTGAATCCAACTCATTGTATTCTCCCTCATGATGATGCCTTGCACTTCTCTCAGGAGTCCTTGACCTTGTAGAACGGTCAATGTCTCTTCTACCCCTTTCCCTTATCCATGTACCACCTCCATCTTCATCAACATTGTATGATCTTTCACGGCTTTCAACTATATCTACTTTCATATCTTCACGATTAACAGGATTTTCTTCCACATGAGCTTCTACATTTTCCTTACTCTTAGCCTTCTCGGAGTCACCTCTTCTCTCATCTTTTTCATGGTACTTAAGACCTTTATCCCCAGCCCTTTGATCGGATTCTTCTACAATATTTGCATCATCCCACCTTTTTCTTGTGTGTCTTCCTGAATCAGAAGACCCATGACCCTTTTCTCGGCTGATCTCTTTTCTCTCAGCGTATCTTGAATCCTTTTCTTGCAGCGTTTCAAGATCTCCATCATCCAATCTTTCATCTTTAACCTTATTTCTGCTTTGAGAACTCTCACGATCAGACATCTTTGACGCTGACTTTCTTCTCTCACTTCGTTCTCCAACATCATGCCGATTTTCACCCTCCCCATCTTGATACCAATTACTCAACGTCTCTAAAGCACTCTCTTCTTGTTTCTTTTTCAACTGCTTAGCTCTTAACTCTTTTTTTGACTCATAATCATCTTCCTCACTAATCGCCTTGTTGGACCCACCTGGCCTCTTCCTACTCTCGTTTTTCTCCCTTCTTCCATTATTTTCTAATCCTTCAGCTTCCTCTCCACCTCCCGAATGCCTTGATTTCCCTGACCTCCGCTTTCTCCTCTCATCCCCTTCCCATGTTTCATCATCTCTGGCCCTATCACTCCTACCACCTGAACTATCTTCCACATCCCTTTTCACAGAACCTTTTACACGTTCAGGTGAACTCATCATATATGCCTACGAATTACTAAACACTACACAAGGAAAACACTACAAGCAAACCATCCTGAAAAGGTCACGTAAATCAATCACTCACTTTTAAAAATGGAAGTTCATAGCATGGTATATAAGACAGTCGATTCAATTTCTGAGTTTCACATATGCAAACTTACTGTAATAATCAAATGTAAAACCGATATGAATTTCATTGTATGTTAAACTAAACGCTACAGTCTAAAGTATTTACATGATAGTGAAGCATAATCTGGCAAATTTATTACAAAAACTTTAAAAACATTATAGACTTAAATGTTGAGAAAAAGAAAAAGCCATTTGACCTATACATGTAAATATGCAGGTGTATCTATCAGGAGGATAATGAGTTCTCTAATTCATCAGAGTAATTCATCAATTTGTCCAGTATTAACTCCATATAATATATAATATATAGGATATAGATACAACCAACACACACTATTACTCAAAAACCTTAATTGAAACCCTAATATATTGAACGAAGACTAGCATACAAACTTAATACAGCTTGGGCCTTGGGACTGCAATTGCCAACAAAAGAAGTTGGTTAAAGTTAAACCCTAGATTAATTACCTTGTAGTAACAAATACAAAAACTAATGGAATGTAGGGAAACAGTAACGATTGATTACTAGTTTGATCAATAGGGGAATAAAAGAGGAGTTACCTTCGAAGATGCGCGTTTGATGATTGAGCGGAGTATTTTGCAGATTGAAATTAAGATGGAGATCGGGTTGAGAGTTTATTTGGGACGATTTGGGTCGGGTGGGTGGATCTTTTATATTTATGTGAACTATTGAAAGTGTTGAGATTTTTAGAATTTTATTTGTGGATAAAAATAAATTCAACCAAATGTGATGCTCAATTCCTTTATGTGTTATTTTTAGGGTTTGTTTAGTTTATGCCGTCTTGTGGCTTTGCGGGTGTTGAGAACTTGGAAAAGATGAATAGGATGTGGTTGATAAATTTAATTTGTAGTTAGGAATTAAAAGTTTATAGTTAGAGTTAATAGATGAAATTTATACTTAAAGCTTTTTTTTTTTATAGTTGTTTAGTCATAACTTGTCGGAGTTTGAGAAAAGATACAAATTGACGTAAAGTGACAAACAAACCCAATAAATAATTATATAAGGGATATTTATGTAATTTATCATTTCAAAAGCTTTTAGCTTATTGTTTAAAAACTACTAGCTTTTAACTAGTGTCTTTATAGAAACTAGATTATAACTAGCGAATTCGTGGGATGTCACATGTTTTTTCATTATATTTCGTTTATTATTAATAGTTTGATATTTAAAAACATATAACATATGTCTTGTACAATGAAAATTTGTATCTTAAATGCTGAACGGGGATAAAACGGATCCTTCTACTGAAAAACTTTGTTTGTACATAGATTATCATTGTGAGACTTGTGTGTTTTTATAAAGCTGATCAAGTAAATAATGTGTTGGATAGTTCAACTTATAAAAATTGTGCTTGCATGTTTGAAGTTAATAGAATAAGAATAGTTTGTTAATTTTCATAAGAATTAATTAGATTTAAGTTGTTTCCTTAAAAGTTTTGGTTATATTATTTGTTGTGACAATAAAAGTCCATCATTTTTTGTGATGTTTGCATTTATGACTGTACATATATAGTAGCTTAATGTTTAAGTACGTGTTCATGATATGGACAAGATTATCATGTTGCTGTTAAAATTTCACCAAATTATAATCCATGTGACTCGCTTGATTAGACATGTTTTTACATGTATAGTCAAATTCAATGAATAAATATGTAGTTAATTGATCATGTTGTTACGATAGTCTTTTAAGAGACAATTTGCTAATAACATAGCACTCGTGATATTCAATCGTTAAAGTGATATTCAACCTATTGATATAGGCACACTTTTACAAAATGAAATGACCATACAATACAATATTGCATTAATTGTTAATATTGAATACAAAAAGAAATTTTTATAAATCCTATCAATAACTTTTGTGAATAGAACTGTTATTTACTTATTTTATGATGTTGAATCATTTTAACATATTGAGTAAAACAAAAGTTTAATGTTGCCAGTGCAAATTGTGGAATTCGGCTATCGTGTAATCATTTAATGATAAATATATATGAATCTCATGTTTATACCAATAGTAATATATCAACTCTCCCAAAACAATATTATATTCAATAATGCAAAATGCAATACGCTTCCCATTTGTCACCTTTAACGATTGTCGCAAACATATGTTCATGTCTGCATCTATATCGCATTGATTAACAAACAATGATTAGGAAAATTATTTGTTCATATGAAAATCAAGGTACACTTGTCTTTAAATATATAATATGTTAATAAAACAAATTATTTGAAATTCAAGCAATAAATCGGCAATGACATTTGTAGTGTACATCATCACTAACACACTTTGACCAACTTGCTCATTCTTTTGAACGTGCAAGCCAAAGAGTACTCAGGGCCCGAAGCTTAGCGAAGTAGCTAGTCATTGCAATTAAAGCTTCTACGATCGTCGAGTAGTGAGTATTTCATGCATCATTTTAAACATATTCTCACGTAACTGCTTAGCCTGTAATATGAGATTACCATAAATCATATAACATAAATTCTATTTAATTTGAAAAAATAAGGAAAAAAATAAATCTAGTAATCAATTTAAATTAAATTTAATAATGACAGATGTGTAATAATATATATATATATATATATTGATATGAAAAATAATCAAAAATAGAGATTGAAAATGAACATATTATTTTAATGGGGAATTACCTTGTATAAGAAAAATTGAATTGCTCCCAATTTTCCGATTGCCATAGCCATTTGAGCCATGTAAGTTGCTAAATTTGTCATCGTCATTGATACCTATTGTGAACCACTAACCAAAGATTCACCGAGAGTTTGTTGTAATATTTCCATTCCCTATGATATACTTTCTTCTTCAAGTATTGCTTTATTTTCTAAAAATTTTAGTGTTCTTAATTGTTGTTGTGTTAGCTCTTGTTGAATGACAATTAGCTACATCAATATTCCAAAATTTTATTACTCTACTCATCACATCCACCCTCAACGACTTTGCGATTTGCTTTCTTGTTACAAGTTTTACAAGCATATGTAAATCACCCATCATCAAGCACCACTCTAGCAATAGTAGCTTTCACCACACACACAGACACCTTCAAAATAATGTATGGCGTTTTGTAAGTAATGTATAAAGTACAAGACATTTAAGTAATTTTAAGATAATTAACTTTCTTATACATGTTAATTTTTTGTGTATATATATATACAACTTAATAAAATTGTTAACCTTTGCCCGAACTTGTTCAACATTCTTAAGTGGTGGCCTGAGAAAATAATCTACTGTGGACTCAATAACTGTGTTTGGCTCAAGATCCGCCACCTGTAAGGGTAACTGATCAACAACATCATTGGTTAACAACCTGTATAGCCACCAAGGGTTATTTGTAATTAGTAAGAATATGACTAATTTTTTTGATAATGATTATGTGTTAAGGCAAGTACCCTACTTTAAAATTCTCGATTGGCGTAACTAAAGAATTGATGTGTAAACGACTACCAAATAGCTTATTTGAGACCTGTGGCTTGCCTCACAAACATGTAGGAAGATATATTACTATAAAAATTAAGGATTAGTTGAAAGTGTATACATACGTTCCCATTCCTTAATCTTCCCATTCTAAATAAACACAATAATATGGTCAACGGTATGTTTGTTGTTAGAAACAAAGTCGTGTAACTGTTTTGCATAATCGCCCCATAAAGCACACTAAATCTTCTTGCCACTATTAAAAGTAAAAATGTTAGTATTGTTGGGTCAGAGACCCGACTGATGTAATTTATAGATGACAAATTCACTTAAGTGTTCTTATTGTTCGCTGCATCTGTTAGCAGCGGACAGTAGAGTAGACTGCAGAGGCACTCATTGATCAAACTGATCAGTGAGCTATTTTATACTTAGAATATTCACTTGTCTACTCTGATCACTGCATATGTTAGTAGTAACTTTCTTTGTATAACTCGGAACTCAATGAAGTAATCATTACTCGCTAATGAGCACTTAATCTTCAGAAGTTACACTGGCTGACGCTGTCAAGAACATGAAGCATCTGTTGAGGTCGAAAATTGAAGACAAAGACAGAGAGCAGTTGTGACACCCGACACTTTAGGGTAATGATTACCTTAAACTAGAACTCTAATTACGTGTATTTAGTTCTTTATTAGGCTAAGTACTTGTGATTACTTGCAAATATTTGTATATATGTGTATATACACTTACGTAATTGTTTGAATTACACCTTCGTAATTATTCATAAATACGCGAAACAACCGGACGTGGTCCGACTATTATTACGACGTTGGTGAAAACTTTTCATAGATAACGTAATCATATTTTATAGTTAAAATAGTGGTTATATACCTTATATTATTATTTCAAATAATAATACACGAAAAACTTTGACGTTGTGTTTAAAACGTAACAAACGCGACAAAAACGCACAAACCGAGCCCGACACCCGAGCAACACCCGAAATATACTTTTGTAACTCAATTTAGTATTTTAAGAATACTTACTTATCCCGAATATTATTCACAAATTTAAAAGTATATACAAAAGCTTAACGTAAATTATCTACTTTTTAAAACCACAAATTAACGTTTAAACGAACGGGGAACGAAACACGAAGTCGAGAAAACGAGTCACGAGCCCGAAACACCTTTGGGCCAGGCCCATCTCGGCCTAGGCTGGCCCAAGAGGCCACCCTAAATAAGCCCAAACCCACCCCACAAAAACACCTCCCTACACTCCATTTTTCACACACACAACCCACACTTTCTCTCTCTAAAAATCTGCCACCATCCTCACCACCATCAACCACCACTCCAGCACCACAAGCCGCCATCACACTTTCAAGGAGAAGTCAAGAAATCAAGCCCTTTTCTCACCTTCCTCTCCTTTTTGATCGGTCTTTCAACTTGTAAGAACATCTAACTCATTTAGAATACTTGTAACACATTGATAAACATGTTAAAATGCTCACTTAACAAAGATATGTCCAAAAGATTGCACAAAAATCGTTTTCATAGCTTAAAACATGCAAGAACCTTACATGAAATCCGGCTAGGAAACTTGTCCGACTTTGGGAGGTGATATCTCCCTCAAAAATTAACCAAAATGAACGATTCAAAAGGCTAAAACTAAGTTTAAGAAGTTATCTTTCATTTGCCACTGGTCTCATAATTTTTGAAGCTCGTTTGATACCCGAAATACTTCTTACAAAAACATGTAGGCGGGCTGGGTAAAAGGCAGAAAAATTGTCCCTCATTGCTTTAGTCATAACTCGAGATTTACATATCCAAAAGACTTGATACCAGCGCCAAAACTTCAGAACTTTTGTTGAGAAAAATAGTCGTTTAGATGACCTCGTCCAAACACGCACGCATTCTGCCCAGAAAATCGATCTCCTTGCATGTCTCCTGATTGGCTACTTTTTGACCTTTGTGGGAAACTACAATTTTTATAAATACTTAGACTTGTCTAAAAATTCTGTAAAAATTATTTTAAGTACCTAACATACTAAGAAACAACATATATTTTTCTTGAATTTTATCTCGAACATTTGGATTACGAAATAAAATTGGCAAAACGGGTCTGTTTCTGATCCCTGTGTCGCGGAAGCCCAGTAGACATTAGCAACACTAGCCTTGTGTCGCTATAGCATTTGAACCGTCACATTAGCGACACTAGTCTTGTGTCGCTATATCATTTGAACCGTCACCTTAGCGACACTAGCATTGTGTCGCCAAAATCACATTAGCGACACTAGCCTTGTGTCGCTGTAGCATTTGAACCGTCACCTTAGCGACACTAGCTTTGTGTCGCCAATCACATTAGCGACACTAGCCTTGTGTCGCTAGCAACCCAAAAATCGAACATTTGCGACACTATCCTTGTGTCGCTAAAAACCCAGCTCGACCCCAGCCAGGGGCCCTGCCCCTTGGACCCCACCAGGGGTTGCCACCCCTTGGACCCCACCACCAGGGGCGCTGCCCCCGGACCCCCGTCATTCGTAGGCTTCGCCCACTTACCACACTAATCAACATTATGTTTTCACAAACTTTCACCAACGGGTCGTACACGTTTTCAATAAGCAAACAATAATGGACATACTAGTTAAGTGAACTACTAGCGAATAGGTGGGCATTAACCCTCAACCTACATGATTGACTTAAGTGGACATTAACCCTCCACTTATACAATCACTATAGATGGTCTTTTGAGACATCTACTTACACAATCTTATACGTCTAGGGTGTTAGAAGATTTCTCTTGGGAACACAAGTTGCTTGCTATTTGTTATTTGCTAAATAACATACTAATCTCAGGTAAGTTTCATAGCCCCTTTTTCTACTATTTCCACTCAGGGGTGAGAATACATACAACTGCTTTTAACAACTGCTATTTTCATGTGAACGCAAGTACAAAACACGATATATTGGTTGCATGAGTTATTTAACTAATCCTAAAAGTCCCCCACACATAGTTTGTTAGTATCGTTATAGCGTGAATGTTAATGAATAGTACTATTTGGGATTGACTCCCCCCGTCCGGGTTAGTCGCGCTAACTGGTCAAACAGACGCATTATCATTTGTTCTTACGAGTGTTGGATTAGGCACTCGCAGGGAGGCACCACGATCGTGGCACTTGATTGTGACCCGACACCACAGTTAAGCTCGAACTATGGGCTCATGGCAACAATATACACCTCTTTTACATTTTTGTAATACATTACTATCATTGTTGGATGATACAAACAGGAAATCTTGTGTTCCACACGTTCCATACGATGTGATATCAACTGTTTTCAAACCTATGAACTCACCAACTTTATGTTGACTCTTTTAGTATGTATTCTCAGGTGACCAGCCGCAGTAGGATGCTTTGGAAGCAATAGCTTGAGTCGCATATTTTGAAACAACCAAGGAATTATATTGCATTTACTATATTTTGTAATAATAGTTATGTAATTCTACGTATCGGATGCGAACTCCTAGTTTTTATGTGAACACTTTTAAGTTTGTAATGTAATGATTTTTGAAAACGTCTCATATAGAGGTCGTTTGTTGTAACTCTTGTGTTGTGATATTTGATTTGGTCGGCGCCCCATTTGACACCTCATACCTTCCGCTGCCACGCGTCTTGGGGGTTGCGACAGCAGTTCACTGATATGGAAATCAACTCTGCTCTATTAACCAGCGGTTTATGCCTTTATCCTAGAAAGTACATTACGTCTGACAAATACTAATGTACAATAGAAGGTCAACTTATGCAGTACACAAGAAAACGTGCATATCTTCTCAAAGATATGTACGTTCACTAATTGTACAACTGCATTTAATTCCTTTCACCTTTTCTGTAACCTAGGAATAAAGTAAAATATAAATTTTATTCCTATGATGTAATGTCATATCCATACCTTGGAAGTTGCATTACTTTCCCAACTACTATGGTATTGACACGTGTAGGTTTTATCTCTCATTGTGTGAGACTATAAACACCACACTCAACTACCATATTAAATGTCCAGAATTTTGTATTCGCGATCAACCTGTGATTCAAGCACGTTCCTGCTTATCAGAGAACCAAGTGCGCTCACTTATCTGTTAAGTGTTGATCATTGAGCATCATCAGTGAGCTATTCGCTGATGATCTGTTGAAGCCAAATTTGTCACAAGTTAGTTTACTTAGACTTGTTTGTCTTGTCTATTTCCGCAAGTAAACTATTTAAAGTATTCAATTGATTCAAATCAATAAAAGAAAACTTTAAACTTGAATTTTTATCTATTTATATTTGTTGTTAGTAGTTAAAACTTATATTTGACAAATAGGGACCAACAAGTACTACAACATAGTTGTTAATTATGTACCATTTTAGCATGTAATTAGTCACATATAGTGTAAATAAAAAAATATCTTACGATTCATCTTGTAGAAAAAACTCAATCGACTTTGATTCCTTATCACTTTCCCTACTTAATTTTCATTTCTTTCAATGACACAAGAAGACCAACAACATATGCATGTTATAAAGTAATATAGAATATTTTAAACCAAATTCTGGTAATTAAATTAAGAGATTTTACAACTTGAGTGTATGTTTGTACTGAAAGCAAAAATGCTTGAAACCCTCCATTGCAACACATCGTCAAATGACACCAAATTGTATCCGTCTATAGCTACCTCAAAAGATGGATACCTTTTTCACTTTAGTTGTCTTACGGAAGTTGATCTTCTATTCATGTTCAAGCAACAAATATTTTCCCTTATAAGGACCTACACTGAAATTGGTGACCTCTAAGTGATTGCCTTCTTTCAAAGAATCAACAAAATCTGGCCTGAGAAATTTCTTGACGGATGCAACAATCTTGTTACCCTACAAATATATTTTAAACGGATCAATTAAAGACAACAACAACATCATTGAAAAAAAAAAATAAGCTTTAAGACAAAGTTATTTACAATTACCTCATGATCAATAAGGATCATATCCAACAAAGCTACTTATGTGGGATTATTTAAGTAACTTTGTGTCCACAACAGGATCACTTTAATCGAACCTTCCAATCATCTGTGTTGCGATGAAGAAGATTCAACAAAGTGAAACCTTCCTCTGCTACCATGGATACTAAGTAAATGGTCGGGTATTATAGATGGGTATTTGATAATAAATATGCAAATCAGTAGAAATTGTATATGTAGTTCTTCATTTTATATATGACATTGGGTATTTATAGATTCGAGTTAGACAATTCGATTTTGCATTTAGGAGGGAAAGAGGACGGTAGTGTGAATCAGTTGATATTGAAAATAAAATAAAATGGAATATGAATCTTCATAACAAAATGTGAGATATGTGAGATATTGTGATTCAATGAGATAATTGATCACGGTGAAATAGATATAGATAAAAATGTTTATTCCAGTTAATGAATTTATAATTTTAGTGAACTTGAATTTTGAGTGTAAGAAATAATTAAGGAAATGAAAGAATATATGGAAAAAACCAAAAGCTATTAATCCGGAGTTTAACTTTTGTCAATATATTTTATTAGTCAATAAGTCAGTCAACTCATTGATATAGATAGATAGCTAATGAAATATATGCTAAAATGTTGAAGAAACTATTTAGATGTATTTAGATGTTTAGATGTATTTAATTTATTTTAAATTTAAATTGAATATTTAATATTAAATATCATGGATTAACATTAGCATTGTGATCTTAAAGAGGAGGTGCATGGGCAATTTGATCAATAACAAACTTGAGTACTCCTTTTTTTGCTAATCAATTATAACATAACTATTTAGATTAATGGTTGATAAAAGATAATTTTAAAAAATAAATGGTTTTAGCTAATCAATTATAACAATCTAGATCAATGGTTAATAAAAGATAATTTTAAAATTTAAAGGGATGAGATTAAATTATGTAGTTTTATAAAAGGAAAGATCATATAAATATGGTTTGTTATAATATATAAGAGAGATTATCATTATTGACATAAAACTTTATGTGAATTTATTAACTTGAGTCTATTAATCAATGGTTGCAATATCTTTTATTACGATTAAAGTCACACATCATATCATTAGATTCTTTATCGCTACAACTATCCAAATTCTCAAATCATACATGTTAGTCCCGATTATCAGTTATGAACTACAAAATATGGAGTATGTATAGCTAGTAATTGTAGAGGAGGGTGAATACAATTTATCACTTAATTGGAGTATTTAAACTTTAATAGATTATTAACAGTTTAAAAAACACTTGTTCAATTACCAACGTAGTATGAATTGTAAGAGTTGATAACTAAGAGTACAAGGATAGATAACTTGAATGGTGAATTTATTAATCACAAATTACACCAGGTATTGAATGCGGAATAATCTAGCCATAGCTTAGATTAATTCAATATAAATTATAAGTTACTATGACACTCAATACGATAATAGAAAAATTGAACACACAAGTTAATCTATTACTCACTGGCACAAAATTGTACCTAGACAAACTTTATCACTAACACACAAGTGATAGATACAAAATGGGTAAAACTTCAAGTACAAATCGGTCACTCTATTTATAGCCAAGATATCCCGTAAATATCTCCAGAATCCTCGGACAAATAGAATGACATGTTGTTTTGTGATTGGCTTCGCTTCTAGCATATAAACTATTATGAAGGAATATCTTGTGATCCCTATTTATTATCATGCTTCTTACGTGTGTTGGATTTCCTCCAATCACAATCAAGCTTGATGTCACGCATTCCATCACTTTATCTTTGGAGGTTGCTGATGCAATTTGATCAGGGACTTCTCATAACTTGTTTGATACTTGGCGAGTCTTTATTATTTTTATTGTTGAAGTCGCTAGAGGAGTAATAATTTTCCTTACTCACTGTGAGCTAACATGCTCTTGTAGAGTGACATGTCTTGTTATCTCCCAAAGACTTCCTGCATCACCAATGAGCATGATACACATAGTTGAGATTCATTCACTCACGATATTTTCTTTTGTAATGAGAGCTTGTCTTTATTTCCAATAGTCAGTGACTAGTGACCCAACTTAGAGTTTTAACTTATGAGTTTTAACTTCATCATTGCTAATCACTGTTTCTCTAGTGACTTAGTTGGTCAGTGATCAATGACACAACAATACCATTACATTCTTTATCGTTACAATTATCTTAATTCTAGTGGTAGACATAATCATCTTAAATTGGAATCCTTTCATGTTGGATTTAACATGAAAGGTCACGGTCTTTCATAAACAAGACTTAATTAGTTTAAAAAATCTATTTTTGCCTAAATATATTAAATTCAGTGTTAATTGTGAGGTAACATGACATCTCATAACGAAGCTAGCATAAAAAGATCCCTATGGATGTAACATACCTTCATCTTGTAAATATGAGCCAAACTACAAGCTACAATGTTTTGTAATTCAGGATCTTGAAAGGAAAATAAGTAGTATATTTCAATAGTTGTAACTTTTTCTAAAGTTCTAGATATAATTATAATCGTAACTTATTTTGATGTATCTTGCTAATATGGACGTGATCAACTCTTTGATTTCTTTTCGATAGTGTAACTTTGTTTTGCAATATAAACATTACAAAGAAGTAAAACTATAGAAACAAAACAGAAAAAAGGTATGAATAGTCATTTTTGAAGGAGTGGATCCAATAGCGACGAGCAATTGAATAAAAACCTTCATACAAAGAATAAGAAAGCTTCTTAAGAGTAAAAACAATCTTTTGAATAAGACAGGTAGAAAAATTGTAGAGAACTTTAGACAGACTATAACACCCTAAACTCGAAAATACGAGTTTTCAAAAACTTTTCGCAACAATATCAGTAATAGCGAAAAACCTTCCATTATTTAATAAAAGGAAAAGGTCATGGTGTTTTTAACTTTTTCAAAATATATATTGTGTGTACCCAACTAACAAGTGGTGTTTTAATGTACGTAACTTGTAAAAACTGTTGTTTTGATGCAACATATCTGCGTGGAACCGGTAATGAATGGTACTTGCCTAGTCAGCTGCCACCTTATCTGCCACCTCATCTTCATCTTCTTCACCACCTCATCTTCATCTTCTACAACCCTTTTTTCGGCAGGGAAGCAAATTGGATAGCCTCCTGAAACTTAACAAAACACGTGCCAAGCACAACAACCATTCCCATCTTTTCCGGCTACATCACAAACTCTGCCCACCGAATTTAAGTGGTATAAACTTCGACCAGCGAAAAACTTTCTCGCCGACCAACTACATCCATCGCCAGAAGATGTTGAAGACCAACAGGAACACCTCGTGTGCACTCAAACACCCCATTCATCATAATCAACCATTTCTTCTCGATCATCACACCCTAGTTCTCAAAACCCCTAAAACACGAACCACTAACTACCCAAACAAAACCCCCCAAAACACCATGTATAATTCGTTCAGAATTACAAGAAGCAAGAATCTTTATATTAAAAACGTTTAACAGAGATTTCAAGAAAGATGAAATTAAAACTTACAAGGATTTTGGTGTTCACGGTTCTCTTTCAGTAACTCCGATTGCCCACACTATTAGATCTAAGGGTGGTCTTTGTTTTTTGGGACAGGGTGTTGAAATGGAAGAAAAATAAAGATGGTGTCAATCTTAGTGGTGGTTGTACCGAGTTGCGATTTAGTGGTGTTGTTGTTAGTGGTGGCCGGATGTCGGATGTTGGTAGTGACCGTGTTGTCGAAGTTGTAAGTTCTTTGCTAGAAAAATGGGGAAGATGATCCCAATCAAATTGACCAAGTAAGTAGGAAACAATGGTGGTGTTTGGCAGCTCAATGGAGATACAGTGAGATTTTGAATGCAGTCAAGTAAGGAAGAATTGAAAGGGTGAGATTTAGCAAAGATGGTGGTGTTTTGCTTATGAAGACAAAAAAAAAAGTGGATTTTGTATTTGACGGTCACAAAATGTATGAAAACAATGGTTTTTAAAAGGTTACGTACATTAAAAACACCACCCGTTAGTTGGATACACACAATAGATATTTTTAAAAAGTTAAATGCAATCCTAGGACCTTTTCCCTTTAATAAATAAGAAAACATGGCATTTTAGTTCCCAAAGTGCGAGTGTCGCTTATCTAGTCGGTGCAATAGTGAAAATGAAAACCTGAAGTCTATATTAAAAAATGACTATGCTAAACATCTAATAAAGTAAGCCAAGGTATCTAGGTGGCTTTGTCTAGTTGTACACTACTTGCCTCACTCACTGTTTTCAATATGTTTCTAACATGCACGGTGTACACAATCGGAAAAATATAAACAAATGTCAACTATACTAAGTTGAGTAAGCTAACAAGTTAATATAAACCTCATCCAATTAAAACATTTAATATGAACCCAATTCAATATGCGTAACATATAGTTACCTAAATTCATATATCATCAGGAAGCAAAGTGGGGACTATATTCTGACTCTTAAAGTCTTGCCTAACTTGGTAGTTGTCATCCTTATCTAGTTCCTAATTATCGACTTTTGTGAGTTTCCAGTTATTACTAGTATAGATTACTTAAATTAACTTACACTTTGATTTGGCTAAAACAAGTTTTACAAGCAAATATAAAAGTAGTTTATAAGACAAGTAAATGAACAACACAATTTATTAATATCTTTATTTATTTAATCAAAAAATTACAAGGTATGTTGTGAATGAGATTAAACTAAGGCTAATCTAAATATACATATTGAATGAAAAATTGCTTCTTATCTAATTACTCTCTTATGTAAACACTTACAAACCAAGTGTTTATATATGAACACAAATACTCGCTGGTAGTGGTCTTTGTTGTGTTTAACAAGAGTAAATGCACTGTAACAAATGTTACAATAAATGTGAGTGAGAAACGATAACGTCTAAATCTAACCAACATTCTCTTTTATAAGTGTGGAATAACCGTAGAGTTATCTTCATGCTTTTGATGTGTGACATTCTGGCTATGAAGTAGAAGTTTCCTAAAATGCTACTATTAAATTTTACACCAACACTTTTCAAACTTTTTGCAGTGACCTTTTGTACTTTGTTGCAGAAAGTCTTTGCCGCATTTTTTTCTTTTCACAAAGTCCCGTCTAAAATTCAATTTAGAACTTTCAAAAGTAATGTTGTAAAGTAAATGCCTTGGACCAGCGACACCTTTGTTAGATGTCTCTGGTCACTCGTTGTTGTAGACTGGTCTTGTATCATGGTCGTTGTTCCACTTAGAGAGGACAAGATGTATCTTCAAGGTTAACTTTGACTTGTTTGAAGTGATTATACTTGCTAGACCTAGTTACAACATGTAGCACTCGCTGGTTGTGATTGTTTTAATACAACCAGTTACTACTACATAAGGATCGAATGTTACTTTATCCATTACTCACTAGTATAAACCATGTTAATACAATAGTGAGTTTACACTTAGATAATTATAAACAAATTCTACCTGGTAAATGTTGAGCCCAATAGTCTTTATTATGAATAATGCCACATCATTTATTACGTTTTTCCCGTTCATGTTAATCTCTGTGTGATTTTTTCAATTTTTGGAGCTAGTACCACATGTTATTGACCCAATGCCAAATACCACACAAACCTCTCCCGTAGTTCATCGACACGAGCCCGTTTTAGTAATTTGTATGCATTAGGGAAACCCACTTTAAGTCCCTATTTGTTTAATCCTATTATTACTAGGTACCATAATGTATTGCTCATTTCATCAAATAACACTTGTAAGGGCCCCTACTCATGCATGTGTCTTAGAGCATCATATATCGTCAACTAATATGACTAACATCAAACACATTGTACAAGTACCATAAGAGACAAAGGCAAACACATCTAAATTTAACCTGTCCAATATATACATAGTAAACCAATAATTCCAATTGTACATGTATGAATCTCATTTCATCGAAACATATTAAAGTAAAACTAATAACTTTTAAATTTGTCGGAGAGCATATTAGTTTTGATTGTGCACCCAGATTTGAAAATCATTATCTTACCTCATGTGTGATTACTTTAACCTATGTCAACACATATAGGAACTTAGCATGAAACTAGAGCAATTAGACCAAGATTCCAAAATCAGTGAGCGGCAAAGGCCATCACACTGCGACCATGCCATGGTTGCAGCGTGATTACGCCATAACCGTGCGAGACCGCATAATGATCATGTCGTGATCATTGAACAAAGATATGGCCGTTTTTGCGACGCCAGTGATTGTGTTGCAACCTTTTCAAACAGGCCAAAGTCGAGTTTTTTGTATGTATCACCCGATTCGACACCTTTTGACCCCAACCCTTAATCTAAACTTTTCTAATGTTCAAATAGGTACAAACAACTATTTCTAACCACTAAGTTTGTGCTTATAATGTTGCTTGAAATAATGGTTAAACATTTATTACCCAAATTGACCCAATTCGATTCATCTAATTACCAAACCATAAGTATATCATATCAGAAGTTTTAACCCCTAATCAAACCACCTAATTTCCGATTGACAATACATAATAATTATAATTAGTAAATTGGTGATCACAAAAAAATTTTGAGTGTTTAAATGGCTCAATCCTAGGGTTGTTGACGAAACGAGTCGAGTATTTGGAAAAATTGTGTTTGACTCGTTTATTAATTACTCGGCAAGCTCAACTCGAACTCGGATGAATGTTAAAAGATATGTTCAAAGTCTTTATTAATTACTCGACGAGCTCAACTTGAACTCGAATGAATGTAAAAAGATATGTTTGAATTTGAGTTCAAATAGTTTGCTATTGTTCGAGCTCAAATTTGATACTCGTTAGGTAAGTCCTTATGATTCTTCTTAAACCTTTGACTCTTCTCTTCTCTATCTTGCTTGGGTCGACACCCACATACCAAACACACCCAATATTTGGAAGGCTAGAACTAAATGGGAGGTTGGGTTTTTAATACCCTAATTAACCCATTGTCAGAAACACATAAGCTCAAGTTTCAACACGTGTAGTCAAACTTAAAATCAACAACTTTTACTTTAGTTTAAGTCCTAACCCTTACACCATAATTAGATACAAATTACTTAATTTTTTTCAAATACATAATTAGAATCTTGGGTTATTTGCAATTTTTATCCTTGTCAATGTTGCGTTTTGCCGATTTTGTCATTTTCCGGATTTTTTCTATTTCTTTGTCCCTATGGTTCTCAATTTTGCCAAAATTGTCCTTTTCACTAACTTTTTTTTTTCTTTTTCTGTTAGATCGTGTAAAATGACTAAAATACCCTTCTTTATTCTTTTTCCTTTTCTCTATCATAATTCAGACCCTAACCTAACCTAATCTTTCCCTATCTTCTTTAATTCTTTCTCCTCTAAAGATCTCACCTGTAAACTTATGCTTCCCATACCATCACAAGAATCTCAAGCTCTCTACCACCACCACGATTCCTTTTGGCCGGAAAACCCCACCACCATCACCTCCAGTTACTACCATCGGAAACACCTTCACCACCACCACCTAAAAACCTATTTGAAACCCAACCACAACCAACCTCCAACGCCTACCACCCTCTGCCACTGTTAACATCCCACAACCATCGAATAACACATGTGCCACCACCTTTCTAAACCCCAGCACCTGAAACACCGCGTATCTAAGACAAACATCAACTTTGAACCACCACAAATTAATTTTTTCCTTGAGTCAGGGATATGGTTTTTGGAAATTGGGGAAAAAAAGTTTATGTAGACTTAAACAAGATTTAAAGCCCGCAACAAGCGAATCCCGTTGGCGTTCCAGATCTTGTAGTTTCCAACCACCATACCTGCGTTATCCGACCACATAAACGCTAATGGGTTTTTTCCGATTGATTGCGACTTGATTGCAACCTAAAACACCCTTGATTGTGACATTAACACCCTACAATTTCGAATTGCAACCAGATCTACTATCGAAGCATTTTCCGGCGAGATTTACAACCGAAGCATGGTGAACGTAAAAGCTGGCCGTAGGTGCTTTCACAGTGGTGCTGCCCTACGACTTCTGAAATATTATTTAAACCCCGTAGGTGCTGGCCGGAGTTTATGCAGTTGTCGGAGTTTTCGTTGTGGCCATAAATGGTGGGTGATACTCTTAGTATAGTGGTAGCCATAAAATTTGGGTATATTGGTAGTACTATCACACATCACTCGTCTGAAGTGTTTGTGTTTTGATTTTGATTTTGGTTGTTCTGGTGATTAGCCTCGAATCATAAATGGTTTGGGTTTTCTGATTAAGTATTCATGATGTTTTGAGTTATATGAGATTGATTGATGTGTTTATTTGATTTGGATTTCATGAAAAAAAAAATGACGAATTTTGCTACCGTTCAGTGTTTGAGAAATAGCAAGATTTGTCAAGACGTGATTTGCAGTTTTGTAATGAAATCAGGGTTAAGTATTAGTGATTTTAAAGAAGATAAGGGTATTTTAGTCATTTTATACAAGTTAACAGAAAAAGATATCGAAAGTTAGTGAAAAGGATAGTTTTGGCAAAATTGAGAACTACAGGGACAAAAGCCGAAAAAGGACAAAATCGAAAAAATGCCACATTGACAAGGATACAAATTGCAATTAAACCTAGAATTTTAAAGTGATTCTAGTTTGTTAGACAGACGAAGGGAAATGAGGATTGTGACCTGTACGTATCTCTTATTTGATGTTTATTAAGATAACAAATAAGGTTATTTGGTTGGGAGCTTTTCAAAATTTTAGGAATTTAAAGCTTTTTACCTTAAATAAAAAACTTATGCGAAAATAAAGTTTTATTTGGTTGCACAAACATAAAACTTTTAAAAATCAATAAAAGGTTTTGGGGTATACTTGACAAGACTAATTGTAAGTCATAAGCCCTTACATATTTTTATGGTTATTTAGAAATCTTTTCAGATTAAAGCTTTTGAATTACATTAAAATATGTAAGCTCTTGTATCCAGCCAAGACTTTTAGAAAGATTTACACTTAAAAATGTCAAAAAATTTTACGTTTTAGGAGTTAAATTTAGAATACGGGTATGTTTGGCACACAAACTCATTCTACCTTATGGAAGCTAAGCTTATTTTTTTTATTTAAGTTCAAGCTGGTAGCATTGTTTAGATGACAAAAATTCTAGAGCTTATGGCAAAAGTAAGCTCTAGAAAAAAAAGCTAGTTGAACTAGCTTTTAAAATAAGCTCCTAGCTTATAAAATGATAAATAACATAAATACCTTGATATATTTATTTATCATGTATCTTTTTATTCTTTTAAGTCAATTCACAGCTATAAACTTTCAACTCCAACTACTTTACTAAACACTTATAAAAAGAATCAGCTTCAACAGCTTCCGGCTTCAAAAATAAACTCTAGCTAACAACTTGTTTCGCCAAAGATAACCTACTTCAAAAAAAGCTTATGAGACCGGTGCCAACGGGCACCGTCTTTCTCCCATCATCGGCCCGTCTTCGAGTTCCACCGTTGGCACCGAGCTTCCTCCCTCCGTCCTCCTCCTCCCCTTGTATCTTGATTAAGAAACGCGAAGACGGAGAAAGTGGTGGGACCCGCTAACAAAAAAAAATTAAAAAAACTACTTTTTTTTTGTTTTCTTCCCAACGTTCCTTTTTTATTTATTTAAATTATTTTTTTTCTTTTACTTTGCTCAAACGGTAACATGTAAAAAAAAAAAAAAAAAAAAGTATCCGTTGGCTACCTTTTTTATTAAAAAAAAATTATTATTTTTTCTTTCTTTTTCTATATATATATATACATACATACTACTCTTTTTTCATACAACAATCACAAACAACAATTCCATATTACTTCCACCACAATTACATTTCTCTTTCAACTACAATTACATTTCCACTCTTTCAACAACAATTTCAACCATAACTAGACACATTTAAAATACTTCCACTCTTTCAACCACACTACACACATTTTATCTACATATTACTTCCACTATTTCAACCACACTACACACATTTTATTTACATATTACTTCCACACTTTCAACCACAACTAAAACTACTCATATATTATTTACATACTTTCTCCACTCTTTCAACCACAGTGTCTAAAAAAAACCAAAACGCTCAACCAACACAATCAAACGATATGTGGAACAACCTCATCGAAAATACTATGAATATGTCACTGACAGGTTCGTCATCCGCATCTCAACAAAGCAATACCAACTCAACTACAATGGGTTTTACTCCATACGTACCGCTTGTTAACCCTTTTTCAATCCCATCCAACGACCCACACTCACAATTCTACATAAATATGTTTCAAGCATCACAACAACAATTTCAACAATAATACCAACAACAACTCCAACAACAACAACAATTCCAACAACAATTCGGCCAAACACCCCATTCCCAAAATCAATATCAAGAAGTCCAAACAACACCACACGAAGACGAAGCCGATTTTGTACCCGACATGTCACCAAAAAAAGATCGTAAGGGTAAAGGTAAAGGAAAAAAGGTTTTTTGAATTTGATAGAGAAAGTCGGATCCTGGCAGAACGGTGGATCGACGCATCGCAAAATGCATTGGTTGGAAATCCGCAAACGCGCGATTCTTTGTGGCAAACCATTATGTCACAATACAACTCAATAGTTGAGACCAAATGGTCAATGGATCAGTTAACAAGTAAATGAAATAAACTCCAAAGAGATGTCAAGTTATTTAACGCCATTTACAAGACACTTGAAGCCATGTGGGAAAGCGGGAACGGGGTCGCGGATATTATGAAGCATGCCCGTAAACTATTCAAAGATCAACAAAGATGCAACTTCAATTATGAAGACGCATTGGCCGTTTTAAAGGATTATCCGAAGTTCTTTTCTACCAACGGTGTTATGGGCAATAAAAGACCCATGAAACAAGAAACCGATGAACCAATCGATCTCGATGATGACGCTGAGATCCCGATCCGGACTCCGACTCCGATTCCGATGGAAAATCTATTTGCCGATGACGGGATCCGCCGTCCAATAGGTCGAAACAAAAGTAGAAAAAAAAGTTCGGGGACGTCGGATGCTAATTCTACACGTTATTCGAGCAAGGAAGCTAGAGAAGAACTTATTGCTTCCGCTAAAATTCAACAAAGGAGTATGGAAGTGATAGCGGAGGAAGCGAAGATACGAACAAAGCTCGCGGCTAAACGAACAATGTTTAAAGCGTTTAAGTTTCTCGCTACGCCGGTACCAACAACCTTGCCACCCGACGATATTGATTTGATTAACCAAGCTAGGGAGGAAGTGAAAAAAGAGTATGGTTCCCGTTTTCGACGACCACGAGCACCACCACCACCCGAAGACAAAGACGAAGACGAGTAGATTACTACCTTAGTATTTTATTAAAACTACAATTACAATAATTAAATGTCTAGTTAAGTAGTTAATTTAATTATTGTAATCGTAGTTTTAATTTTTAAATGTCTTGTTAAGTAGTTAATTTAATTATTGTAATCGTAATTTTAATTTTTAGTTAAGTAGTTAATTTAATTATTGTAATCGTATTTTGAATTTTAAATGTAATGTTTTATTTTTAAATGAATGTGTTTTATTTAAATTTATGTTTTAAATTATAAATGTATTTAATTTAATGTAATTAAATAATTGGTGGGGTCCTTCAGTTTTTCTGAAAAAACCGTCTTTTATTGGCACCATCTAATTTTTGATAAGTCTTTCTGCAAAAAGTGTTGACATAGCACTTATGTGACACGAAAGAAACATTTTTCTTTCATTGGGAGAGAGGTCTAAGAGGTCTGAATATATGATAAAATCTAGCCATCCTGGGACTAAGTTATAAACTTCACCTAAGCTATCGCCGTTTGACCTTTTTAGTCCTTTATATTCTCCACAGTCGTAGTATCAAACTATCAATGGTCGGTTATTTTCAGCTTTCTTCTTCTTTTTGATTAGTCATGGCGGCCTGGAGAATGCAAAGGCGATTACTCTCTCTCATCACAACCAACTTCACAAGACAACCTAATAATGTCTCTTTCCGTACAGGTATCTCACTTTCCATCCATATCCATATATATCTATATATGTATCTATATATCATGAACGAACCTACCAACTAATTGAAACCCTAGGATACTTTTTATTATGATTATTATCTAATTGATCATTCTAAATGTTTACATTAATTTTTATATTATTTCATCATGTATGTATGTATATGTTGTACAGATTCATCACCACACTTTTAATATATATATATATATATATATGATCAATCCTATGATCTAAATTGATATTTATATTACTAATTCATGTATGTATGTATGTATATATTTTGCAGATTCATCACCACACTTTCTTCCAACTGTTAATTCATTTCGACGTGGTGAACAAATCTTCAAAAGACAAACACGAACATTTTCGGAAGCTTCGATTTTAAACTCAATTGAGAATTCAGTAATTACTGATCAGCGTACTGTAATCAACAACAGTGAGGTCACGTTCACTGCTAAGTCTGAACTAAAGGTATCTCCTAGACATGATATGGCCATGATGTTCACTTGCAAAGTGTGTGAGACGAGATTGGTGAAGACGATTTCGCGTGAATCGTATGAGAAGGGTGTGGTGGTGGCTCGTTGTGATGGTTGTAATAACTACCATTTGATTGCTGATCATTTGGGGATTTTTGGAGAGAAGGGGAGTATTGAGGATATTTTGGCTGCTCGTGGTGAGGAAGTTAGGAGAGGGAATTCAGATACTTTGAATCTTACGCTTGAGGATCTCGTTGGAATGACAAAATCGTGAAATTAGATGCTTTTGTTTTTGGTAAGAGTATTGGTCTTAAATCAATATTAAGCATTTGTTGTCGATGTGATAGACTGATAGCAGTGTGAAGTTGGTCTTATTACATTGTGGGATTAACACAGTGATTAATACAATGTTAGGTTTTAGAAATTTTGGTTAGCTGGAAATATTTTATTTTTGGCTACTTTTGTTTATATCATACGTTCCTGATCTTGGGTCTTCTATTTATGGCTCTTGTTTGCATTATTTTCTCTATCAACCAATATAATGTATAATTCTAGTTTACATCTACAGACTGTTAAAATAAACAGTTATGATGGCGTTTGAGTATTTTCAATTTGTAGTTTGCCCCATGTAAATACAAGTATCTAAAGTAATCTCACTGTGTTTTGGCATGGTCATGGAGTTGTGGATTGGGCAAACAAACTTAACATTTTTCATCAAAAATATTTGACCTTCAAACAAATGATAAGATTTGTGTGATCCGGACCAAGTCCTTATTAGTAAGGTTTTGAGCCTATAACTTGTTAAACCACTTTGATTGCAGTAGTTTATGTTAGTATGATTTGATTGGTTTTAGAATAAACACTGCTGTTATATAGTGATGTAATGTGTTTTTGTTGCTACTACGTGATTTATTATTTGAAATGGGTCAAACGGTTATCTGGGAATTTCAGCACTAGGTAGAGTGGTTTATAGTTACTTCGGAAATGGTCAATTGCAGCTATTTCTTTGGTTTATAGTGCTGATATCAGTGTTTATGTTGGTAGGGCCTTTACATGATACTTTGGTTCTATAAATTATGGGTCACACACTTTGGGGATGGTTTACTTTAGCTACTGTCACGAGGTAGAAATTTATGCAGCAGCAGAATATCAGTTTCTGTATGAAATTGCTGAAGCTAAGAGAGCTTTCCTGTTCATAACAGCTTTCCGTTACAGTACAGGTCTTGACTATTGTTTTTTGAAGAAAGTGGTGTCACTTGTTTTGGATTATAGAGCAGGCTATATGGTCGTGGCTGTAAATCATCTAACGCCTTAACAGTCTATGTTGCTGCTCTGTAGTGCTACTTAGCTAGGGTTAATGTGCGAACTTGTTTGTCTTAGCAGTACCATAGGACATCATTTGTAGCTTTGGGTATTGGACACTGTTCTGAATAATTTCCAAGTTAGTATTAGCGATTGCCTTTGCTGTTGGTGTATTTACTAAGTGTGGCTGCTGCAAAATGGAGCGAGGATGAATGGCATGTGGTCAGAGCAGATATAGTAAAAGTTGTAGGGTTGCTGATGGAATTTGTGTGCTAGAAACTGAATTAGTCAAGAGTGATTTGATGACACATGATGATATGGTGGCATCTGCAAAAAATTGAAGCAGAGTTGCTGCTGATGCTCCCTTAGTTCTGCAGTTTATATTATTCCATCATGATCTCAGTTATTCGATTTATGCATTCCGTTTGCGTTTCTTTTGTTATCAGCTGATAAAATGTAGAATTATTTTTACACCTACAGACTATAAAGAAGCGGTTATGGATATAAAGCATTTTAAAACTAAAGTCTACCTCGTGTAGATACAAGTATTTAAAAGCAACCTACCTGTACTTTGGCTTAATCATGGAGTTGTGGATTGGCCAAACATACTTCACGTTATTCTAGAAAAGTAGTGACCTTCAAATGAATGATAAGATTTGTGTGATCCAGACCAAAGTCCTTCTTAGTTAAGGTTTTGGGCCCTCTATCATTCTTGATCTTAAATCGCTTTGATTGTTGTGGTTTATGTTGGTATGATTTGATGGCTGTTAATATTCATATACACTGTTGTTATAAAGTGATGTGATGTGTTTTCGTTGCTACTCTACATTGTATTATTCAAAACGGGTCAGATAATTGGCAATGACAGCACTAGGTAAGGGTGTAGAGATGCTGATATGAGTCGTGGTTCAGCTATAGAGGTGATACTTGATAGTCACTACCAGAATGGTCAATTGCAGCTGCTTCTATGGTTCATTGTGCTGATATCAGTGTTTATGCTGGTATCAAGCTGTTTCTATGCTTGATGGTCACTATCGTTATTCAAAGAAAGTGTTGTCACTAGTTTGGGCTTATAGGCTATATGGTCGTGGCTGGTAAATCCTCTAACACCTTAACAGTTTATGCTGCTGCTCTGTAGTGCTACTGAGCTACAATTAGTCTGTGAACTCGTTTGTCTTAGCAGTAGAATAGGTCATAGGACAACATCCACGTTCACAAAAATATTTTCCAAGCTATTATCAGCTATCACCTTTGGCGTAGGTATATTCACCAAGTACAGCTGCTGCCAAATGGACCGATGATGGTAAGGGCACTGGGTCAGAGCAAGTATAGATAAAAGTTGTAGGGTTGTTGTCTTGCTGATGGAGTTTGCGTGTTAAAAACTGAATTAGTGATTTGATGACTCATGGGTGGCAACTGCAAGAGATATGAGCAGAGTTGCAGCTTATGAAGTTTAAACTTTTGCTCCTTCGGTTCTGCATTTTAGATACTATAAAAGTTGTGAGACAATGGACGTCTGCAAAATATGGAATTTTATGGATATAAAGGTTATTATGGGGCATAATATTCGGTTGGCACTGCATATTGTTTCCTCTTAGGGGGTGTTTGGGAATTAGGATTGCTTATTTTAGTGCCTCAAATAATGTGGTTGCTTGTCTTAAATCCCAATGGGGCATATCTCTGTACATAGCTCTCTTTTGTTTTGCTAATACAAGCTTTTTCGTATATAGAAAGATCATTTAACCACTTATTGGATCATCTATGTGATTCGCATTTTTCATTCAGCTCATAACTAACCATCCAAAAGCTAGATGTTTCAACTATTTTAGTAACTCTTTATTAAGAAGATGATTGGTTTGTCCAAAACGCATACCAAAAAATGTAATTAACTTGTAAATCGAGACGTGATAAAATTAAGAAGGAAGATTGAGAAAGATAGAAAGTGTGGTACAGATTATATTAATAGTTTAGTCATGTTCTAATGTATACCATTTGTACCCAGTGAAGCAAATTGTATAATGGGATCTGCAGGGTGTTTTTCTTTTCCTAATCTTTTTCAAGAAAAAGGAAACAACGTTACTGGCGCTGGGGTGAACTTGTACGTGTTGTTAAATCGTTGTTTCTCAATTTGAAGACTCTTGTAAGTGTTTTTAATTCTTAGATGTCAAAATACTTGTTTAGTAAGTACTTGAACTCGCACCATCCTTTTGATGTCAGACATATAAAACATTGCGCAGAATAAGTGACTTTCACACTTATATAGAATCAAATTATGATATTTTACTTGTATTTATATATCCTAAAATCAACTCCATTCTACATGACTAACCAAACCAATTATATACTCTCTAATAATCATCGATGATTCTGGTTCCATTCTCCCTTTTCTTTTTTCGTTTCTTTCTGGATCTCTAATATATAATGGGCGCGCTTTTTCAGCTTTTGCACAACATATGCCATTAGTTATAGTTCTGGGCATAATTTGACCCACTTTTATAGAAACTTCAGTATAGGTTTCCATTTAGTTTGGTTAGACAATACTCAAAATAAATGAGGTATCATGCAAGCAATTGAGATGAAACCAAAAAATTGCAATCAACGACTCTGCCAGTAAATACCTACTACCATTTAAGCTGCTAATGATCCAGCAGTTAGGCTCAGGTTTTGAAATAGCGTTCAAACTGATATTTAACGGTCATAATATGTGCTAAATCCAACATAATTCAAGTCTAGCAATGAATGTAAACTCTTTACTGATAAAAACCACTAGCAAATTCAACGCAAGATGTTACTGTTGCTGCAGAAGCTTATAAGCACGAAACCTCTTCCAAAGTCCAAACATCTTCACAGGATTGCCAAAACAGAAAACTACTCTACAATAGATACAAGCATTTATTAGAAAGATTAACGAAAATTATAGAATTATAATAAGCAGATGAGTGCATAACAATAATAAAATAAATTGATGAGTTTATGTCGTCATAAATAAGATCATCCCATGGAAAACTTAACAATAATAATAAATACAAAGGTCAATGTGCACATTTGGTCAATTTGGCCAAGATCCATTGCTGGTTGCTTGTTCTTCTATTGTGTTTCCCGATTTTTCACAAAACATTTGTTTTTTCAAGAAACGGTTAACTAACTGCACTAGAAAGCAATAGAATCTACGACCAGAGAATTAAAGCATTTGGCATCACCAACATGATCCATACCAATTAAGGGAAAGGACCACTGCTAACACATAAAATGTCCAATTCTGAGAAAATTAAAACATTTAAAAAAAAATATCAATAAGAATAGAAGATATTGTCATAACATCTTGCTTCAAATACAAGGATTTAGGTTTAAAACTTAGCTGATATCTTTCAAGTCCATATTTCTATACTAGAGACACAATTAACTTATCATTCAGAAATTTGATGACATAAGCCATTTTCTGAGTTTATATCAGAAGTCCATACACATATTTAGATCCATACATAGACAACACAGACTTTAATATGTTCATGAGTTACAAAGAGGTCAACATGTACATTCTATTCTTCTACCTAGAAACGTTCAACGAGCCAAGTAGTCCAAGAATCAGGAGATTTAATCTCGAGCTCTTGGCTCGGTTGCTATAGTTCGGCTCAGGCTCAAAATTGTTTTTCTTGTGTCCAAGCTCGACCTCAAATATTTAATCACCCTTAATGCTTATTCACATATGTAACGAGCTAAACTTTCAAGCTCTATTGGCTCTTTTCTTATGTCAAAGTTGTTTAATCTCATTCATGATCTTGAAGAATTAGTTGTGTTAGTGCTAAAATTAAAGCTCATATTATATTAACACTAAATTAAAAAAAAAAAATGACACGAGAATACTAAACTTTATGCTCAAAATGGTTTGAATTAACAATAAGAAAATAACACGACAAAGTTTTGAAGTTACTAGAAGTAATATATATATAGGGAAAGGATCCATAGGGAAGCTCCAAATCTTGGGGAAGGAGGGAAACAAATCTTAGCCTTTGATTTTTTCATAAATAAATGTTTTTAACATTCATTTGTGATGAATGTTAAAATTTGAAATTATTGGTGATTTTTAAAATTCATTTATGATGAAATCAAGGGTTGAGATTTGCTTTCCTTCTTCCCTAATTTTTTTGCTTCCCTCTTGATCCCCACCCTATATATATATATAATTTAACATATTTGATATGTCAGAGAATAGAAAAAAGAACTATATGATTTGTTGTTTCTTGCGCTCGATAAATTTCTATTTTTAAGGTTGATGGTTAGTTTGTCTTTTGTTGTATATTTGTGTTCCAACTTCGATAGTCGTATATTCATAAACAATCTTTGTAAAATTTGCAAAACTAGGGTTTGAAAAAACATAAGCACGACCATAATGGATAAAGGAGAACGAGATTTTAACCTCAAACTAATTTCAATGTTAAGAGATTTACGTAGGCAAAAAGCTTCGAATCTTTTATTTTAATTATTTGATATTAACATTATATATTAGTTTAAATCTTTTATTCAAAATTATATATTTATGTGAGGATCGACAAAGAATGAAAAGTTTAAATAAGAGTAAATTAGTAAGTACGGTTTAAAGTATTTACTTATGTAGGGGTTTTCTTAAAAACCTTAACAAAATCTTGAAAAATGACCACTAAACAACTAATCATCAAAAGTATGATCTAACTTATGGAGACAATATCATTATCATCTACAGGATGCTTTAACTTAATCATGGATAAGTTATGTTTCATCTCTAGAAGTTTTAATTTGAAGAACAGTTTAGGGCACTCACCAAAATCATATTTAGGCACATCCTTTTCAAGTTCAATTTAGAGTCTAAATGAATTTAATAGGATTAACTTGACCTCTTGCACAAGCTTTTAAAGATCATAAAAATTCATGTTAAACCTTTTTATGAGTCAATTTGTGTGTGTGAGTGTGTGAGCAATATCAAAATACTAATAAGAATACATAATGATCTGAGTAAAGCTTAAAGTGTTCCATATAATATTAAGTTCATAACCTGTTACTAAAATTGTAATAATGTATTAGCTTTGAGCATAACAGCATAAGAACTAGGCTTAAAACAATCAACTGAGCTTTCACACAAGTTAAGTCGAACTTGGATTTGAAAAGCTCGGCTCATGAAACTAACCACATAATACACTGAATCAAGCTTGAAAAATTATCAAGCTCGTGCTCGAGTAGCTTGCTAAATGCTAGACTCGTTAACACCACAACTTATACCATAAGACTCCATATCATGACAGAAAGACTTCTACTAAAAAAGTTCCCTGACTTTATATGTAGTTAGAACTACAATAATTTAAGTATATGCAGAAGATAAAAAAAATATTCGGCTAGAATTAAATATTCTTCTTTATCAATTTATTTCTGTTTTACCATTCATATCTTGACCATAACAGGTGGCTGTTCAGCATATAGCTAGGTTTCTTGCTTAAAATCAACTAAAATAACTAGATATGGTGCTTTACTAGTCTGTATAATGTGCTAGCATGTATGTCTGTTTATTATTCGGTTGTCATATACAGACAGATCCATTTCATCAACTATTATCATTACTCAGCATTTGTATCATCTAGACCATACATTGGCAGTACAAGCTATCATATGGTCATACACTTATACTTACAAGCATTGTTCCCTTAATCAGTTAATCTGACGTTTGAACTTTGAATAACAAAATGAGCAATGATAACGCAACTATTAACTAGACAGTCATCGATAATCATGCAAGCATGTGTGACACTGCATGAGCAGTATAAAGCTAATGATGCATGAGGGTCATATTGTAGTTGGGATCCACAGGAAACTAGGGGTGAACTATAAATTGTCTAAATGAAGCTTCCTTATTTCTATCAGATAAGTTTAGCCCGTGATGTGTAACAATTTCTCTAGCTTAAGCAAGGTAGAGAGTTTTCTGGGGGAAAAAGCAGATCTACCTTTCATGTCTCAATACAAGACTTCAAATTTCAGGTATGTCACTCCTAACATTTTGCACAGTAACTGGTTGTTTGTTATACGAAGGCCAAACTATGAAAACATAAACTTGGAGGACTTTAAAAAACTTGTAAATGGAAGAAACACAGTTACATAATGAAGCAACACTCTCCCCTAACTCATGCTTGTTCTCTCGGATAGGATACAACCTCTTTATCTTGCTTTGATCAAGGGGTTTATTCCCCTCACAACACCATAATTTATTTAGAACTCCAGTTACGCTTTTCACATTTTTTAACTTCTGTTCAAAAGCTAAAATATTATCAATCTTTGTTACTGTGACAATGTATTAACACTCTACTGTATTACAGTTCCATCAGTGGAACAAGACTCACAAAGTTCTAGCAAATTTAATCAATTAATTAATACACGCATTCAAAATGGTATACAAGAATGAAGCCACATCCATAGGTTTAGGATTCTATGTGCATCCAGCAACAACGTCGTAAAGTCAAAGTCAGACACTAAAAGTAAGCTATCAGCTTAAAACTACTAATACAGTTATACTTCAAGCCACTATAACAATTATTGACAGCAGATTATGCCTACACTAGCTAATAGTATCTAAATATGAAGCCTAAGTTACTATTGTTTATATGGTAGCAAGCGAACATAATTGAGCACAAAATAGATATTACTATATTATTGGCCCATGAAAAACATTTAAGCAAGTCCAAAAATGCATGGAACATATAAACACACATACCATTACCAGTTACTGCTACTGCTGCTGTTGTTGCTGGTTGTTCGGTGGAGGAGGCATCCCAGGGCGCGGAGGTCCAAAACCGGGCATCTGTCCACCAGGTGGAGGCATTCCAGGTCGTCCAGGTGGCGGTAGACCAGGCATACCAGGTCGTGGAGCTCCGCCCATCGGTGGTGGTCCCCTCATCATCTGCGGCGGTGGAACCATACCAGGTCTCTGTCCATACTGCCCAGGGGGTGGATACTGACCAGGACCAGGTGGCCGTTGCGCAAACTGAGGTGACGGCATACCTGGAGGCGGTCCGCGTGGCATCTGAGGTGGAGGACCTTGTCCAGGATACGGCATTTGTCCGGGCCTAATCACCGGAGCTTGAGGAGGATAATTCATTGGTGGTCTTGAAATCTGTGGTTGCATCATACCAGGAGCCGGTCCACCAACACCTCTAACGGGTCCAGATAAACCCGGTTGAGCTTGAATCAAGGGAGCAGTAGGTATTCCACGGCCAGCAGCACGGCCGAGACCTGGACCAGATAACGCAGCAGCTCCAACGGCTTTTGCACGGTTTTCATCAGGCGGCGGAGGTCCCTCAACTGTCATGGAAATCACTTCTTCGCCGCGTAGAAGAACGAGACCGAGAGTGCGACGGTCTTCGCGTTCTTCGGTTTTTTTGGATCCTTTTGCTGGTGGAAGTTTACGGAACTCTTCACAGTCACCGATTACGAGATTCATGTGGCGATCGAAAGCCATGAATTTTCCGACTAGTTGACGACCGTCTTGGATGGTGATACGCATACGGTAGTTGATGAATTGGAGCATTTTTGAACTCTTTGACATCGACATTTTTGTTGATGTTAGGGTTAGGGTTTCTAAGAATTAGGGTTTTTGAAGCGGAGGGAAGCAGGGTTCAAATGAGGAATGTGTTGGAGGACTGAGAGTGGGAATTTATAAACAAGCTCCCAAACTTTTATAATTGCTTGTAAATAAACCTTATTGTTTCTTGTTTTTGCATATAAAGCATGAATAGGGAGAATTTTATATATACTCTTTTGCAAAACTTTGTGATTACATTGATATTCTTTTAAATTTTAAAATTACATCAATATTTTTAATATTCTTATAAAATTTAAAAAAGTTCAAATATATCCAAATAATTAACTTAAATATTAGATAAATAGTGTTTGTTTTAGAGTAAACTTATTAACTTCAATGGATCATACCAACATTTTTATTGATCATATATGTATGTTACAATATGATACATCAACATCCTTATATAGGGGAAAGATTGAGTCTTTGACATAAGTACAAGTAAATTAAAGGTTGAGAGTTATCATATAAATAAAGTCTACTTGTGATAATGTTAAATGGCAACTATACAATTGCACACATGAGTTACAACACTCCCCATGGGTGCCTAAATTTACACCGAATCATACTTGTACTTCTTCGTCTTGAATCTTCAGAAAATTCAAAAAACACGTCGCGTCGTTAAAAAGCTTGCCGGAGAAAAACCCTTTAGGACAAAAACTCTAGTCGAAAGGCAAAAAACTACAGTCTGGATGTCTTGAGTTACACAAGAGTAATATCGAGGAAAATAACTATATATGATGTGCCTCATTGAAACCTTGTTTGAGAAAACCCACTGGGACAAAAACTCTAAATGAAGGACAAAAGAGTGCACTATGGTTAAAAGTATTCAACTGAATACTTCTCACGATTTCAACAATCCTTACTTGCACACAACTAGGTGCATGATACATGTCATTTAGGTAGCTCAGAGATCTTCCTAAGTCCAATGGCTCTGACATGTTTTTGGAACGAATATTTCTGCAGTGACTTAGTGAACAAATCTGCATGATTCTTCTCTGATCCAGTATGTTGCACTTCAATCTTTTGAAGTGCTTGTTGTTCATGTGTAAAGAACAATTTTGGTGAAATGTGTTTAGTGTTATCCCCTTTGATGTAACCATATTTCGCTTGATTAATAACAATTGTGTTTTTTTCATATATGACAACTGGTTCATTGAGATCATAAGCTAAATCACATTTACTTCAAATGTGGCCTATTACAGCTCGAAGCCATACACACTCTCTAGTTGCCTCATAGAGCGCGAGTAGTTCAAAGTGATTCGTCGAAGTAGCAACTAGAGTCTGTTCACAAGACCTCTAGGATATCGATGTGTTCCCAATGGTAAAGACATAACCAAAATGGGAACGTCCCTTATGCGGGTCTGATAAGTAAACTACATCGGCATAGCCAACCAGGGTCGTGCTATTTCGAGTATCATTCAGGGTAGATCTTCTCGATGACTCTCAGGGATATAATAAACCCATATTCATAGTACCTTTAAGGTAACTGAAGATGTCTTTAATACCATTTCAATGGTGGCGTGTTGATGCAATGTTGTGTTGAGCAAGACAGTTCACAACAAACGAGATGTTTGGTCTAGTATATTGGGCCAAGTACAATAATGAGCCTATTGCACCCAGATATGAACACTTGGGGCTCAATATCTCTTCATCGTCCTCCCTTGGATATAATAGATCCTTTTTAATGTCTAGAGAATGAACAATCATGGGAGTAGATGACAACTTTGCGTCATGATGACTAAAGCCTCTCAACACCTTTTGAGTGTAATTTTCTTGATGGAGTAAAATCCCATCTTTGCGTTGCTCTATTTGCAGGCCAAGGCAATATCATGTTTTCCAAAGATCTTTCATCTCGAACTCCTTTTTCAGGATTTCAGAAGTCTCAAACAATTCTTTTGAGGTTCCTATGAGATTCATATTATCTACATAGATTGCGATAATTGCATATCCTGAAGTGGATTTCTTTATGAACACGCATGGGCATATCTCATTATTCAAATATCTCGCTTTGATCAAGTACTCACTTAGACAGTTATACGACTTCCATCCTGATTGTTTCAATCCTTAAAGTGTATGTCTTAGTCTTATTGAGAACATATTTCGTGGTCTGGAACCACTTGATTCAGGCAACTTAAGTCCATCAAGGACTCTCATGTATATCTCTGAGTCCAGATCCCCGTAAAGATAGGCTGTGACCAGATCCATGAGCTGCTATATTCAGTTTTTAATAAACTACTAAACTGATTAAGTAGTGGAACATTATAACATCCATTACAGGAGACTACGTCTCCTCATAATCAATTTAAGGGCGTTGAGAGAAGCCTTTTGCCACGAGGCGAGCTTTGTATCTTGCAATCTTATTATTCTCATTACGCTTCCTTACAAAAACCCATTTATTTCCAAAAATAATATTGGTGGTATTAGAGCAACATGTCCAAACACTCTTCTTTTCGCTAAGGAATCTAATTCATCCTAGATTGCTTGTTTCCATTGAGGCCAGTCCGTTCTACATTGGCATTCAACAATAATACGTGGTTCCATATCATCATTGCTCATAATATCAGTGGCCACTGCGTATATGAACACATCATCGACGGCAGTCTCGTTTCGTTTCAAAATATCGTCTACGCTAGCATATTCGACATATATTTCAAGATTATCGGGATGATGAGAACTCGATGTTTCATCTGGAACACGGTCCTCTAATACATCACCGTGATCATTAATGATTTCGTGTGGCAAAACGGATGCAATGTAATTTATCCTTTGTCGAGGTAAAACATCCTTGGAACAAACCGATCTTCCTCTTTTCTTGGGTAGAGCGGTGGATTGGATAGTTGAGAGTAGCGTCTTTTGCATCATGGGTACGGCTGATGCAACATGTTCAACCGGGACATGACGTCTCACGAGGACGTCTATCCTTGCAGGCACATTTGCAACATGTATATTTGATCTCGTGACATTTGCTAAGTCATTAAATGCGTCTGGTAGCTGATTAGCAACATTTTGTAAACTTCAAATTCGTTACACTTCCTTATCACTATGTGTAGTAGGGGGATCCATATGAGACAAATTGGGTACATGCCATGTTATTTCACGTCGTTCCTTATCAACGTTAACATGCAAATCTCCCCCCAACGATAGGAAGATTGTCTCATCAAATTCACAATCCGCATGTCTAGCGTTAAAGATATCGCCTTTAAAGGGCTCTAAATAGCGTATGATGGAGGGGGATTCATAACCGATTCCCTGTCGCTTCTGAGGTTCAAATTTTGAACGCTTTGGAGGTTCAATTGGAACATTAACTAAGCACCCAAACACGCGTAAATGGGATACATCAGGCTCATATCCAGTAACCAATTGGCATACAGAAAGTGGTTGGGTGGCCATGGGCCTCAGATGGACCAATGCAGCTGCTTGCAATATTGCATAACCCCATGCAGACGGGAAGTTTGGTATGCATAACCAAATTTCTCGCAATTATTTGTATTCGCTTAATAAATGCTTCTGCAAGACCATTTTGGGAATGAACATATGCAACAAGGTGTTCAAGGTCAATTCTCAATGTCATGCAATAGTCATCTAATGCTTTCGATGTGAACTCCGCCACATTATCAAGTCTAATTGACTTTATCGGATAATCCAGATGATGACCCTCAATTTAATGATATAGGCTAGGAATTTAAGAAATGTTGCATTTCTTGTGGACAACAAAGCTACGTGTGACCATCTTGATTGGATAGGTCCACAAATATCACTTTGAATTCTCTCAAGAAAATGGGAAACCACTTTTGTAGGTTTTACGTGAATTGGTTTGAGATGTGTCTTTCCAATCGAGCAGGCTTGGCATAGGCTTTTCGGTTTGATCGTGAAATTCTTTCCTCCAAGAGGTTGCCCATGAGATGCATTTATTGTTCGAAGCATCGTATTTTGACCCGGGTGTCCTAGTCGGTCATGCCATAACATATAAGTGCCATCTTCAATGGGTGCTCGACGAATGATTAGATTTTTTTCGATGTTTTGGATCGTGGTAACATACAAACCATTTGAAAAACATCTCAACTTCTCCAATATACGCTTTTGGTCGTATTGATTGGAGGTAATGTAAATGTATTCGCTACCATTGTCTCGAGCAGTTTCGAGGTGAAACTTGTTTTCTCGAATACCCTTAAAACTCAACAAGTTTCGACTGGAACTTGGACAATATAAGGCTTAAGCTATGGTTAAAGCAGTACCATTTGACAACATGACTTGGGCTTTCCCACAACCTTAAAATAATTGTCGCTGAAGTTACTTTTGGCGTAAAGTTGATTAAAAAATCCTTGTATTTTAGGATAGTGTGGGTGGTACCACATCAACCAGACAATCAACTGACCCAGTATGCATGCTTAAAAGAAAACATAATTTAAGGTTAGTCACACGTATAAAATATTTTCATAAGGAAAGAACTTTAAATTATTTCGAGTTACATGATCAAGGTAGAACAAACCATAATCCAAAAGATAGATAATACCCAATAAGAAAGCATAATCTAAATGAAAAAAAGTACATAATTAGGCACAATAGCTCTATTCCTCCATTTGAGCCACAAAATCGGGGGTCTCAAGGAATTCATTTGTGTTTGTTTCGACAACATTTGCCTCAACTTTTTTTCCCTTTATGAAAGTTTTGAATTTATTCGTGAGTAGCCTTACAACTCCATTGCATATGACCATAACCACCACATTTGTAACATAGAGTTTGCTCATTAATATAATATCTTACATTGGGACAACTAGCCCTATTGTTGTTGTTCCTAGTACAAGATTGTCTAGGAGCTACAGGTCGTCGGTACGGATTAGAGTCCGAACCTCGCTTGGCATGGTGAGCCTGATTCCTTGGCTTTCGGGACGACTGGCCCTTGTATATGTTCCCGTTTCGTGGTTGAGGCCCATGAACATTATTAGCGTCAGGCATTCGAATTGCCTTTGTCCCAACAAGACGAGAATTTTTATTTCTCAATAAAAGATGCTATTTTTTTCATCCAATATCAATTGGGTAATGAGCTAAGGGAACGTTTTAAACTTAGACTAATGGTATTGCTTTGGAAGCAACTTTAAGTATTTATGAAAACCATCATAACTTTTACCAAGATGTTTTTAGAATAATTATGATAACATTATATATATGATAAAAAAAATACCAACATATTTCATGATGAATATTGTATGAAAACCATCATAACTTTTACCATTTTGACATGATCCAAGATGAAACCTTTAAGTACTTATAATCACATCAAAATACATATCATAAGCACATATATTAGAGAAATTCATACTAACTTGCACAAAGATTAGTGCTAGACTTGAGTGTTTTCGATGAGATGATAAGTGACTAAGCTTCCTAGATTCTTCTGTCTTAGAGAGAAAGTGCAGATAACGTGTTTTAGAGTAAACTTGCTAACTTCAATGGATCGTACCAACATTCTTATTGATCATATATGGATCCTAGATTGAATGACCTTTGGTTTGAAGTATATCTAACCCTAGGTTTATAGTTATAATTCGAATTTTGAAAATTCTTATTACTACTACTCTGGTTAGAAAAGCTTTTGTTGGGGTTTTGAACATGTTGTGGAGTTTTCGACCGAATTGATTTTCCATTTGAGCTTCCTATTTTAGGAGAAGTGCTTCTTGGACTATCATTTGTCGAAACTCCTGATTTCTTACTTGGACACACACTTGCTACATATCCCTTTTGATGGCACACAAAGCACGAACGTTTCTCCCAGGCTTTCTTATGAGCCTTGAGATTCGTTTGGTGTTCCATTTTGTGTGGACTTAACTCTTCTTTGATACCTGACTCAACTCTCTCTGAACGAGTCTCGACCTGTACTTCCCTTTTTGCTTCATCAATTGAGGCTATGAACGCATAGGGTTCTTCAGCACATGTACTCCAATCATATGAACCGTCTTGTGTTCGAACAATCAAGGCTCTGGAATGTGCATTATTCCCTGAGTTTTGATCTCTCGTAGACGTCCATTGATATGAGTAGCTCTGTCTTTCCTGGTTTGAAGTTTGTTCTTTTTTCGGTCTTTGACATTCGCTGGCGAAGTGCCCGAACCATCGCATTTATAACACTTCACCTTTGTCTTGTCAAGTCCAACCTTTCCTCCAACAAACTTCCTACCCGTTCGATTTATGAACCTCTGCACCCTCTTTGTAAGCATGGCCAATTTCCATTGCAAGTCCATCTCTTCTAGATCATCAGGGTCAATTTGGTCATAATCCTCTTTGATCATGGCAGAATTCGTGACCTTTCCCTGTATGAAGTTCTCATGAGATGCCACAAACGATGCTATCATTGCCATCTGACGTTCTGCTGACTTCATGCTCATAGACATCGATTTGAACCCATTAACATTTCCAAATTGTGAGTCCTATCCCTGCCTGAGTCACCGGATGATGTAACATCACAGACCTTGCCTGTAGTATCTATGATTGCATTGTCTTTCTCGGACTTCCCAGTGAAAAATGATGTGACTCTATTACTTGTTGATCCACCAGAATCAGACTTTTTGCCATGATAAAGATTTGGATCTTGAACCTGATCAGATCCCGTCTCTTTCTTCTGCATGTTTAAGTCGTAGACCTGCAACTTTCCTACAATTTCATCAAGTGTTGACATTTGATAATCTTTGCTTTCTTTGATCATCAAAGTGTATATATCCCACTTTGGTGGTAACGCCTCTAGAAGCTTGTTGTTTCTCACTGCGTCAGTAAATGACAGTCCATTGTTGTCCATCTCAGTCATTAGATGATATTATCGAGTGATAATATTGAGTGATGACTCGCCCATCATGTGCTTAAAAACATAGAATTGTTTTGTAAGCAAGTCAGCCCTACTCTCTTTAATATGTGCATTACCATCAAATCTTTTCACCAAAGCTAACCAAAGCTCTCTAGAAGTTTTGTATCCTTTGAAGGTATGCTTTATTTCGTGAGGAAGACACATAGTAATAGCAGATAACGCTTTGTTCTCTACTTCGTACATTCTTTTATCTGCCTCCTTCATCATTGAGTACGAATAAAATTTGAGTTTCCCCTCGAATTTATAAGTCGGAGCATCATATTCATCACTTATGCAGATCCACATTTTGATGTCATTAAATTTTACAAATGATTCAAATCTATCTTTCCACCCGAAGTAATCTTCAGCCTTTAGAAGCTTTGGTGGTGAAGTAGCTTTACCTACTTCATGATCCATCTTAATCAGCTTGTTCAAATTTGACATCGTAATTAGAGAGTACATAAACTTGAGGTATGTTCGTATAAGAAAGTCAACTAAAATCAAGTTCACTCAAATTTTCCCTCCAACATTCTCAAAAATTATCCGAGTAAAATTTAAATTTTCTCAAACCAAAATTAGTCAATGGTAAGCCTAAATTCAAATTTTGGTAATGGACCGATTTTTTTTTTTTTCAAACCTAAATTCCGAGTAAAATTTAAATTTTCTGAAACCAAATTTATTATTTTTTTTTTGGTAAGAGTTACTGGTAAGTCCGAACTTAAACAAGTTCGAATACAATTAAGTTCGTACGAACTTAAGAGTGTTCGAACACAAGTCAACGAACTTGGTCAAACGAACTTAAGATAAGTTTGAAGGAGGTCAACGAACTTGAGATAAGTTCGATGGAGTCAAGTTCGTACGAACTTACAGACACAAGTTCGTAAGAAACCACACAAGTTCGTATGATACTGAACAAGTTCGTACGATTAATCTGATCAACCCTAATTCGTAAAAATTCGAATATGGGCTCTTATAATCTCGAATATCAGTGAACTTTAACACTTTGAACGTAAAAAAAAATCTGTTTAAACGTCAAAGTCTTTCGTATTCTCTTGTTCTTTATCGAGTAATACCCTGAACCTTAAACGAATGATTCGTTTATCGCTCTGATACCACTTGTAGGTTGTAATCTGAATCCACGAGGTAACTAGTATAATTGAGTGCGGATCCTCAATTAAATGTAACAATAATTCAAAAGTAACACGAATATGTAAAGAACACGTTTATTGAACGTAAAACTTGATTACATTCAACCTAAGATACAAACTTTCTCTTTTAGCTTTCTGTGAACTAGTACTAAGCTTTAAGACTGAGTTTACAAACTGATAATCGATTACCCAACATTCAACCTACAGATATGTATATATACTACTCAAGTTCGTATGGACTGGGCCCTACAAACTTGGGTCACTTCGAAGCCCATACGAACTTGGCTAAGTTCGTATGTCTTCCTAAGTTCGTACTTACATTTAAGTTCGTACGAACTTACATATACTCATATAAGACAAAAGTTAACGATTACAATGATTAACAAAATGACCAATTACAAACTAGATGTTGTTGTCACACAAGATGTACCAACAGACTCCCCCTTGACAATAGCTCTAGTTTCACTCGAGATGTTGTCACCCGAGTTGCCTTCGATCTTGATTATGTTCAGCTCTTTTGACTGCCTGCATACAATTCTCTTTCAACACAAACCTTTACCACTCTTTGATATTTTCGGTCTTCATGTCTCCAACTATCTCTGTAGTTTCATGAAGCTTCATCAGATCATGTCATACACCCTCAAATCTCAACAAGACTCGATAACCTGGAAACCTTCTGTTAAAGGCGAATACTCAATGCGCGAAGCCTCCTTTATTATCTTATCGTCTTCTCATGTTAGGCCATTTCCATATGGAATAATAAAATTCTATCAAAAGTTTAAGGATTTCTTTGGTTGGCAATTCAAGGTATAATTTGTGTTAAAAAAGCTCTATGTTTAGTGGCGGACTTACCTTGACATCAGGGTATGCCCTTGCATACCCTGGCAAAAGAAATAGTAGTGTTAATTTTTTATTTAAAAAAAATAAGTACGTATACAGAGAATGCATACCCTGAAAATAAGAGTGACTACCCTCAATTGAAAAAGTCCAGCCCAAATATACAAATGATGATTTTAAATTAAGTCCAGATCTTGAGCCCACCATAAAAAATCCCTTTAACAACTTTAACAATATAAGCCCATTAAATATTTAACATCAAGTAAAAATGATTAAAATTAAGTTCAACTTTAAATTATCATACCAGAATATTATATTAGCCCATCTTCAAAACAAGATTTCAACATTTACAATTGAAATGTAAATCATCGTCCCATGTTTCTTTTACTTTCGTACTTGTACACTTCTCAATTTAGGTTTTATTTGTTTGGGAAAAAGTAAAGTGAGATAGTTTGTGGATATGGAAGACTAGAAATGGAGAAATTGAAAGCACATAGAGTAAAGAAAGTGAAGTGTTGACAGGTTAGTTTGGGACAGGGCTTGGATTCTTGTTATTTTATGTATTAAGAATTTATTGCATATTTGTATAGTAACCCTTTTACCTTGAACTTTTTGCCAATAAATGGATTCTCCAATGTGATGGTCGGTTATATTTCTTTAACATTTATAAATGTTTTTAATAATTTGTTTGTACTTTGTAGTGATCGATTTTATGTATATATTTTATGATGATATATTTGTCTGCTTGTTTATTTAGAGATTGGGGTTTGCACAATTAACATTTTATTAAGGAATTAGTGGTGGATTTAAAAAGGGATTATTAAAGAAATAATTAGTAGTTAAAATTGTTTATATCTTATATTAGATGTAAGTTTTCAGTTTTACATGTTTGAAATTGTTTGTACCTTATTATCAGTAGCTAAAAGGTATATATATACACATATGTATTTATATATATATATATATGTTTCTTCTATTTTTCTATTTATAAATTTGTTTTGCTGTAATAGTTTCGAAGAATCGGTAACAATGAACACATCGAGCAGGAACATTGGATTGGTTTGTACAAAAGAAACAAAAGACTAATGATGTTTCTTCTGCATTCCCAACTAATCCTTCTACTCCATTGCCATCAAACGAAAACGAAAGCCATTTCGATGTTAATTCTATTCCACATGATCCTGGTTCGAGAAAGAATATCCTTACTTATCATCCCAATGTAGAAGATAAGGTAAGGAGAGAATACATTCAAAGAGGTCCTTGTCAACCTCGTACACATGACTTTGCTCAAACAAAATTTGGAGAGAAGTTTCATCATTTTAATCTCATTTGGTTTGGAAAGTAAAATTGGCTTGAATATAGTATTAGCAAAGATGTTGCATTTTGTTTTGTTTGTTACGTATTTCAATCAGAAGGATAAATTCAATGGAGTGGGTAGCGATGCTTTTATTAGAAATGGGTTCAAAGGTTGGAATCGGCCAAATGCGTTTGATAAGCTTCTTTTACGTCAAGGTTCAACATCTCGAGGTCATGATGAGAAACAACATTCAAGTATTTTCTTGAGTTGTTGGAATGGTTAGCCAAATATAACGAGGATATTGAAAAAGTTGTGATAGAAAATGCTCCCCAAAACGACAAGGTGAATGCCCCTTCAATCCAAAGAGATCTCATCAACTCTTGTGCAAAAGAAACAACTAAGGCTATTATTCGAGACATTGGTGAAGACTATTTTGCGATATTAGTCGATGAGTCTTCTGATGTATCTCACAAAGAACAAATGTCCTTATACCTGCGATATGTTAATAAAAAAGGAGATGTAGTCGAGAGCTTCCTTGGTATTGTAAATGTTACAGATACTTGCGCTTTAACTTTAAGAGATGCAATTCATTGTCTGCTATCTAAGTATTCATTGAGTCCATCAAGAATTCGTGGTCAAGGTTACGATGGAGCTAGCAATATGAAGGGTGGAATTAATGGTATGAAAACTTAGATCTTGAGAGAAACTCAATCAACATACTACATTCATTTTTTGCTCATCAAAGTCAACTAACACTTGTTGAGGTTGCTTAAAAAAAGTGTAGACTGTTGTTGGCCTTTTGAGAATCTTACGAGTTTGCTGAATGTAATTGGAGTTTCTTGTAAGAGAATAGATATGCTGAAAGAAAGTCAAGCTCAAAAAGTTGTACAAGCATTTGATGATGATGAACTAGAGAGTGGAAAAGGCTTGAATCAAGAGCTCGGATTAGGGAGGCCGGGTGATACTCGTTGGGGATCTCATTATAAATTAATTTTGAATGTCATTGCTTTATATCCCGCGATACGTGACGTGCTTGATAGGATTGAACATATGTCTTCAAGTTCGGATAGTGATAAATTGAAGGTTGAGGTTGCTAGTTTTGCTCTCGAGTCTTTTGACTTTATTTTCATTGCACACCTAATGAAAACAATATTTGCGCTAGCAAACGAGTTAAATGTTTCTCTACAAAGAAAAGATCAAGACATTGTTAATGCCATGTCATATGTGAAGTCGACAAATGAACAAGTACAACAAAAAAGGGATCATGGATGGCAAACACTCTTGAACTATGTCATCGCTTTTTGTACAAAAAATTGAGATTGAAGTTCATGATATGGAAAGTTTGTATGTTCCTCTAGGAAGAAAAAAGCGTGGCCAGCCAAATATCACAAACGATCATCATTTTCGAGTTGAAGTATTATATATGATCATTGATTTACAACTTCAAGAACTCAACACTTGTTTTGATGAGATAAGCACAACCTTGCTTGTATGTACAGGTAGCTTGAGCCCGATTAATGCTTTTGCAGCCTTTGATAAATAAAAGTTGCTTCAACTTGCTGAATTTTATCCTCAAGAATTTTCAAGCGTTGAATTGCTAGCTTTGGATCAGCAACTTGACAACTATATTAATGAGATGTTGAAAGACAAGAACTTTGCGGAGTTAAAGAAAATTGGAGAACTCTCTAAAAAGCTTGTTGCATTAATTAAACATAAAGCATTTCGCCTTGTCTATTTACTTATCAAGTTGGTGTTGATCCTTCAAGTGGCAACGGCTTTTTAGAGAGTAAAACCAAAACATAAGAATGAAAACCAATTTCTAAATTAATGAATATTGATATTTTTATTTAAAGTTAAAAGAATGTAAAACCAAAAAAGCAAAAAATTAATATTTTCTAAGAGAGTAAAATTGGAAGGTAGTAATATGAGAAGTGGTTGATCATATTCTATATGTTTTTTTTGTTTTTAACTTAAGTATAAATAATTCCAAAAATGGTACTTTTGTTCTTATTTATGACCTGCACATGTACATATATATGAAAGTACGACTTCCTCAAAACTATAAACACGAAAATCGTAAATTTTCATCATTTTATATAAAAACACAAAAAAAACCCTCATAATAAAAACACATTTTCATGAAAAAATTGAATTAACTATAATCAAATACAATAAAATGCAACACAACAATCACAGTAACAAAATATACCTTTATACAAAATAGTTGTCGAAACAAAATTGGATTAACAAAACAAAGTTATTCAAAACAATTGTCAAACATGAACAAAATAAATAACTACGTTAAACGAACCTTACATAACTAATTAATTCCTCTAAAATGAATTTTTATAATAATATTTTTTATGATTATTATCTCCCTATGAAATTATAGTTACTTGTATGTTTGTCCATATGAATATACAGGTCTAAAACCAGTTATATAATAACTTATTGCTTCAAACAGATCAAATATATATTTGTTCAATTGTGCTTTTCATTCGTGACTTCCACCGATCATAGCTCACACAATATTTCTTTGTCATCGTTAAAATCAGTGTCACAACTCATAAGGATGTCTAGACAAAGCCCATTCTGTCAAATGGCCCCTATCCTTTACTCCGTACATACAAGACTACAAGTAACTAATCAACAAATTCAACATATTAATATGGGTGAATATGATTCTACGCACTTTGTTTTAACTATATAATCACCGGTTATGTTTTAAAGTGTTGTACTATATAAAATTATAAAACATATAAAATTATAAAACGCATCCAGTAATACATAGTTAAAAAATAATAACGTACGAATGTTTTCCTTTTAATACATTCCCAGATTCTCATAATTATTATATGATTATGTCATTTTGTGACAAAACACATTAGGAGAACAATTCAAAAATACTTTTGGCATATTTATTTCATTTATGTCCGGCCGATTAATCATACTTTTCCTATTTGTTTATTTGATTTCATATATTTATACAAGGGCTATTGATTTGTATAACACTAAAATTGATATGCACATTACAATGTTACTTAACCGATGTATATGGTACAGTAGTATACATATATCATTGTGATGTTCACATCGATTGTTTTGTACAAAATACCCTTGTAGAAGTGACTTGACCCAAAAAGAAAATCCATTTAAACTAAACTAAATAAAGTATAAGATGTCATTATGTAAGACTATAATAACTCGTATAATATTATTACAACGCCCACAAAAGACCCACAAAACCATACATAATCAACATTTGTCATCATTAAATTGAGTTTATAGGAAGTCAACAATGTGGGTATTTAGGTTTGACTATTTTATGTGCATGTTGCAAAAATAAACACTTTAAAACTAAGATGACAATGAAACAAGAATCTTATGGTTGTAGGAGTGGTAAACGTGGGTGCTACATTATTTCGCCGCGTTGCTTGTAGGAGTGCTAAATTTCAACGAGGGACGCCCATAAACTATCGATAAGCCCATAAACTATCCTACAAGTGTACTAATAATTTTATGACGCCGACTATTATCTTTTGTAGAGTACATTTTATAAATGGTGTTTTCGATTTATATTAATTTACAAAAATTATTTATTTTATCTTTTTCTTTTCACTTTGTTAATTCAATTATTTTATATTTTGTTTGAAAATGAATATTTTTCACCTAAAATGAATCTAAAATGATTAAAGTATATCTTTTTCTTATTATTTTGGATAGTTATAATCTAAACGATTAAAGAGTACTTTAGTAATTTTAGATGTATAAACAATTATTTTTTAACAGATATAAACTAGTTGCATTGAAAAGATAAAAAATATAGAGACCATTTTTGTAAGCTGGTGTAAATTTTAACATGAACCATTTATAAAATTTACTCTTAGTAACGTACAATAATATAAATATAGATTACGCTGGATAAAATAATTAAACTTCATGTTTATGTGTAACAATAATATAGATAAATTGCAGTAAAACTTCATGTTTTTTGTGTAACTTTCGTATAAAAGAATTATCGATCTTAATTCGAACAAGAACGCTTCATACTTTTGCTATTTTCACCGTCATGTAGACTTCGACTGTCAAAAAAGTTCATTAACATTTCAATCAAAAGTTTCATTAGTAGTATAAAAAGCATTGCAATATCTTATATCGAATATGATGATTAGTCAGCTAAACATTCTTCTACTACGAAACAAAGCATTCAAATGATATAACAACCTCAGTTCTTCAATAACCGATGTTTAGTTTTCACGCAAACATACATAAATGGTCCATTTTTGCTCAAATATGCATCTATAATCGTCCAAGTTATTATATTTGTTTGTTTGATCACAATCATCAAGTTTCAATAAAGAGTATGTAGTCGTAATAAAGTACACGGTGTAACACCGTAAAATTTAATTTAAAACATAATTGTTTATACAATGCATTAATTATAATATACCTAATGTGTTTATAGATTGGAGGACACATGGTGATCACAAGAAAATGATAAGTAAAGGAGTGTAGGTGGCAACTTAAAGTTAGACATAGATATATATGATTATGACTAATTGAGTCTATAATTGTTTTCGTAAAACTCACAAATTGATGAATGATCATTCTTAAGCCACGTGGTTAGTATTGATGACACTAAGAGAGAACACCTTCATTGTCTATATTGTAGCCGTGGGCATCTCTGTATGCTAATTCAAGATTTACATAAATATAAAGAAGGTTGCACATTATTTGTTCTTACAAAAAATTAAAGAGAAACTTACTTCAAACACACTCATATATTAGAGTTTTACGACTATAATTACATGAGAGTTAAAAAGGGGAAAGGGGAAGTCTCAGCCTCTTCAAAATATTATGCTATTAATATAAATTTATATTACATAAATTAAAAAATATTATTTATGTTAATCTTTTTAAGTATTAAAAAATAAATATTAAAGCGATTTTAACCTTTTAATAAAAGTGTTAAAAATCCGTCAATATAAATATGAAAAAGAAGTTAAGAAAATGTAAAGTATAAATTTCAAAGTATTAGAGAAGAAACTTAGCAAATGTGAAGTATAAATATAAAAAGCAAGAGATGCGACTTATTTATATTAGCCTTATAGAAGAAGAGATTAAGTTCTCCTAATTAATACGAGTATGATACGTACATGTTTGAATGTTATGTATTGTATCAGAGTTATTACAATTGTATGTATGCATTTATAAATACGTTTTAAATATATAACTTTTGTATACATATATGAATATATTATGTGTGGTTAATGTATAACGAGTATAAAATATAAAATTCATAATTCAAAATGTATTAGCGTGAGGATGCCGTTGTTCAGAAAATGAGTCAATATCTATAAGATTGAATTTACATATAAAGATATAATACGGTTACACATTAGTATAGAGATCTCGTTATGTATTTTTATATGAAGAACATTGTCATGACATAATTATATGTGATATTTTAATAGAAAATGCACGAGCTCACTAAGCCATTAGACTTACTCATTTATTACATATATCTCGAGTTTAATCAAACAGAGTTACCAAAAACATAAGATGAAGAGAAGCCTTAACATCGAGATATTAAAAGGGAAATTGTATTATTTTTGATATTGTAATAGTATAGGTTCTTCTGTAATGTGACACTTACATTATTAGGTAAAAATGACGGACGTTACACTCGAGATTACATTATGTAGGCCTGTCCAAAAGTGCAGAACTGGACCGAACCTAACCGTACCGAGAACCAAAAAACTATGAGTTATAGAACTGAGAATCTTATAGAATGTTACCGGTTTGGTTAGGCCTATGCAAAAGGGCAGAACTGGACCGAATCGGACCGTACCGTCCCGTACCGAGAACTGAAAATGCCTTAAACATAGAACCGAGAATTGAACCGATACATGTCTATTTGGATCCGTACCGGTTTGGTTCTCCGGTTCTTTCGGTATGTACCATTTTTGCTCAAGTCTAATATTATGTGTAATGAATTTTCAATTTATTACTATTATATATATATATATATTAGTAATATTACAATCTGTAATAATGTTAAGTATCACTTCACACATTTAACATACAAATAAAATTATCAAAATTTATGTATAATAATAAATAATAAATTTATTATACGTAATTAAAGTTTGAATAATTTAATATATTATTAAAATCAGAATATAAATAATTATATTTTCATATATGATACTTTTTCTCTATATCCAATGTGTCTGTTTCTAACGTATTATTGAAACCACATAATGTAGCCATATAGCTAGGTATGAAATCATTAATACAAAAGCGGATATTTATAGATTCACATCAATAAGGTTACTTTCAATAGGCGACAAAATATAAGTTTGGTAAGCTAAAATTCAATCCAGCTGTCCATCACATATTTAGGCAACTAAACTCCCATTCCATCTAAATAAATCTTCTTAAAAACTTCTTTCTGGTCTTTTTTGTTTTCACTTAAACATTTCTATTTAGGGCTTTATTGTGATCATACTTCTTGGGTTTCTCTCAATTTCCAACGTACATTTCTAAAGGTATTTATTCATTATTAGTCCTCTTCTCAATTACTATTTTTTAAATGTATTCAATTATAATATAATATAATTATTTGTCCTTCCCATACGATTTCATCTTCTTTCTCTATATCTTGCATGTTGAGTTTCCTATCTTTTTACGTTTGTTTTAAATTAAGTACCTATTTTTTAAAATAATATAATAATTTTGTCAATTTATTCGTAATTTATTTATCTACAAAACTGATTCACAAAAAATTGTGTAAAAACAACAACAAGACTATTAATTTTCTATTATATAATATATTATATATATATATATATTTTTTAACTTTTTCAATCTTATTTTCAGCGAAGAAAATACATCACATGTTCAATTCTTTAGCAAAAAGGCCTAAAGTTTGTTTAATTTATGTAATAATGCTATTATTAATGGATTTCTAATTAGTTGGACTAAAGAAGCCAACCTATATATTCCTTTGAGCTTGATTAATTACATATAAAGTACTATAGATAGATGTTTAACGAGTCAAAAACTTTTTTAAAGATACATCTTCAAATTATACATGGCCTCATTTATTGACAACCAATAGCCTCAACAAATGGAAGCCATTACTCATTAATATTCATTAATATTCAAAAAGTCAAATGTGATTATTTGAATTTTATACTAAACATCATGTGTTCCTATGAGATATTGTTGACATCTTGTTAAAGATTCTTTGCTTAACTCTGTCAATAAATGGTTAGAGATCTCATTACATTGATCATTCGTATAGCTATTATCATCTTAATCATTGCATTAATTTAATTTGTACACTAACTCCATGTTTTTGATAATCTTCATACGGTAATAAGAATCTGCCTCAAATTGCTCGTTTCATCGTTGCAAAATCTTGAATTTTCAGGCAATGAAGGCTATGCGATGTTTCTCCTTTTCATCCTCTCATAGAGAAAGAAACAATACCCCAGCCCATTCCTCTCCTTCCATATCCACCGGTCTAGATGATAGAAAATCGGGCTCTGAATTTACTTCACGTGATGTCTCTGACGGTAGCATCGAGTCTTCCACAAAGACTTCTTTCACAAGTTTGACTCAAAGGCCGAGTCGTAATAGTAACAATAACATCAGAGAATTTACATTTGCTGAGCTGAAATCAGCCACAAGGAACTTTAGTCGGGCACTTGTGATTGGTGAAGGTGGTTTTGGATGCGTGTATCGGGCTGTACTACGAGATACAAATGGTTCAAGTAAAAAGATAGACGTTGCTGTCAAACAACTTGGCAGAAGGGGTTTGCAGGTTATTTTATCATCTATGCTTGAATTTTGATTACATAAGATTTAGTGCTAAATTCATAGATGATCTTTAAGTATCATTCTTATGCTCTCTTTTTTATGGTTTCACAGGGCCACAAGGAATGGATTACAGAAGTAAATGTACTCGGGTTTGTTGACCATCCGAACCTGGTCAAACTCATTGGCTATTGTGCTGAAGACGATGAAAGAGGGATCCAACGTCTTTTAGTTTATGAATACATGCCAAACAGAAGTGTCCAAGATCATTTATCTAGCAGAGTTCAAACACCTCTTCCATGGTCAACAAGACTTAGAATTGCACAAGATGCTGCTCGAGGGTTAGCATATCTCCATGAAGAAATGGAATTTCAGGTACCCCTAGAAAGATGGACTCAAGTTACATGACATTTCGATTATAAAATTAGTTAGTTAATATATAGATTTCGTAATTTCAACCCATTTAACTATAAATGGGTCTTTTTGAGTTGTATATTATTCCAAACGGGTAAACAAAAAAATGGCTAAAAAACGAAAGGGGTCTAAAGTTGGCCGAAGTGTATTTCTAATACATCCAACCTCAAAATCATTTTTTTATCACTGTCCTAGTATAGTTTCTCTAATCATATGTAGTAACACAATAATTTCGTAAAGGAGGTCAATTTCAATGGACAAAGTGTGTGTTTGTGGGTCCATCGGATGCAACGTAACCCGTTTCGAGCAGTACTATGAATTGCATGTTTCAACTCAAACTCATTTGACACTTTACCTAACCTGACCCACCCATTTTGAAAATTTGCCACCTCTGACTGAGTCATTTAGTTATGATGCAGATAATCTTTCGAGATTTCAAATCTTCAAACATTCTTTTGGATGAGAACTGGAACGCAAAGCTTTCAGATTTCGGATTGGCTAGGCTAGGCCCTTCAGAAGGTCTAAGCCATGTCTCAACAGCAGTACGTTCCTTTGCTATCTTTAATTGGTGAAATAACTACTTTGACATTTTCATAAACTGAAACTAAATTCTCTTGTTTCAAACAGGTGGTTGGAACAGTTGGGTACGCAGCTCCAGAATACATTCAAACAGGACGCCTCACTTATAAAAGTGACGTTTGGAGCTATGGAGTCTTTTTATATGAACTTATTACAGGCAGGAGGCCTTTGGATCTTAACAAGCCAAAAAACGAGCAAAAGCTATTGGATTGGGTAAGACCACACATCTCTCATGACTTAAAAAAGTTTCAACTGATTTTGGATCCTCGGCTCAATGGGAACTATTCCCTTAAGTCTGCTCAAAAGCTAGCTGCCGTGGCTAACAAGTGCTTGCTTAAACAACCAAGAATGAGGCCGAGAATGAGCCAAGTGTTAGATATGCTGAACCAGATTGTGGAAGCTGATATGGTCAGGTTAGAAAAACCGTTGCCACCATTGAAGACCGACATGACACCGAGTGATGACGGTTGTGAGAGACCGATGAAGGAGGGGTTAAAAAGAAGGCTTGTTGATCCTATAATTGGAGACAACAAATGGTTGGCTTGTGTTACATGGAATCCTAAGCTTGTGAGAACTAATTAAGGCAACTTTTAATGCATAAGAAATATATAACTATTGTTACATGACACAATATTATTTGCTAGATAATTAGTAAACTAAGAAGCCCTATTCCTGAAATTGGTAAATGGTAGATCCATCAAAACGATGGTTTGAATGCTTGCAAATTATATTAAAAAAAATATCTTTTTGCAAATAAAGGGAGTAAGTATACTAATCATCATCTTATCTAACTATGTTAACATGTTTATAAATACCTATAATATGTCTTTCCAAAAATACTTCATCATATAAACTCGTTTTGTTTACATGATACACTATTGATCATTAGAATGTTGATCGAAGTTCTTACAAATTTTTTGAGAGTAACGCTAAATAGGGCTAAAAATATAAGTCAAGAAACAAGTATACTTGTTTCATCATTTGACATATAAAATGTGTATGTCTTTTCCGATAAATCTCCACCTTTTATTCTGTGTACCAAATTTTTTAATTTAAATCTACTTCTATACATATGATGGGTGGATGAATTAGGTACGTCAAACATGTTTCGTTATTGCTCCTTGTTGATTCTAGCCCAAACATTCGAGACGACCCAAATGTGATCCGTTATCTTGGCGTTTTAGCTGTAAAGAAAGCCCAATAGATAAAGAGTGTTCCGTCTGTTTTGTAAGCATGAGATGGGCCTATCTAGAACAAGCCCAAGTGATTGGCCCAGTTGAAAATTAATCCCGTGGGCATAATATATGTGTATTTGAGGTAAATTATGAATTTGAAAACAAAAAACCTGTACATACACTTATAGAGTTATAGGTATTAATAATACTGTCATTAAAAATTCTAATTTTAAAATCATAAAATTTATAATAAATATAACGTGTAATTAAAAATTAACCCTCATTCAATTTTGATAAAAGTAAAAAACAAAGTCAAAGACCGATTCGACCTCCTGGTCCAACCAGTTGAACCCAATTGAATCAGATCCGAAGACTTGACCAAATCAACCATTAACTCGGGTTTCAGAATATTGATTTTAAATGTATAATTTACTAATATGTGAATATAATCAACCTATATATTGCACTTACAAATTAGGTAGATAGTTTTTATATGTTTATAAGAGTGAACAAAGTGATATTTTATGAATTCTTTAAAATCTTTATATATATCAACGTATAAGTAAGATTTATGTTCTAGTAACATTCTAGTCTAATGTACATAATCATTATTTGTTCATAATTTGTGTCCCCTAATGAGAAAAACTAAATGAAAAAAACCGGTCTTATATTGCTAGTAAAAATATGGCTAATCGTCTAAAACACAGTAAACTTTTATTTATCCCTCTTTTAGATAATTTTTTATAACTTTTCTATCTTCAACATGCTCATTTAATTTCAATTTTTGTTTCCTTTTCACTATTATCTAATCCAAAAACTAAATTAATTATTGGATGAATGAACATAATAAGACATCATGTACAGTAGTAGAATGATTCGAATAATCAACCACTCAATTGTTAGACATCCTTATAGATCAAAGAAGAAACTATATTTTACAGACTGTGTGAAACATCATAGTGTATATGTGTCGAACTTTCTAGTGTGAAAATTTATATTTAAAAATAGATTTTTCGAATTACAAAGCAATAAATTCAGTTTTCGAATACATAATGTTTTTTTTTTTTTAACGATGAATATCATTAAAAAACTCTCTAGCAAGGAGCTAGAAGAGGAATTACAAATGATTGATTAACCAAGAGTTCCAACAATGAACTTTAAAAGTGATACTGTTCCGATACCTCTACATGTAAGCCAAGAAAAAGAAAACATACGAATACGACCGAATAATTCACTTTTCCTCATAGGATGAGTATTAAAAGTGATATTGTTCCGATACCGCCACACGATCATTATAGCCAACCAAAACAAATACATGATCATTATAATTCTTAGAAGCTCCCCAATTGTCGAGCCATTGTAGCCAATCAAAACAGGAAACAAATGAAGGCATAGAAACATTGATCCAAACACGAATAAGCCGCCATATGCTAGAAGTCGTATCACACCCAAAGAAAATGTGATCATTTGATTCCAAACCCACATTGCAAGAGGGGCACGTAATAGACTGAATATCTAAACCCCGCAAAGATAAATTTAAACGATTCGGTAATCTATCCAATATAAGACGCCAAATAAAGACGCCAAATGAAATTATTTACCTTACAGGGTAAGATTTTAGACCACCTCGTACTTGGAGTTACAGAAGGAAGAATATAATTATCCACATGCAAGCGAGTAACGTTCACCGAAAACACACCATTGTTAGCACCATTCCAATGCCAAGAATTTGGAAAATCATTCACGTGAACATCGCCCATTTCCGTCTTCAAAATCTCCAAAGAATCTTCCGTCCTGCTTCCTAGCCGTTGCCTTTTCCAATTCCATGTCCAAGTATCATTAGATAACCGATCATCAAGCATGCAATTTGGATTTGCATCCAAATGAAATAACCGATTATATCTCGTACTTAAAAGGACACATATTGAAAATACAATGAGGACGTTGAACATAAAATATATAAATGTTGTCTAAAAATGGACCAAATTAAAAGTTCATTTTGTTTTTAGACAATTAATCCTAGTAGATAAGCTTCTCTATCTTTTTTATAAATACATACCATTGTGTTCGACTTTAAATCAGTGCGACTAACAACATATATAGTTACGTATTGTTTTGTTGAAATTTGAGTTGATTATGAATATATGTGTCAAATGGTGGAAGGATAATAACATAGGTTTATATGGTGATTAGTATGTGATGTTTGTTTTTGTCATGAACATAGATGGTATTTCCTTTATAAAAACTACTTCCTCCTACTCAAATATATTGTTCCCTAACATGCTTTTACAATTTAAGATATAGAAAGTAAATCTTAATTCTGCACTTATA